>OU898283.1:72871217-73471217 GCA_918026665.1 Diabrotica balteata | reverse complement strand
AGATTTAGTGATAGGAAGATCTCTCAGTAGGAGAAATTAAACAAAATTATTTGTCTAATTCATAATATTTGACATTGAATTTTGCTATCTAAGATTTTTAAGATATATAACACACAAGTTAATTTTTCTGTTTTTTTAATTGAAAATTTTTAATATATTTTTTTTTTGTTTTAGGTAAGTAAGCAACCGTCACACTCATCTAGCATCAACTATATTGGTAAATATTTTATTCTGTTTTGATCGGTAGTTAGGAGTTGTCGTGTTCATTTTAATACTATTGACTATCATTTTCCAGAGTTTGTTTGAAAGCTTTATTGAAATTTACCTGAAAAATTTCCTATTTGTAATTTTTATTTTGGTTTTTATCGTTGTTATTTCTGTTCCCTTTTTTTGGTTATTTTCGAAGAGGCTAAATTACTTATACCTCTTCAATTGTACTAGATATTCTAGATTTTTTATCTTAATGTTTTCAAATTCTTAAAGTTAACATATTAGTAAAGAGAAAACTTAAAAATTTTACAACTCACAATATATGACATGAAATACTGATTAAAATTACAGTTTAAAATTACACATTAAAGAAGCTGCTTTGTGTTTTTCAAACAGTATTATTGATTGCGAGCGTATAATTTAAATCTAAATATTTTAGGAGTTTTGACTACTTAATACTAGTAATATTGTTTGTCCATAAGGTCATATTAAAAATGGCCAGGTGAAGTCTTAACAATTTGTCTTTTCTGGTCTGAGACTTTAACAAAGCTTCGTATTGTGCATCATATTTCTATGCCCTGAATTACCAAAATTTGTTTTTCAATATATATATATATATATATATATATATATATTGAGATAATATTAAATATAGGAGAAACGAAGGTAATCTAGAATGAACTTGAATAATGATTAAAGAAATAATTTATAAGTTATATACTAGAGAATATTAGGTATAAAAAGTATGTGAGGGCACTTTTAAGAAATGAACATAATAAGTTTAAAAAGTTTTTATTTTGCAATGTATTTGGTTATTTTAATAATTATGATATTATAAATATATTTGAGTGCGCCATTTTTATAGGCAACCAAATATACACTGAAGTAAATTTGGTTACGAAGAGTGAATAAGAGATAGTTGCAGTAATTAATTATGGATTTAAAATAGTGTTATTTATTAATTTAAGATGTTTAAATTATATATAAGTTTACTTTTTGATCTTAAAAGCCTACAATTCCATAAAATTCTCGATAGAAAAGCAAATACCTAATTATCTAGAACGTTAAAATAAGACGTCAATATAAAGAATTTAACCTTATTTTCGTAGTAGAATGTTCTCGAACATTGGAGTGTCCATGAAATAGAAGGATTGGAACATATTTTCTTCCTGAAAGAGAAAAAAAAGATTATTAGAAAGAAGAATAAACGAGAAAGCAATAAAGAATGAAGAATATTGTGCCGATTTATAAATGCTATTAAGAAGAAAAATATTTTAAAAAGGTGGTGAAAACAGTTCCTTTAGGCATTCAGTGACAGAAAGGTACCAAATTTTGTTAATATAATTTAAATATTGTAATAGGAATCTTTATTTTGAGATAGGTTGTTCTAAATTTATATTGTCTATATTAGATATATATGTGTGTTTCATAATAATTTTAATAAAGATAATTTTATTATATGTATATATATATATATATATATATATATTATATATATATACATTTTTCTACTTGGAAAATGAATTCAATTAATTTATACTGTTTATAGTGATATAAGTAAAAAACTGAGCTTAGTCTAGCTTTCGAAAAAGTTCTTTTCTATCTCAAAACGTTTTAAAAATGTATCTTTTATGAGGATGAGAATGCCAACATGAGTACAGAATGAAAATGAACCTAGTTTTTCAGGGATAAAAATATGTAAACTACCATATGTCTTTCTTCAGTCCTGACCATTCGGAAGGAGTCGTGTATTGTTTATTTTCAAAGATCTCTCTTTCTCTGGTTATTTTTTTAGCTCATCCATAGATGTTTTGCACATTCCGGTAATTTGGTCAATATATCTTGTTGGGGATCTTTCCCGTAATCTTCGGCCTTCTACCTTTCCTTGGATAAACTATCACATAGGGAGTATCACATAGGGAGCATGTATCGCGAGAAGGGAAAATGTTAACCAATCTTATTTTATTTTTTCTACTATATATACCAACTTTAGCACCGAAATTGGTTAAGTTGTGTATCACAGAAATTAATATTGCCACTGGAAATATTAAAACATTGAACAGTCTGTACACTAAAATAAAGACGCCACTGCAAAGTGTTTAAAGCTCTAACATTATTGACTGCATACCATGTGTGGTAGATGTTAAAAAATATTAAAAAACTCGTGGTAGATTACCTTTTCATAGAAGTGGTATTAAAAGAAATCTCAAATGGCTAGGCACAGGCAGAGTATCTCATCAATGAGGATTATGTTTTTATTTTTCAAAAAGTAACAATTTTGGAAAGGGAAATTAATATAGTAAAAGTCAACTTAAAGAAATGGTGTGGACAAAAAACTCAAATTATATATATTCAGGGATTCTACAGTATACACTGCCTTCCCTCGCTCAACCGTTTCCATCTCTCTCTGTTGTCCCATTTTCCATCGTTTAGGTCTCTCTTACTCATGGCGTCGCGTCGTCTACTTGGTTCTTCCAGAATCTTCGGGGTCGTTCTATTTTCCGCCTTCATATGGGGCTCCATTCGGTTATTCTCTTTATTTATCTGCTGTCCCTAGTTCTTCTTATATGTCCATACCACTTTGGTTGTTTTTGTTTTATATATGTTAGTATGTCTGTTTCTATTTATGTTCTTTGCTTTATTTTGTTATTACTTCTCCTATCCATTCTTGCATACTTTCTTCCCCTGTTGTTGCCTTTTTCGTGATTATAAACTACAAGTATTTGAATTTGTCCTTTCTTTTGATTGTTACGTTGTCGTCAATCTGTAGATCTTCTATGCCTTCTTCACTTGTAGATAGGTACTCTCTTTTCGCGAGGTTAATATCTAGGCCAGCATTGGTATATTCTTCTTGTAATTTCTTCATCATGTAGCTGAGGTCGTCTTGGTGTTAAGCAATTACTATTTGATCGTCTGCAAAGCTTAACGTATATAGGTATTCATTCCGTATCGGTATTCCCATGCCTTCGCATTTTCTTTTTCATGTAGTCAAGTGTATTTTAAATAGGGTTGTAGATGTGAAACAACCCTGCAGGAGGTAGTCTTTATTTTGTTATTACTTCTCCTATCCATTCTTGCATACTTTCTTCCCCTGTTGTTGCCTTTTTCGTGATTATAAACTACAAGTATTTGAATTTGTCCTTTCTTTTGATTGTTACGTTGTCGTCAATCTGTAGATCTTCTATGCCTTCTTCACTTGTAGATAGGTACTCTCTTTTCGCGAGGTTAATATCTAGGCCAGCATTGGTATATTCTTCTTGTAATTTCTTCATCATGTAGCTGAGGTCGTCTTGGTGTTAAGCAATTACTATTTGATCGTCTGCAAAGCTTAACGTATATAGGTATTCATTCCGTATCGGTATTCCCATGCCTTCGCATTTTCTTTTTCATGTAGTCAAGTGTATTTTAAATAGGGTTGTAGATGTGAAACAACCCTGCAGGAGCCCTTATGTTGTTGTAAAATCCCTATGATTCTTGTTCCCACTTTAATGGACACTTTATTTTCTTTATATAGAGCTTTTGTAGCTTCTATGATTTCCGTCTGTATTTCTAATTTGTACATTGCCTCCCATAGTTCTGACCTTGGTACAGAGTCATACGCCTTTCTAAGGTTCACAAATGCCAAACGTATATCTCTATTCTTTCCTTTTTCCTTTTTCAACAGTTGTTCCAGTGTGTATATGTAGTCTGTGCATGATCTTTCTGTCGTGAAACCTGCCTGATCCTCCCCTATTTTGCCTTTTATCGCTTGCTCTATCTTTTCTCGCAGTATCTTCCCATATAATCTATCTATTGATAATATTACGCTTATTTGTCTGTAGTTTTCGCATCGTGTTCTATGTCCTTTCTTAAATATAGATGTCATATATGCCTCCGTCCATTCTTTCGGGAGCTGTGCTCCATTTATGGCTTTCTGAAATATCCATTGCTTCATCTGGTGTAATTTTTTTAAGCCGTATTTTATAAGCTTAGGTGAGATGCCTCCAGGACCCGATGCTTTCTTATTTTTGATTGCTTTTATGACTGTTCTCATTTCCCTAGCTGTTATTTCTGTTTCTTCTTGTGAGGATCTGCTTCGCCTTCGCCTGTTTTCTTTTCCAATGAATTGTGGTATTTGTTCTGTTAACAGTTCCTTGTAATAGTCCTTTCATTCTTTGTCCTGTATATTCTCCAATTAAATTTTTTCTTTTAAAATAGGTAAAGAGATAATAAATAAGACTGATTCACAATCAATTTAATTTAACTATCAGACGACCGGTTTCGCTTTCTACAATATGCAAAGCATCCCCAGGTCTCGATACAAAGTTAAACAAATGCTGAAATAATAAAAACCCATATTAGGGTGTTGTCTAATAACGATAAATAAAGTAGATGTTGTAAATTACAATAATTATGCCAATATTACATGTCTGTGGTTTTATTTAAATGAGTAAGTTGAATAAAAAGTATAAAAGTTTTAAAAGTTTAAACAGACAAGGTAAGGCACAAATTGTTATAAAATAGTCTCTTCGATTGTAATAAATTAATAAATGAGCAAATAAATAAAATTAACATTACTTACATGCCGGTACTCTATTAATTGATGGATGGTAGAACATGGTTGAAACTACCATGTATTGTTGAATGGAGAACTCAATTCTATTATTGCAGTTGTTTGACAGTAAACTGAGTTACTTTTTACTTTGACAGTAAACTGTCAAACAACTGCAATAATAGAATTGAGTTCTCCATTCAACAATACATAGTAGTTTCAACCATGTTCTACCATCCATCAATTAATAGAGTACCGGCATGTTAGTAATGTTTATTTTATTTATTTGCTCATTTATTAATTTATTACAATCGAAGAGACTATTTTATAACAATTTGTGGGCCTTACCTTGTCTGTTTAAACTTTTAAAACTTTTATACTTTTTATTCAACTTACTCATTTAAATAAAACCACAGACATGTAATGTTGGCATAATTATTGTAATTTACAACATCTACTTTGTTTATCGTTATTAGACAACACCCTAATATGGGTTTTTATTATTTCAGCATTTGTTTAACTTTGTATCGAGACCTGAGGATGCTTTGCATATTGTAGAAAGCGAAACCGGTCGTCTGATAGTTAAATTAAATTGATTGTGAGTAAGTCTTATTTATTATTTCTTTACCTATTTGAAATGGACTCACAAAAGCAACACATTCATGATTTTTCTTTTGAGTTTTGTTTCTCAGTACTTTCCACGACTCCGAAGTTCTTGTACCTCCTATGTATGTTTTAATATTTTAGCAGGTTTTTTCCCATTCTTCATTCTTTTGTTGTGTTATTTATTTTTTCACTTCTCTATCGTTTTCTCTATATTCTTTATAAACTTCATCGTTGTTTGTAGTCAGCAATTTTGTGTATAGTTGCTTTTTTCTTCGATTATTCTTTTTTTTTGTTCATTTAAAAAAATTGTATTAAATAAATATCTGAAATTATTGATTAAAGCAATATTTATAATAGAAAGTTGTCTTATTAATTATATAAATTTGAATAAAGGAGTAGCAAAGAAGAAATAAAAAAAATCTAAATAATATTTGGTTACATTCTCTGTCCGTATTTGATTTTTTAATTTATCATTACTACTAAATTTTATATCGAAATATTTATTTGTCATATTACCATATTAGTTTAGATTATATTTTCTTTTAATTTCTTTCCTAGCCCACCGAATTATTGTAATAGTGTAGCAAACGACATGTGAGTGATGTCCAACTCACATCG
Source organism: Diabrotica balteata (assembly GCA_918026665.1). Lineage (NCBI taxonomy): Eukaryota > Metazoa > Arthropoda > Insecta > Coleoptera > Chrysomelidae > Diabrotica > Diabrotica balteata. The sequence goes on along the minus strand of OU898283.1, from coordinate 73,465,252 downwards.
AATAATTATTTTATTAAAATGATAGTTAGTGTAGTGTGAAAATTAAATTATATTTAATTGTTATGCTTTTAAAATCGTCATCTCTATCAGAGTGAATGGAATCAATTTGCAACCACGAGCAGTAAGTTAAACATTATCTTTAAACACATCCTTTGTATCTATATATGACATAGACTTAACTTATTGTGAATCAGTTCAGATCATTGTTTTTCATTTTTTCCTTGTGTTATTAAGATATTAAGCAACTCAAATCTCGAACCCACCTGTACGAGTAATAAAAATGATAATTGGGATTTTGCTACCGCGTATGGGCGGTATAACTCTAGTACACTTATACACTGTCTCATGAGAAATAAGGAAATGTAATTACCAATAATCTTCCAACCCGTCTAGTCGGTAAGTAAGATTAAGGGCTACAACCATTTTCATGTGATAATTATATAAATATAAACGGATCTACAATTTATACAGTTCGCATCTTAAGTTTCCTCTATCCATAACTCACTTGTCAACTATAAATTAATAAATTTTTAAGTAAAACTATTGTAAACTTATTATAAGCAGGATGATGTGACGCTATTAGTGCAATAACGGACTAATCCCAGTATTAATAAGTGTTAGAATATGGGTTTGAAAAAAAGTAAAAAAAATAAATACCTTCTTTTTGTCATATTTTTTGAGGTGGGTGGGAAATCTTCGTAACATACCAGGCCTTATATCTGATATGTGGGATTCCCTCACCGCCGCTAAGTACGCTGTCTTGAGCCCACCACATGTGACACGCTCAACCGCAAACTCGGCCGGGACGAGAGCCTACCCACTAAAACCCCTCCATCATCTCAACCACGCTTGTGATCCGCGAGTGCAGTTCTGGATTCGCCCGGGTGGCAGCATATCTTCAGTACTAGATCCGCCTCACTTCTCGTTAAATATCACTTCACCGCTGGACTTAACACAACAAATTTTTTTTTTGTGACTACAGCAGTCTTTCTTCAGTCTCCTTGGACTGGAGCGTCTGTCTGACAAATGCATGGATTCTTGCGCACGTGTCTTCATCCTTACACATCCTAGCAATTATATCACTCACGGAATCAAAACGAACACTATTTCTTCTCTCCAATTCTAATCTATCTCTACTCCATCTTACACATTCCAACATTGTATGTGACACAGCGTCCACCAAACCGCAGTAAGGGCATCTATTTGTAGCCACTTTTTGAACCTGAAGAGATATAAGCGAAAACACCCATGGCCCGTGAGAACCTGCGACAGGAAGTAATCTAAACGCCGCTGTCCGCATTCGAGCCACCTCTTTACGTTTGGTACAAGTGACTTGGTCCACTGTGCCACACCCACAGTTGCCTCCCATTCGGCTTGCCACATCTGTATAGTTGTAGCTCTATCTTCACATTTTGCACTCTCAGTCACACCAGTATTACGAGCACGATGGAATAAACGAGTCCTCTCGCATGCCAAGATGTGAGAGGGCATGCTGCCGGTGATGAACCACAATGCTGCTACAGAAACAGTTCTATAGGCGCTTGCTACGCGTGACAGGCTTGTTCTGTCTGTTTGTTTTAAAAGTCTCCGGTAGGATGATATATCTATCTCTTTGTCCAAACTAGGGCCGCATAAAGAACAATAGATTGCACTACCCTGTGCAGAGCCTTTCTTCTTTCAGGTTTGGGCCCGCCTATGTTGGGCATTATCCCTCCCAGTGCAGTCGCTCTCCACGTGGCCGTGCGCGTCACTACCCGCAAATGCTCGCCCCAACTTCCATTGGTGTGAAGACTTACTCCCAAGTACTTGAAGCACTTTTTTGGAGTGATCTCCGCACCATCGCACTCAAATATAACATTCTCGCGTTTGCGTGGTCCCTTAAGGATCACGGCCTCGGTTTTCTCCTCAGCAAGTTTCAGACCGCGTTCACTCATCCAATCTTTTGCAAGGTCCACTGCACTCCGTGCTTTGTACAGAAGTTCTCTCGTATCCCATGCTACTACCAGCAATGCAAGGTCATCCGCGAATGTGAAGGGGGTGACCCCCTCTCCGTATTCAAGGCGCAAAACCTCATCATATGCCAGGTTTCATAGCTTTGGTCCAAGGACAAACCCCTGTGGCACCCTAGCCGTAACATCCACAATCACACCCTTTTCAACCAGGATTTACAGTGAATTGAAGGCGTTCTTTATGTCTAGCAAGAGCAACGCAGCTTATTTTTGATCGCGGGCCTCTATATTTAGCATTCGGTAAACTCCCAGCACTGCATTAGTCGTGCTGACATTCTTACGGAAACCATATTGTCTAGGGGATAAGCCTACAGACCTCTCAATTGCTTCATCGATTCTACCGCTCAGCATTCTCTCAATCAGTTTACAAATACAAGATAGGAGGCAAATAGGTCGATATTTGTCCTCTCCTTTAGGCAAGAGAATTAGTTTCGATGTTTTCCAGTCTGCAGGAAAGCTCTTTTGCACGAGGACAGCGTTCATGTGGCCCAGGAGATACTCAGGCTCCAGTAGGCTCAGGCGTTTAATTGCCTCAGGCGCTATCCTATCTAGGCCCGGTGCCTTACGGTGCTTAAGGGCCCCCAACGCTTCAGCGAGTTCGTCTAGGATGAAGGCTTCAGCTTGATCAACAGACGCATTACTCCGCACTCCGTGCCATTCGCCAGATGAAAAGAGCTTCCGTGTTACCGAGAGTTTCTTATCCAGCGGCATTTCGTATGGAGGGTACGCGTCAAAACGCTTCATTACAATTTTATATCCTTTACCCCATACGTCCTGATATAGCTAGTCGCATAGACGACTCCAGCATTCTTTTTTAATAAAGAGAATGAGCTTTTTTAGTACCCTCTTCTGTGCACAACATTTATTTTCCATTTGCAGCAGCACATCAGCATTTGCTCTACGTCTCCTCGCACGCTGTAAGGCATTATCCTTACCCTTTGTGGGTCTACCTTACTGGCCCTCACCACACCTTTTATCACTTGTTCTAGCCCATCCGCCGAGGCCGGCTGGTTTCGAGCTATTTCCACTTTCTATCTAACACTCCCAATTAGTAGATTGCATTCCGCATAGGACTCCCGGGCCCTAAGAAGTACTGTTTCTAGCAACTACACCCATCTTGGGTATAGAGACTCCAATGTCGCGGTGCTCCATGCCCGTGTAGATTTGCAGCAGCGCCAATTTTTTACTCAGAAAGATATACGTTGAGACGCGCAGGTAACGTCGATATACGAGCCTGTCACAGAATTGCCTCTCACAAGCGTGGGTTCTGAACCCCTGTTGAGAACGACAAGATCCAGTGTTCCAATCCATTCGCTCAGCATTTAACCTCGAGTGTCGGTGATTGGAGAATCCCATTCCGCAGATTTTGCGTTGAAGTCTCCTAGTACCACACACTCCTGATTTAATCGTCTCACTTCATTCATGATCTGATCTAGCTTATTTCCATAAGCGCCGATTTCTCTATTCGGGGAAATATAGCAACAGACCAGATTCATTCTCTCCATCTTTGCGATCAGATATCCGTCATGTCTAACCACTTCATACATACATAAGCGCCCGTTACAGAAATGTATGCTGACCCTACCTGATGCATCTTCGATCCATCCGCGGTTCTTAGCCAGCGTAGGGTTCGGTTCTGACGCAACTAATATATCGAAATTTCCCTTCGAAGCGAAAGCCATAGCGAGAATGTGCTAATACGGTCTCTGCATTCTTTAAGCCATTTGACACACATGACAATAATTATCACATACACATGCACACAGTCGCATTCACTTTCGTATCCACTGACACACGCATTCGACTGCTCCAGTTCTAGGACTGAGTTCTCTTTACCTTTTCTCCCCTGTCCGTGTTGGCCAGTTGGCGAAATTTTGGGCATTTCATCGAGTTTCCTCGATGTCCCGTAACTTTGCAATTGATACATTTGTATCCTTCTTCTGGGCATTCGTTCACAATGTGACCCTCTGCGCTACACTGGATGCTTCCCTTTAGTTCTTCGTTTTTGCATTCGGACCTACGGTGTCCGTACTCCAGGCACTTGTAGCACCTGGCGATGCGGACTTTTTCTTTAATTGTGCAGGATATAAATCCCACCCTAAGAGAACCTATTCGTATAAGGCGCATTGCAATTGTCTTCATCGACCTCAACTGTGGCATTAAGGTCTCCGCCATATGTCTTACGAAGAGGTCCTCTGACCTGACAGACTTCCTTTCGTCCCGCAAAACTCTTAATTGCGCTGAATAGCAAGATAGCGCCAAAGATATCATCATATCGCTATCTTTGGTCAGGCCGTCCGCTCCATTTACAAAAAGCTCACGCCTGATTGTGCCCTGTCTAGCAGAGACAATGCCCTTCACCGTCTCTGCCATATCTCTTCCTCCTCCCAGCTCCAGGACTATGCCCTGGTCCCTAGTCTGCCTAAGACGTTTAACGACGACGTCACTCCTTCCGCACAGATCTGTGCATAGCTCGACAAGTAGTTCATCGAAGGACTTGTCCTTCTCCTTAGCACTCCAACACCCTTGCTCTCTCTGGTCTTGACCGTGCTTTACTAGCTCTTCTTTAGTACATACACCGCGGCCCTAACTTCTTTACCTGCAGCAGCCCATTCCAGCAGCTTTCGGGTAAGGTCTATGCCCAGGCACGTCGAAGCAAAGAGCCCAATGCTCTTCCTTCCTAACTTGTCCATCCTATACAAGAGTTTACGACTCATCGCTAAGAACCTGACCGCTTCAGGTACGTTTGTGTTGTTAGGTATGAGCTTATAGATGTAACGTTTGAAGCAAACCCTTCGCCCATCACCGTCAAGCATGCTCACTAAATTGAACATTGTGCCAACTCCACCCTCTTCGTCCTCAACTACCGGAGTAGCCACAAGGTCTGGATACATCTCTTTGAAGCGCCCCAGCACCTTCTCATCAGATTGGTCGGCTGAAATATACACAGCCGCATCGTTGTTAGAGTCAAGCGGGCTGCCCTCCATAACAGAAACCTTGGTAAACAAGGCCTACGGCCAATCCTCGCTGAGGAAATCCATGATTTCTTGTTGCCATTCTGGTCCTAATTTTCTGGACGCAGCGTTAAATTTCCACAGGATCCTCTAAGGGGGACACCTGCACACCCGTGTTTGTCGTTACAGATCTGATCATGGTGACATTGTTCTGTGTGCCGATAGTCGTCTTGCACACTTTGGCCGACTTACGGGGTTCTTTTGTTAACGCCGCTTTATGCTGGGATATATCCCTTTCTAATTTGTAGATCAGATTTGGTAATACTCTGAGACCGGACTTTATCTCCACTTTAGTATTTACGTGGACCTTTGTTAGGTCCAACACCTCAAATAGGACCGCCTTTTGTTTGGTTATATCTCTATCCACTTTTTCCAGATCCGCACGTGGGTGATCCTCTCCGGGGACTTCCATAGTCCGCGCGTGGGATTTCTATCTTTCGTTTTCTATCGGCCACTATCCAATTCGTGGACCGTCCCCTACAGTTGCTTTCAGATTTGGATCAGTCCGACTCGGTCGTCAGTAGATCGACTTCAGTCGTTTTCAGATTCTCTCTCTTCACCGATTACCTGAGCACATGTCTGTGCCAATCTCACGAGTAGGACCGAAAAATAGTTTGGCAGGGCAGTGCGCCCGTACTCTGCTAAGGCTAGTTTGCAACAGGGTATCGCCTGGTACCTTGAGGGATTCCGTTCTTGACCACGTATCGTGTGGCCATTCATTCGTGGGCACGGTCTCTCACACCTTGACTTCCATATCACTGTATTCCAGTCTTCGGGTATAAATACATATCGATATATATATTTTTTAAGGATGACCACTTACTGGAAACATTTGATCTATTTATTCCACGGTAAAATCTGGAGATGAAGTTATAGAATTGCATAATAATGACATTTTAATATTACGATTCTGACCGCCACATTTATCAGAATACATAATAAGTCGTTTTGATTTTACGAAATTTTTTATGTAAAATAAAATGCAGGATCCTACCTCTTGAAGGTCCCAAGAAGCAACGGTTTTATTCCACACAAACATATATGAGTTGTTGGTTTCCATTTTATAAATATTAAAGCAGTAGGTCCATAATTGATGCTTGTAACAAATTTCTGCGGTTAGCACATGTGTAGGTAAAATCTTCATCAGATCGAAACAGATGACTGACACGTTTCCTTTTTTTTGCATTTCGGTGTCTCTTCTCAAATGAATCACACTTCTTACCAAAGTCAGCAATTGGTGGATGAAGGTGTAGATTATATTTCTTGTTAAACGTTTTTCGGAAAATAAAATAGAATAGGGGATAGAACAGAATAAATATATTTCACAATAATTAAAAGTCACAATGACAATTTACAAAAATATCAATTAAGAAAGATAGAAAAATATCTAAGTCTCAGCAGCACAGTCGACTAACCGTGCATGGTCCACTTAACTTCTCTATGATTTTATCAAATATGCAGTTCTAAAACTACTTTAGTGCAGCCATCTAGTAACAAATAGAAAAATGTGGATTGGTCCACTATGTAGCTGGTAGATATAAAATGGACAGTTAATATTCTACAATAAAATAAATTTTTGAATTTTTGTGGGTTGGTCCGTTATTGCATTTATAGCCTTACATAGCAGGTAATACCTCATTTGAAAGATTGTTTTTATTATTACGCAATTATCAGTTTTCATCAAAAGTGTCAAAATATTTATTTTAATTATAAACAAATGCAGTATATTATAATCTATACTTCTAATAATTATTCTTGGATAACACTACTTTCCATGTGACTCCGTTTAAAAGCGTTAAATCACTGAAATGTCATATAAATTATTAAAAAGTGCCATAATTTGCTGACCCAAAAATTATGGTCTTCTAAGTTTTATGACTAATGACTATCAGCTTTAAACGCTGATTTTAAACGCAAATTTAGTAATATAGACTTATGCACATTTTTCCTATGAAGCGAGCACTACGAAAGAAAGTAATTAAGAATTGAAGCAATAACACAGCATTTAATAAAACATTATAAATATTGGCGTGTATTTCTTCCATATTTATGGCTTTAAATCAGAGCAAAATATATTTATAATAATATATAAATAGCTCTGTAAATAAAGAAGCTCTACATACTATTTCAATGTCACAACCGGCAACAATAACTTGGAATGCGAATGGGTTCGAAAAAGAATAAATTTCGAAGAAATTTATTTTCAAACACGACGAATTCTATATATTTCAAAGTTAGTTCTATTGGTTATCGATTTTAAAAAGACTATACAGAAAACGAGTAAAACGGCAAATAACATTTGAAAGTCTGCAAAAATATGCTTACGCCAGTGTATACAGAAACTACAAACTATTGAAAATTAAATTCTCGTAAAAAATTAGTGATACCATTGAAAAGTATTTAAACAAAATTGGAAATGGTTCTATATTTTGAAGAAATGTTTAATATCAAAATTAAATTCAAACTTTACGTAAAAATAAAAAGATTATTGGAGTTTTATCAGAGCAGTCAACGAGTAATCAAATTAAATTCTAATGATTTGTTTTTTTTTTAGCAAAAGTTAAAAACCTATTATGTGAATGTGTTCTATTTTAACGATAGACACTGGTAAGGTGACTTTATTTAAATCCATAATAACAACTTAATAACTACCCCACTATTTCTGACCTCAATTAACATTTTGGCATACAAAATATTAATAACCACATTATGACATCCTTATCTACGTCAACACAGCCTAGTTCTGCACCAGACACCAAACCAACAATTCGACAACCTAAAACCAGACAGACTCTTTTGTAACCAGACAACCAACCATTATTGTTCCATCAAGAAATCAAGCAATCATATTAAATGCAATTGACAACACCAAAATTAAAGATTACCTTCACAGTTTAAGCCTATTAATTAGACCAATCAATATTATTTTCTGTTCCAGACTAGCCAACAACAGAATATGCATTTACTTATCAAAATGAATTAACAACGAAAACAAGCACGTCGACTAATCACCTCAGCCAACGACTAGCACTGTTCTGTATGCAATATATACATTCACCCTAACTAAGACCGTAACCATAACGAAATATCGGACCTCTTAGACCAAATACCTACTACATGACTAATTATAAGAGACTTCAACGCACATAATCCTTTACGAGGTTTAAAAAACTTAACACCGCTTATTAGAAAAATAGAATCTCTTCTGAAAAAATTTAACCTAAATCTATTCTTAATGACAAGACACCCGTTTCGAGAAAAGAACAGGCGAAGGTTCTGCTATCATTATCATCAACAGCTATTCTATTTATCATTAGATGTAAGCCTCTCATTAGTGTACCCATTCATTTCTTTTTGTCGTTTTTTGCATTCATTCATGATGAAACATTGGCTTGATTTCATCGGTCCATCTAGTTTGAGTCTGGTCTGTTGGTCCCCATTTAATAATTTGTTTCATCCAACGGTTGTCGTTCATTTTTCCTATGTGTCCTGCCCAGTTCCATTTTAACATGACATTCTTTTGGATTACATCTGTAACTTTTGTTCGTCTTCTTATTTCATATCACGTATTGAGTCACAGTGCATGGTCTCATTTTGCCAGAAAATAACATTGCATCGCCAGAATTCTTCTAGTGATCACTTCAAATTTAATTGGTTTTTGGTGATTTATTACTTTTTAGTATATACTATATATTTACTATAGCTTTTTAATGGCGGTTGGCGATCTTTCGTTTGGGTTGAATAGGTTTCAATCATTTCGATATGCTACGGTGTTATCTGATTCTTCAATGTGGTGTTGTTTCAAAATTGAGGCCTTATCAATTCGCATATTTCATTCTTCATCCTTACAGCTCCGTATTCTTGGCTTAAACTCTTTACTTATTTTGTTTACATTTCTGTAGAACTTTCGAGTTTCGTTTTGATTTCTTAGTCAGTCTGTCTTCTCTAACTGCTTCTCTTCAAATTGTCATTTTTCTTCTATGTAATTTTTTAATTCAATTCTTAGGGTTTGTATGCTCTATTTTTGTTATGTGTTACTTTTCATCACTCCTCGTCAAACCATTCGTTTTTATTTAATTGGTTTGGTTTCAATATTACCGATGCCTTCTCAGTTATTATGTTTCTATATTTGTCCATAATTTCTCCACATTTTCCCCTGCTTTCAGTTTCTCGATATTCTTACTCATTTGTCTTCTATACTCTATACACTCCAAATCCTATATAAGAAGACATGCCAGCCTGGAGTAAGTTTGTTACGATTACTAGCAAACAACAAATTTAGCGTTGACCCTTCTACTCTCTACAGTACTACATATCTATAAGGCCCTACTACGGCTCAATCGTTTACAACTTATCCAAAAAACGTACTTAAAACAGTAGATGTGATTCAAAATACAGGCCTTCGAATGTCCTTGGGAGTACACCACACAAGTCCAATACAAATCCTATACTGAGAGACTGTATAGATCATTCTTACGTTTAGAAGACATCTAAGTCTTTCTTATGCCGCTGCAGTATCCTAATAATTAATATAATCCAATTATGCACAACGTATTCGCTGACCGCTTTAGAAGTTTTTTTCGAACTTAAAATCGAACTCATCACCCTTTCTGTTGCCGTATACAAACTTACTTGTTAAAACTAGGTATCTATTTTCCAGACACCCACTCCATGTTTAATTAATTAAAAATTTCTTAAAATATTAAGCAAATATAGTAGCTGTTTCAAAGAATACACCGATGCCTACAAAAACACCTTACACACACAATAACACAGCAACTTACAAATTAACTTCATATACAACAACGGTATACATGTAACTGCACAGTAAACTAGCGTTAGAATGTTTAACATCAATATTAAATTCAATAGAAAAGAAAAACCTCAACATCATGAACCCACAGCCTCCTAAATTAACCTCTTTTATTAAACTACGTAAACCTGATCACCCAATAAGACCTGTTTTATTCTTTTTATACAGCTTTGTCATATAAACTCTCAAAAAAACTATTGGAGATTATGTTAGAACACACTTAATTTTCATCTGAATTTAAGATAAAAAATAAAATAGAACTTAGTTAATAAAATAAAACATTTTGAATTTCCTAAAAACTTAAAATTAATTTTATTTGACATCAAAAGCCTGTTCCCTAGTATTCCCCCTATAGAAACTTTTATTCTAGTAAAAGACCTTTTAGAACTTCTTTCTTCTTCGGGTTCCTTCTCCTAGCGGAGGTTGGAAATCATCATCGCTATTTTAACTTTGTTGGCCGCATTTCTGAATAATTCTAATGAGCTGCAGCCGAACCACTCTCTCAAATTTCTTAGCCAGGACATTTTGCGTCGTCCTGGGTTTCTCTTCCCTTGTATCTTCCCTTGCATAATCAACCTCAGTAATACGTACTTCTCACCCCTCATTAAATGTCCCAGATATTGAATCTTTCTAATTTTAATAGTTTTTATGACTTCACATTCTTTCTTCATTCTTTGTAACACCTCTATATTAGTTACTTTTTCAATCCACGATATTTTATGCATTCTCCTGTAGCACCACATCTCAAAGGAGTTTAATTTTTTGATTTCAGACTGCTTTATTGTCCACGCTTCCATGCCATACAGTAAAGTAGAGAAGACGTAACAACGTAGCATTCTTGTGCGAATCTCTAGATTAAGGTTACGGTTGCAAGAACATTGCAACCTTTTAGAACATAATATTATAAATCCAAACATTACGTCTAAAATTTTAAATCTTCTTGAAATTTGCATAAGGCACGACTAGTTAGAATTTAATAATCAAATATATACAAATAACAGTTCAGGACTTATAATGGGTAATCCCCTAAGCCCATTACTATTAGATATTTTTATGGACCCTCTAGAAACAAATATTTCAAGTCATCCTATATTCAAATTGTTTTTTATTGTTAGAGATACGTAGACGATGTACTGGTCTATTTTACAGGAACTAACCGACAACTTGACCATTTCTTATCGCATAATAATTCACTCCATAGTCATATTACTGACACGAGTATACACGATTCGTCAGCCCATCCTACACAACACAAATTGTTTAAGATTTGATCAAATAAAAGGCAGATATCGAGCACATTTTTATTAATCAAATCTTGCCCAAGCACTTTCGCTCCCTAGAGCATCTTCAGGGGCATCTGAAATAAGCCAAGAAACGTTTTTTAACTAAAGAAATTAATTAAATTATAATAATTAACTCGATAAAAACTCGAAGTTGATGGTTGATAAAAGTTTTTATGTGATTAACGTTTTAGACTTATTTTGTCAATTGTGGCTTATCCAATAAGAATAAAATGTTATAAAGATAAAATTGTACATCACACTACACAACACAACGAGAAACACTTTAAAAATTTTTAAAATAGGCGAAGCTGCATTATGTACGGAAACCGAAGACAGAATGGCTTCCGGTCTTGACGAAAATGTTTAGGTGATATGTGACATATGACAGCTTGGATGGGTAGTGATAATCATAGATATGTGATCTGCACATTTCAAAATTCTATGAAACTAAGCACTGACCAAAGGTCCAACTGACACTGACTATAGGATGTCAACTAATGAAATTTGAAATTATATAAAATATTTTTAAGTAGCTTGCATAATCCATATCTCACACTCAAACCTGTCTATAATAATTAGGGTGTTAGTTTGAGAGTAACTCTAGTAGACGTAAAATATGAATGCAAGAAATAGACTAAACAATATATTAGACAGTGGGTAGTATAAAGGCAGAAGAAGCGCAGGAAGACGTAAAATCTCGTGGCTACGCAATCTCCGTAAATGGTTTGGATGCAGTTCAACTGAACTATTTAGGCGCGTAACCAACAAAATTATAATTGCCAGAATGATTTCCAATCCCCGATAGGAGTGGAACTTGAAGAAGAAAAAGTTGACTACAATAAAATGGTCTACCAAGCACTATCAATACTGTAGAAAAGAAGAAATCTGAATAGATAATTAAAATACTAAAAATTAAAAATCAAAATTAAAAACAAAGTATATGAATGGGGTAAAATCCAATTAGTTTAGTTGAACCCACAGTCAATGGGAGAACTATAAAATGAATATGTCAAAGTGTTACTCAAGACCAACTGACCAATAGTGGGAGATGTTGAAATATTCAACTGTGGAGATTGTATATCTAAATTTCAAAGAGGTGTGGAGAGAGTAAATAACGATAACTATAGATCAATTGAACTTGAGCAAGCTAGTTTTGTAAATTATTAAAGAATAAAATAGTAGTGTTGATCAAAGTATAAAATTAATAAATTCTTAATTGATATACTCAGTTCAGGAAGTCTAAACAGCCGAGCTGGGTTCTCGACGAGGTGACGCCGTAATAAAGTTTTTAAAAATAGGTTTAAATTAGTAGGTACAATTTAAATTAATTTGAGTATAAAGACTGTGAGAGTTCCATGTTTCTTTTGTAAGGTCCAAATCTTCCAATACATCCGACTCCAGATAATTTTTCTTTCTACTAATGTCATGTAAAATAGATGAACCAGTATTGATGTTAAAATTGTGTTTACTTGATAATAAGTGTTGACCAAAACTTGAAGAGTTTGGTCTTTTTATATGTTCTGAAACTCTAGTGGATAACTTTCTAATGGTTCTACCTATATAAGAGGCATCTCAATCATCACATTTTAATATGTAAATACCACTTTTGTCAAGTGTGTTCATCCTTTCTTTGGTGTTTATTAAAAAGGAACCTAAAGTGTTGTGTTACTTGAAGGAATTTTGAGTTTAGCTCTATTTAGAAGCTTATAGATAATGTTGGGATCATAACCATTATTGAAAGCAATTTGTTTAAGAGTATTAAGTTCTAAATTAAAGCTATCATTAGAATGTGGAAATTTGAGTAACTTATGAATGTAACTGTTGATAGCAGCCATTTTATGTTGGGTTGGATGATTAGAGGTTTCATGTATAACATGATCTGTTTGGGTAGGTGTTCTGTAAATATTTTACTCTAGAGAATCTTTATTACGAGATATAGCAATAACCAAGAAGTTCAACTCATTGTCAGATTCTGGTTCCAGAGTAAAAGAGATGTTAGAGTGGAGATTATTAAGATCATCCAGAATCTGTAAACCATCATCTTGGGTTCCCTATATGAGAGCTATACAATCATCAACATATCTTGACCAAAAAACTATTTTGCTGTTGTTAACAAATTTCTGTTCTAAGCTGTCGAAGAAAATATCAATTAGAAAAGGTGATAATGGAGATCCCATTGCTAAACCTGTTGGTTGTTTATATACATTTTTTTTCATTAAATTGGAAGAAGTCCTGATCGAGACAGAATTTAAGCATAGTTAAAATAGCATCTTTGTCTTTTGCTGATATGTTGCAATTGTTTAGAAGGTTGTGTACTAAAGGTAATGTTTCATCTTTTGGTAGAGAAGAAAACAAATTGGAAATATCAAAAGAAACTAAATAAAAACTCTCTTCTATTTTAATGTTATTTAACCGTTCTATTAGATCTAAATAATTTTTGATGGAGAACAGTTTTGTATTTTTGGAAAAAAATCCACTAAACACCTTAATTAATAAAACAAAAGCAATGGTTAAATTGTTTAATGACACTATTACTAAATATAACAACAGAAAATTAACTGTATCAAATCCTATAACACCTAGGTTATATGGACTTCCTAAAATCCATAAACACAATTGTCCCGTAAAGCCTGCAGTAAGTTTTTGTAACACTCAACTTTCTATTTTATCAGAGTTTATTTACAACACAATTCAGTCTATCACTAATTTTAAATCTAATTTTATTCTTATTGAATAGGCCACAATTGACAAAGTAAGTCTAAAACGTTAATTACATAAAAACTTTCATCAGCCATCAACTTCGAGTTTTTATCGAAGTTAATTAATTTATTCAGTTCAAAAAACTTTTCTTTGCTTATTTCAGGTGCCTCTGAAGATGCTCTAGGAAGAGAAAGTACTTGGGCAAGATTAAATTATTAAAACTGTACTCGATATCTACCTTTTATTTGATCAAAGTTCATTTATTCAAGCATTCAACCTTATATTAATAAATTGTTTGAACCATGGTAGGATATACCTACCATAGCATGTTTGAACTAAATATCAATAAGAAAATAACAGTAAACAATAGGTACAACGAACACACAATAAATAAAATGTTAAATCAAAAACTAGATAAGAAAGCGCTGAAATTGGTATTTCCACCACCACAGAAAAAACCGAGTACCTTCTGCTCGATTATATTTACAGGCAAAATATCAACAAAAATAGCTAAACACATAAAAAAAGGAATTACACCAGCTTTTAGAACAAACGACAATTTAATCAAATATATTAAGAACAACAAAAAGAAAAAGCAATTACACAGAGGAGTATACACACTTAAATGTAGCGACTGCCCAAAAACTTACATCGGTTAAACTGGTAGAACTTTTATCAAACGTATAGCAGATCATAAAAGGGCTTTCAGTAATAGAAAAAACAGACTCTACGTACGCACTTTACCTTCAAGACCATAATCATTCTTTTAATGACGAATTTTAAATTCTTCACATTTAAAATAAAGGCCTTAAGCTATATTTATTACAATCTATGGAAATTAACAAATTAAAAATTACAGACATAAATCTGAATGACCAAGTTGAGACAAATAGTTCTCTCCTCCTCAACTTATTCAGTTAAAGACTATAAAGTGTAAACACATACCAAAAATAGATCACTTGAGAAAGGCACTCTAGCTGAGACAGCTGCAGTGATAATAATTTTAAATAAATTTTGTGTAACAAAAGTTTTCAGTGTTTTATTGTAAGATAAATTGAATTTCCATCAAGTAACCATAAAATCCATCACTTATAACATAAATATATAAAAAAATTCATAAAACACACAATCTTTATTTCTTTATTTATGCTACACAATCAATAATTATTATTATTATTACCAAAATAAAACTTATACTTTGGTTTGCATTTGAGTCATTAAGGTACTTTAACATCACTTTATATTTACGTCGAGTAAATAATGCAATAACTAAACAAATAAAACATATTGTCGTTTTCCTTATAGCAGAGGTTTATGAAGGATATATTTAATTTACAAAACGAATTTTCCGAAGTTTCACATTTATAAAAGTTTGAATTCACAAATTCACATAACCATGCAAAATTTTGAAGTTTAATTAAACTTTTAATGAAATACGGCTCGATTATTATGAGAAAGGAATAATAGAAAACTGTAAAATTAAACAAATTTATGTAGTAGGGTTCTAAAACTACTTTCTTGTGGTATGTCGCATTTAAAATTAAATATTATGTTTGTATGGGATTAAAGTTCATCTTTATGTTCATATGTGTTGCATGATCATACACAGAACGTTTTAGTTTGGTACGACAAAAATGTATTATTAGCATTCACAGTAGGAACAACTTTAAAACATTCTTTTAATCTGCTGCACGAAAACTTG
Source organism: Diabrotica balteata (assembly GCA_918026665.1). Classification (NCBI taxonomy): domain Eukaryota; kingdom Metazoa; phylum Arthropoda; class Insecta; order Coleoptera; family Chrysomelidae; genus Diabrotica; species Diabrotica balteata. Next base: position 73,449,731 of record OU898283.1, on the reverse strand, counting down.
ATTGGCAAAAATAATTCCTATGTATTTCGTGTAAATACATTTTAGACGGAATAAATATTTGTTGTATTATTTGATACCTACTTACCATTTTGTCCTAAATTGCGTGCAATTTCCCTCCAAATATTTTCTTTTTATTTGCATCTTGATAGCATATATTATTGTAGTTATATAAAATTTCTTCACCGTGTACGAGTTCAATTAATTTTTCGAAATCCATTTTAACTTGTACTATCAAACTGTACATATCAAAACAATGATTTTTTAAAAAAAGACGAGGTATCACTTCCGTGCAAAAGTCCTAATTGTTTATCACTTCCGTGTTTAATCGTCACAAAGCAATAAAAATATATGCATAAATGACAGAATAGCCTTGACAATTATTTTTTTAAATAGTCTGTATCAAAATCAAACAAATACCTAATTCACATTATCCGTACCAACAGTCTGCATCAAAATCAAACAAATACCTAAATAAACAACAAGGGGAAAACGACGGACTTCTAATTCACATTATCCGTACCAACGGGTTACGATTCGTTACGTAGCCGTCGGCATCTCTAAAATATTGTTTTAGAATATATCGAACGGATACGTTAGGTGTCTGATACGATACGTTCCTAATAGTGGGAATTGTTCATATTTAAAACCATTTAAAGTATATTTTTCGGAAAATAAACGCTACGTGCTCGAGACGTAACGTGCATAATAATATGCCACGATCTTTAGTCACAATTATTGGCTGTTAGGAAAATCACATTTTTAAATTAACAAATGTTTGACGTTTCGATTTCAACTCCGGAAATCGTTTTCAAAAAAGATTGTTATACGAATTCCAAAAAATTTATAACCTAAGCTTTTTGTGATTAGTTATAACCAAAATGAAGGAAAATTGCTCAGTGATATATATTTTTTAAATTGCCGTATTACTAGATTCCAGGAAGAGCCTAAGAAGGTATCCATTGAATTCTGACAGGCAATGGTGCGGGAAATCTTTTCTACGTCAAGGAACAAGACACTCTGGCATCTTTCGGCTGAGTAGGATACTAGGCCAGAAGACCCCAGGGTAGTGCTGGATTAACCGTGTTCCGGCTAAAACCTTAACCACCGTTCCAGAAAGACTACTCAATAAACAACTAAAACAAAAAACTAAAAATTTATAAATAACCATACCTATTACCGTAAATCAGAAAATGTTTCAGACGTTAGGCCATAAACTAATAAATAATATTAACAATAAATTTCAAATCCCTGGATCAACTTCCTCCTCTGTCCTCCTGCTCCTTTTTCTTCATCACCCCAGAAATTAGAGAGTGTACTTCTCTCCATTGTTTCTCTCCTCTTAACATTATGTTTACAATGTTTCTTTCATGAAGCCCGAAACTCATTCGCTTCTTAAAATCTCCCATCTCATTTGCTCATGTCAGTTAATAAGTTAAAAATATAAGCGGCAGCGTCTGGTACCCCACAAACAGTCCATGTCCGGTCAGAAACTGCATCAGGAAGTAGTCTAGTTTCCTAAACTTACATTTTCACCATGGTCTCAGATCGAGAATAAGCTTCTTCGTCCACCTTGCCTTTCCAATATCATTCGCCCATTCTCTCTGCCACTCTACTATCATTCTTTCTCTCTCATTCTCATCTATATCTACATCCATCCTCCTCGCATACATCCTCGCTCGCTCTTTACACAACAAAACGATCGGTATCACCGCTTCAATGACATATAGAGCCTCATTTGAAACTGTCCTACCCTGAGGAGCATTCGCCTTTGCGAAGTCTCCATCAGCTTAGCTTTGTGCCCTCCAATTATAAAAACTCGCAGCACCCTGGTCTACCTGGCCTCTGTCAGTATCAGGAGGGAGAATTCTCCCTCCTGATACTGACAAAAAATGTAGTGCGTAAAATCTTTTAAGTAATTTTAAACTGTTTGTCCTTGTTTTAGTGTAGTGTTTTGTACAATTTTATGTTATTATTTATGTTTTTCACATTCTACGCTTGCTGGATAGCTCATATTTGACGAAATACCCCTGAAGATGCTATTTTAAGCGAAAGTACTTGGGCAAGATTTGATTAAACTTGTGCTCGATAATAGTCTTATTTTTTAAAGTTCATTTACTCCAGCATATAACCTTATATCAATTGTTTAGAAAATGTTCCCATTGAAAATATATATTCAAAATTAGACGGTGTCGTTCTATCTGTCCAAAGTAGTGATTGGAACAGTAGTGATTTTTAAATCACACTGCGGGACGCTAAATGTAATTTTTAAATAACGTTCTTTTATGTACAATAATTTCTGACATGTTTTCTAGAAAATAATTGATTTTTTGTCAAACGTGTCATTAGCATATGACAATGGCTGTATAATATTTAATATCATTTTAATAGCTTTAATTAATATTATGAACAACCCTATTTAATGCATATTTAATGGTTGTACTATATAATAGTAATTAAGTATGTTCTGCATTAGCTTATGTTTTTAGTAGGTATATTAAAATAGATTACAACCGTCCATTATAGACATAGATTAGGTCTATATTTCTCAATTTTTCTTTAATATTTAAATTGGCACTAGTCTTTAATATACATATATATATATATATATATATATATATATATATTTTTATATATATATATATATATATGTATATATATATATATATATATATATATATATTATATATAAAGTAGTTAGGTATTATTGACTGACACGTTATGTAAAATAAAGTTTTATTTTGAGGATGCAGTCATTTAAGTAGGGTAGGATAAGTTAAACTCTTTGTTCTTAAATCAAGCTTTCGCAAAGTTTATTTGCTTCATCAGGATATGCTAAAATATGTTATGGTAAATACAATGAAATTAGAATTAAAAAAAATTTTATAAAACTAATATAAAAACTTACAACATGAGGGTAAACCATTAAATTATTAAATTCTCAAAACATTCTTAACTTATCTAAATTATACTTTTATGTAAGTACAATTATTTAATTTTAAATATATTATGACATTGATTATTATAATGATGTTTGATTTATATCAGATAGACACTCGTGTCTGTTTTTGTTATTGATAACTAGCTATAGATTGTTATTATGCTTATGTACAAAGTGGCGCCAAATATGAATATTTAAATTTTTGAAAATATAGTATTTATAGAGAGAAAATCATATATTATTAATACTTTAATTTTCTAATATATGATTTTCTGACTATAAATACTATATTTTCAAAAATTTAAATATTGATACCTATTTGGCGCCACTTTGTACATAAGCATAATAACAATCTATAGCTAGTTATCAATAACAAAAACAGACACGAGTATCTTTCTGACATAAATCAAACATCATTATAATAATCAATGTCATAATATATTCAAAATTAAAATATTGTACTTACATAAAAGTATAATTTAGATAAATTAAGAATGTTTTGTGAATTTAATAATTTAATGGTTTAACCTCATATTGTAAGTTTTTATATTAATTTTATACAATGTTTTTTAATTCTAATTTCATTGTATTTACCATAACATATTTTAGCATATCCTGATGAAGCAAATAAATTTTGCGAAAGCTTGATTTAAGAACAAAGAGTTTAACTTATCTTACCCTACTTAAATGACTGCATCCTCAAAATAAAACTTCATTATATATATATAAGAGTAAGAAAAAAGAAGTACTTGTGACTCGTTTGGAAAAAATATAACACTGTTTTTTATGGGTTGGAGTCAATAAAAGGGGCTATTTGTTGACTATTTTTTACTCGAGCTTTCAATTGTGATTACAATTTTTATCAAGAGCTTCTAAAAAATACAAAATGTCTTACAAAGTTGAACTAGAAATAAAAAATTTTTTGTTAACTCACCAAATAAAATTAGTTTTTTATATAAAACTACTGCTTACATAATAAATACAAAAAATATTAATAAAAAAATGCCTTATTCTAATAAATGTTTCTCTGAAAAATTTAGATGAAGTTTCTTAAGAAAAAAAATTGAATTTATAAACAAAAATAGAATAGCTACAACCAGCCTAAAATGTCATAAATACTAACTTAAAAATTTTTATTTTTGACATATTGTCAAAAATAAAATTTTGTTTAAAAAATTCTTCTTTGTTAAGTAACAAAAAAGAAGAAGATTTATTCACCATTGATAGATGCCCGAAAAAATGTAACAAATACATGGAAAATTCAAAATGTGATATTTTACTGACTGCATAAATTAAATAGAAATTATATAATTATAAATTTTGCTTAAATTTTGAATTTCTGACCTTTTGTTTAAATTATTATCACTTTTGCTAATACAAACCATTTCCAAAAAAGTTCTTTTAAATTTATTACTTTCATTACATAAAATTTTAATATTATCAAAATCCATAATATGGTCTTTGTCTATTACATGCTCTGCCAAAGCACAAGATGGTTTCTTAATTCTACAATCACTCTTGTGAGAAATAATGCGATTTGATATATACATATATATATATATATATATATATATATATATATATATATATATGTTATATGTGAAAATAGTCACCTTGAACCACTCAAGGGTTACCGACACTTTGGTTTCGCAATATCAGTTCCTATTTCATCATTCTTTTAGCAAGCGTTCCCATAGAGATAGCTGACTATGCACGGACATCAAACTCTGACCAAAGCTGGCCTTTCGTGGGAAATGCCGACACCACATTTTGTAGATAGATTATAAATTCAGGACTAACATTATATTTTTCACTCGTCATATAAGTTTCTTACTAATAACATTTGTATTATATAATTTTATTTGCTTCATTTTATCGTATAACTAAGTGTAACTTTTATGTGTGAAATAAATCTTTTTTAAAAAGTCAATCAAGAAGTTAGTGATTTAACATTTGGCGCAGTCAGTAGGATCCGGTTAACGTTGTTAGAACAAGGAAACTCACTAGCAACGGCGGATCCCTATCCCTCAACGGAAAAAGAACCTAGAGCCGTCCTCATTCAACTGGATACTACGGAAGGAACACCTGGTGAAGCCCCTGGTAGCAGATCCCGTTAGAAAACAAGACGTACTCGATGTTTCTGTTAATGTAAGTTATTGAATCATCTCGTTTTTACTATTTTTATATTTGCAAACATACCGTACATACATCATAATTTTTTTCAATTTATAATCTTGACTATACAGAAAGTCAAGCCAAGTTGATTATCTAATAAGGAAATACCTTTTTATTGCATACTTTCATTATTTTATCATTCTTATTTACACATTTTATTGATTTCGTATTATATTTTCACCGATATTTTACTATATTTTACTTTATTTTACCACATTTTACTTGATTTTACCATATTTTACTTGATTTTACTACATTTTATTTTATTTTACCATATTTACTATTCGTATATTTGTTTTATACTTCCACTAACATATTACTATCAAAATGCCTGAAACACGTTCACAAACCCAAGTTGAAATTGAACCATACAAACTTTCAGAAATATTCTCCATAATTCCTGAGTTTGAAGGAGATCCAATCTCTCTTCCCACATTCTTAGACGCATGTGATTGCGCGATTAAAATGTCTGCGGGAGACCAACGTATTTTATTAACGATTCACATTAAAAATAAACTAAAAGGTAAAGCAGCTCAATTAATAAACTCTAGAAAACCAACTACATACACAGACATAAAAAATTTATTAAACCTTCATTTCGGAGATAGTAGAGATCTCACTTCCTTAATTCACGACCTACAAAGACTTCGACAGTTATCGAACGAATCACCTTTAACCTTTTTCAATAGATTACAAGTTCTAAATGCAAACATGCACGCCTCAATTCAAAAATCAGGCCTAACACAAGACCAAAAAACCGCCCAATGCACGTTAATTGACTCTATGGCTTTGAATACTCTCTTAACTGGACTAGAACCCCGCTTAGGACAAATAATTAGGGCCAGTAACCCTAAAGACCTTATTGAAGCCAGTAACCGTATCCGACGTGAACTTCAGTTATCGTATTTCGAATCTCAAAAATCAAATAAAGATAGCCAAAATAATCCAAAACCTTCCCAACCGATGAGAAGAACCTCATCTAATTTTTCTAAATGTACAAGTTGTGGTCGTATTGGCCATTTAAGTAGCGAATGTCGCTCATCACGTTTTTCTTATCAAAATCAATATAGCGGTAGACCACAAAACTACCAAAATAATCAAAACCAATCCAATCAATATAATACTAGATCACAAAATTACCCAAGTAATCAAAACCAATACTCTTCTAATCAACAAAATTTAAACCCACAGAGATCGAATTTCCCTTCTCAAAATCAACCGCAGAATCGCCCCTCTGTTATTCAGAGAAATCCAAATTTCCAAAATTTTCAGCAAAGAGCCCATGTCTTTAATGAATACCCTGACGATCTTGTAGAATCTTATGAAGATTATTATACAGAAAATGATCTTCAAACTAACTATTTTTACGAATATACCAATGACACATCTGATTATATTAATAATACACCTGATACAGAAAATTATCAGGATTTTCTTTCGCTACCCAATCAGAACCATCCCCCAGTACATACGAATCTTTCAACCGATATCACGAATGTACAACAACAAATCCAAGCCCTCAATTTGGACAATTTCGATCCAAATGTGAATTTCCCCGAACAGAAATTCCTGTAAGCCCGTTCCACACAATGAGCTCTAAAAACTTATACTATATCAATGACGCTACGAATACTTTTAAACTTCTAATTGACACCGGTGCAGGAATTACAGTTTTCAAAGAGAATACTGCCCGAAATTATCATAACCGATCCCCAGAAAATGTTACCATTCAAGGCATAACCGACGAGAAACTTCTAATTACAGAATCTGTCCTTATTCCCTTTACCGATGACAACCCTCACAAAGTTTTCATTTTTAATCTAGACATTGACTTTGACGGCATAATAGGCCTAGATTTCCTAGACCACTACGAATGTGTAATAGACCTTAAAACAAGACAACTTCATACAAATTTTAAAACTCTTACCCTGCATAAAGTCGGACAAGAGACCCATAAACCTATAGAAAATATTCCGGTTACATTTCCTACAAAAATAGTACCGTCAAATAATTTCCAAACATATCCGAAATCAAACTCAAACGTTAAAGCTCAACACAATAGCAGCTCATTTCACGAAAACACTCATGATCAACACAAACACATCCCAAGACCAGAGAAAAAACGAATAAAAGAAAAAATAAACCAAATTTCGATTGATAGCCGAACAGAACAAATATTCAAATTGAAATGCAACCTATCCAATACAGACGCCATACTGTCATCCCAAGAAATCGAAAAAGTTCGAATTCCTCACGCATTAGTCCATGTAGACGAAAATGGAGACTTTTTAACAATCCGTCATTAATGCTAATGCAATGCCAAAAATAATCGAATTTTCGAATATTTCCATCGAACCTATCGAAAACTTGGAGACAATCTTCACCTACGATCAAAATCACTGCGAACAGCCAATTATAGACAGAGAAGAAATAATTAGAGAACAACTGAGAATTGACCACTTAAACTCAGAAGAAAAGGAACAAATTCTAAACATTTGTACGGAATTTTCAGATATATTTTACGTAGAAGGTGACAAGCTAACATTCACAAATGAAATTAAGCACGCAATCAAAACGAACAACGCGAAACCGATATACACGAAATCTTACAGATATCCACAGGTTCATAAAGAAGAGGTAAAGACGCAAACCAACAAAATGCTAGAGCAAGGAATAATTCGGCATAGCATATCGCCCTGGTCAAGTCCAGTGTGGGTGGTACCCAAAAAACTTGACGCATCTGGCAAACAGAAATGGAGAGTCGTTATTGACTATCGTAAACTCAATGAAGTTACAATAGAAGATCGTTATCCACTTCCACAAATTTCAGAATTGTTGGACCAACTTGGAAAGTGTCAATACTTTACAACATTAGATTTGGCGTCCGGATTCCACCAAATTGAAATCGATCCAAAAGATATCCAAAAAACAGCATTTTCAGTAGACAATGGACATTACGAATTTGTTCGTATGCCTTTCGGATTAAGGAATGCTCCTTCCACATTTCAACGAGTAATGGATAACATCCTCTTAGGAATTCAAAACGAGAGATGTTTAGTATATATGGACGACATAATCATCTATTCAGCCACCATTCATGAGCATATGTCACGACTGACAGAAGTATTTAAAAGATTAAGAAAAGCAAATCTCAAGATACAACCGGATAAATGTGAATTCTTAAGAAAAGAAGTCGCATACTTAGGACACCTCGTAACTGAACACGGAGTAAAAACAAATCCTGCCAAGGTATCATGCATAAAAAGTTTCCCAGAACCCAAGACAACTAAAGAAATAAAATCATTTTTAGGCCTAGTAGGTTACTACCGCAGATTTATACCGAATTTTGCCAAAATTTCCAAACCACTGACTAAATTACTTCAAAAAGAAGTCCCTTTTGTTTTTAATGCCGAATGTAAGGAAGCATTCAACGATCTCAAAAATATTCTAATGACAGACCCAATTCTCATATATCCAAATTTTGAAGAACCCTTTTTACTCACTACTGACGCTAGTGCTTTCGCAATTGGAGCCGTTTTGTCTCAAGGTCCATTAGGAAAAGATCTGCCAATCGCTTATGCATCACGAACATTATGCAGTGCAGAAACCAAATATTCCACAATAGAAAGAGAATTACTAGCTATAGTATGGGCAGTAAAACATTTCAGACCATATCCTTTCGGTCGCAAGTTTACTCTTATCACTGACCATCGACCTCTTACATGGCTATTTTCAATTAAAGACCCAGGAAGCCGCCTAGCACGCTGGTGCCTAAAACTTGAAGAATATAATTACAAAATAGAGCACCGTTCAGGAAAAATCAACAGAAACGCAGATGCACTATCCAGAATAAAAATAAACCATTTTAAAGACTGTGCAGATTTTCAATCAAAACTTGCTTTGCACGCATCTAACAGAGATGAAACCGAGACAGATGAAGACGAAGAAGAAAAAGAAGACACAGAAGAAGGAATAGAAAAGATGTCCGAAGAATTCGATAAATTTCTGGAATTATATAGAACCAAATCCATTATCGATTACTCCAAAATAGAAACGTCAAACGCAGAACTGTTAGATAAATCTCACAAGAATATTGTTACCTTTTTCTGGCAGAATAAACTCGAGGACCTGCACGAAAAAATAATGAGTGACATATTCGAAGAAAATATAGAATATAGTAACCGAAGGATCAATATTGTATCTAGTAAAACCGTAAAAGATCGAAAATATTTCATTATCCCATTACCTTACGATCCACAAAGAGTAATGTCATACTTATTTCTCATACTTTATGCGAACCAAGAACAATTTGACGAATCAAAGACCTATTGCATAGAAAACAATCTCGAACTTCCCATTCTAGAAATATTTTCCTATATATTTGCAGACAAAGAACTTAAAGTAAAAATCTGCCAAAATGTAATTAAACAGGCAAGCGAAGACGAAACCCCACAAATCCTAGAACATTACCATTGTGGCAAAAATAACTTGCACAGAGGAATAAACGAAACCGTTAGACGTATAAAAGAAAAATATAATTGGAAGAACTTAGCAAAAGACGTAGAAAAATATATAAAAGCCTGTGAAATTTGCCAAAAGGTTAAAATTTACAGAAAAAATCTAAGTGGACCATTAGTTATAACGGAAACACCAAAAACACCATTTGAAAGGATCAACATAGACATATTTGAATATCCCACAAGAAACTACGCTTTAACCATTCGTGACGAATTGACAAAATTCACGCAAGCCTATCCTTTGGAAGACAAAAAGGCAGTAACAGTAGCCAACACACTCCTACTCTTCTTTCAACACTATGGAACACCACTAAGAATTCATTGTGATTGCGGTCGAGAATTCGAGAATGCTATAATCAAAGATCTATGCGGATTATACGACATCAAACTAACATTTTCTAGTGTTAACCATCCACAATCTAATGGGTCTGTGGAAAGATTTCATGCCACACTCTCAGAAATGATTAGAGCAAATCAAGCCGAGAACCCAAACGATCATCCCTTCACTATACTTCCTTATGCAATAATATGCTATAACAACACAAAAAATAAGACACACGGTTTCACACCATATGAACTTATATTTGGGCACACTGCAAGCCGACCACCAGAAACGCTATACAATCAAAAAACACTAATGAGCAAATATATTCGAGACCTGAATAATCGCATGGAATATTTTTACAAAGTAGCCAAAGCAAAAACAGAAAGACAGAAAGAAAAGGCGAAAGTAAGATTTGACGAGAATATTTCAGAACGAAGACCTGATTTTAAAATTGGTGACAAAGTTTACGTAAAAGAATCCCAAATTAAATCAAAATCAGATAATCTTTTTAATGTACCTTTCGAAATTCAAGAAGTTTTTACAAATTCCGCAATTATCCTTAACCCCAAAACTAACCAAACCTCTAAAGTAAATTTTGACAGACTGAAACCTTATTTTGAATAAATTTCTTCTTTACAGATTCTATGGACTATTCTCAGTCGCCTACTCCCAATTTTACCTCTCTCCCATTAATAATACAGTCGGAATCTTCTATCACGAAGAAGGTACCATTCGAATATCTAACGATAAATGGACATTACTTGTTTACAAGGAATTGCTCCCTATAGAAACTGCCATATCCAACAACGACAAAATTTTAGAAAACTTGCTAGATAAATTTACTAAGGCCGATACTCCAAGAAAACTTGCATTTCAATCCGAAGTACAAACACACATTAGTTTGATAAGACAAATTTCTAATTCCGTAAATTTAAAATATAGAGAAGTAATTGCCGACACACGAGCCTATAATCCACGCCAAAAACGAGGATTAATCAATGGTGTTGGAACCTTATGGAAATCTATTAGTGGAAATTTAGACGCATCAGACGGTGAATATTTCAATCAATGTATAAATAGGATCACTACAGATGAAAAGCAAATAGAAACACTCCTAAAGAACCAAATCTCTGTTACAACTTCTGTCATAAAATCTTTTAACACTACTATCCAAAAATTACAAATAGACGAACAAACTTTTAACAAAGACCTAAACGATATCGAAACCACTCTTATAGACATTGCAGACGACATATCATTTTACCGTGCACAATTACAAACCTTAAATTTGTGTGAATCATTAATGGAAAGCTACATATTTTTAGAAAATTATCTCAATGACATTTTGAACGCCATCACCTTTTCTCGGTTGCAAATTTTACACAGTTCAATTATTTCGCCCAATGATTTACTAGATTCATTGAAAACTATCTCACAATCATTACAAAATAATTTATTACCATTGCCCATTTATACATCAAATATAGCCCAATATATTGATATAATAAAACTTCAAGCATATCAACTCGATTCCAAAATTGTATTCGTCCTAGAAATTCCATTAGTCGACCCCGAAATCTATACCTTATATCATCTATATTCGATACCAATATTAGATAATCAAACTGGTCTTTTTCATACACTCTCTACAATACATAAGTATATAGCGCGAGATGATGATTCAATTTCATATGTATTACCCCGAAACACAGAAGAATGCAAATCAATTAGTCCAGATCAAAGAATGTGCACAGATATTCTTCCCTATCCAATAGACAGCGATACTATATGTGAGGCACAGTTATTGAAACCAGTTAGCTTTCTACCAAAAACTTGTCAGATGTCGACGTTTTTAGCACAAGATTACAATGTGCAAGAAATTGACCGAAATTTATGGTTAATAACAGTATCCGATCCATTACCAGTTACAATCAAGTGTGAAAGAAAAGACATTAGTACCCAGACAATCAAAGTAAACACAATTCTAAGATTACTACCCGAATGTACAGCATTTATTGGAAGTACCAGAGTCCACGCCAGAGATCAAATCAATAAATATCCAAATATAACCTACAGAAGTCATCCAGTTAAATTCCATACAGATGTTGTGACCATTTCGGAAGAAGAAACCATATACCAAATTTGAAACCATTAAAACTCAATAAGATAAATGCAGACGATTTAAATATTGCACAACATAAGCTGGACCAATATTCAGAAGAACTCGACCAAATCATGAACCAACCATTCATCGAAAAACATTTGCCTTGGTTCACTATATTGTCTTTATCATTAATTATCATTTTAGTTTGTGTATACATCCTCTGCAAATGTAGACGCAAAAGATTTCCAAGACTTGCCATGAACTACCCTCAGGACTCACCTCCACCTTCACCACATCGCAGCAGTTCCATTAAACAGAAACTTAAAGGATTAACCTTTAAAAGAAGACCAGACGTACGCCCAGAAAATGAAGACGTCTCCGAAACCCCAAATTGAGCTTTAAAAGTCGAAGCAAGGCATCGACTTTTCACTAATGAGGGGAGCTGTTATATGTGAAAATAGTCACCTTGAACCACTCAAGGGTTACCGACACTTTGGTTTCGCAATATCAGTTCCTATTTCATCATTCTTTTAGCAAGCGTTCCCATAGAGATAGCTGACTATGCACGGACATCAAACTCTGACCAAAGCTGGCCTTTCGTGGGAAATGCCGACACCACATTTTGTAGATAGATTATAAATTCAGGACTAACATTATATTTTTCACTCGTCATATAAGTTTCTTACTAATAACATTTGTATTATATAATTTTATTTGCTTCATTTTATCGTATAACTAAGTGTAACTTTTATGTGTGAAATAAATCTTTTTTAAAAAGTCAATCAAGAAGTTAGTGATTTAACATATATATATATATATATATATATATATATATATATATATATATATATATATATATATATATATATATATATATATATGTCATATTCATATGAAACATAAAAGTCATCATTTGGTGAACTTCTAACAAGATTTGACGGATTCCACAAGCGAATAAAACATGGCAGCCGCAACAGTCATCCAACCACACTTAGATGTTGGGAGTGTGGAGAACTACGTCATCGTAGAAATCAATGTCAGTATAATGTTACCTCAGGAAAATGAACAGGGCAACAGCTGGTTGACTCTTACAATGCCCTTAGTTAGAGTTTTACAGCTCTCACCTTTTCTATAAGATAATGTTGTATATTTATATAGTTCTAATTTATTTGTCTTTATTCTAATTTATTGTCTATATTCTAATTTATTAAAACTCACGATAACTAATTACTAATTTATTAAATAGCTTATTAAATACAAATTTATTTATTACGTTTCGTTACAAGTAAATCGCATTTCCCGATCTTCTTATGACTGACTCAAATAAAAAACATCTTTCATTTATATACACACTTGTTGTCATCTAGAAAATTCGGCGAACTTCTTGAATAATCTCGTATTTTGGTGAAGGCGCTCGACTCGTTTGTCAACTGTTTGAAAAGCCTCGAGACGTGGATTACTCATAAAATTAGGGTCTAAAGATTTCTGTAAACAACTTCGAATTTACTGGAACAGAAAACAGAATTAGTCATAATATATTGATAGTTATAAACGCCATAATTATCGTAACAATAGCTTATTTCCTCTAAGTGATCTCATTCCTTATTTTGGTTGCATCCAGGATATGTAATTTTGTCGTATATTTTTAAGGGTTTATTATTAGCTGTGAATTGGAGCTGTATTATGTATCTCACTATTCTGAATACATACTTCGTCGAATCTTCTAGACATATTTTCAATTTTCTCGTCATTTTGTCCAGCTACTTCTTTAATAATTTGAGATGTTTCATCGAATCTTTTATAAACATTCTCATCATTTTTTCTAGAACTCTCTTCGATCATTTGTGAGACATTCTCAAATTTTCCATCGATTATTTTAGTTAAAACGGCTTCTTCTGCTGACTGGAACTGGAATGTCTCTGGGTCCTCTCCATTCTTGTTGAGAACAGTCTTCAGTCGTTCTTGGAGGATCTTCTTGGACCTGCTGCAGTCTTCATCGCGTTCTTCTAGTTGCTCACGCAACTGTTTCACTGAAAGTTCTACTAGCAGCATCTCTGGTCAGGCACACACGTACTTTTTAAATGTTCTTTCGTACAACGATCACTACTGAACTACGCGGATGTTCCCGACGAACAATACCTTTCAAAAGTTCAAAAGTCTTTTTCAAAAATCAAATTAAATTTATCTACAATCCCACTTCTGCACCACTGTTGTATATTTATATAGTTCTAATTTATTTGTCTTTATTCTAATTTATTGTCTATATTCTAATTTATTAAAACTCACGATAACTAATTACTAATTTATTAAATAGCTTATTAAATACAAATTTATTTATTACGTTTCGTTACAAGTAAATCGCGTTTCCCGATCTTCTTATGACTGACTCAAATAAAAAAAATCTTTCATTTATATACACAACTGTTGTCATCTAGAAAATTCGGCGAACTTCTTGAATAATCTCGTATTTTGGTGAAGGCGCTCGACTCGTTTTTCAACTGTTTGAAAAGCCTCGAGACGTGGATTACTCATAAAATTAGGGTCTAAAGGTTTCTGTAAACAACTTCGAATTTACTGGAACAGAAAACAGAATTAGTCATAATATATTGATAGTTATAAACGCCATAATTATCGTAACATTGCCCCCCTCTTTAAAGATGGTTCCTCCTGGAACCTTGTCGGGACTGGAACTGGAACGATATGCTGGTATCGGCAACTGGACCCTCTTTTACAACTTCCAGTTGTATAAAAATGACAAGGGACGGTTTTCTCTCCGCACCAGGAACTATGCGGATTGCAACAGACTAACACCTGGACTTCGGTGTCTTTAAAGATCTCCTCCACCATATTTCGTATAACCCTCCAATCTAATTGGAGGCACTCCAACTTCGGCATGGCTAACTTTTGTATGTCGGACTCTAGTACGTGTTCTCTCAACTGAAGTAAGGCTTCCCATACATCTCGGTAGGTAGGTTGGTCACGGGCAGTGTCTTTTGTTACCAGGTAGAAAAGGTAACGTGATGCATCTTGGAGTTTCAAGGTTTTACCGGGAGCTGGCACTTGGCATTGAAGTTCTGCAACTCGACCGAACTTCCTTCAAAAGACGGATGCCAACCCGGGTGCGTCTTTGATACTGGCCGGGATGGTAAGGGCCAGTAAGTAGTCATCGGGAAGCGCGAGTAGATCCTGCCTTTCTTCAGTGGTAACACCATGTCTTGCTTTACAGGTACCTCCATAAGCACCCATGAACTCCTCAAACGTGAGGTCAGACACATCTTGGACTTGGTTTACTTCTACTTCTTCATCTACGTCGTGGTCACCCTCGAAAGACGCCAGCCGGTTATGGTGTACTATCATCGGCTTTCCTCTCGAAATCTTGCTTATTCGGTAAATAACATCATTGATTTTCTCCATAATGAGATATGGACCTTCCAAAAACTGTTGCAACTTGGGAGAACAAACTTTTCGCTTTTTGGGGTTATAAAGCCAGACTTTGTCGTTCTTCTTAAAACACCCCTTTTCGGCTTGCGTATCGTACCGTTTCTTCATTCGGTCACTAGCGATCTGGAGATGGGAACGGACCAACTCGTGTACATCGTCCATTCTTCTTCGTAATTCGATCACCTAATCTTCACCTGCTACATCTTCTCCAGGTCGACACCCAAACTCTAGATCACAAGGTAGTCGCATCTCGCGTCCGAATAGGACTCTGGCTGGTGTCTACCCTGTTGATTCATTAACAGCAGATCTGTAGGCCATTGTGAAGAACGCAAGATATTCGTCCCAGTCTCGCTCATGATCGGACACCATCTTTGTCAAATACTTGCCAACTGTTCTATTCATTCGTTCTACCATACCATCCGATTGCGGATGATAAGCCGTAGTTCTTGTTTTCTTCATACCTAGTCTATCACATATTCCTTGGAATAAATCGCTTTCGAAGTTCCTGCCTTGGTCACAATGGATCTCCAAAGGCACTCCAAATCGGCTGATATATTCTTGGATCAACTTATCTGCAACGGTGGCGGCCTTCTGGTCTGGAAGTGCGTAAATCTCGACCCACTTAGTGAAGTAATCCATTACTACCAACATGTACTTGCCTCCATTATCACTTTCTGGAAATGGCCCAGCAATGTCCAAAGCTATTCTTTCAAACGGGCTTCCAACATTATATTGTCTCATAGGAGCTCCCTTTTTTCGATAAGGTCCGTTACTCGTAGTACAAATAGTACATTTCTTACACCAGTCTTTTACATCGTCGGAACTGTTTATCCAATAAAACCGTTCCCGAATTCGCTGAAGGGTCTTTTTCACACCAAAATGCCCTTCTGATGGACTGTCGTGTAACTGACGAAGTACTTCGGCTATTCTGCTCTTTGGAATCACCAGCTGTCTTCTCTTCTCTGAACCGTCATCATTTTCCAGGACTCGTTTGAGCAAGCCATCTTCCATGATAAATGAGTCCCACTGGGCCCAATCCGTCTTAACTATTGAGCCTAGGTTCGATATTTCTTGCCAAGGTGGTCGACGGTTTTCCTCTTTCCATTTTCGGATTTTCTGTATAACTGGATCTCTCTCTTGTTCTTCCCTGATCTTGGTAGGCGTCCAGTCGTCGTGGACCACCGTCGTTCTTAGCAATGCTGCTTCCTTGGATTCCGTTTTGTTGCAGTGAGAACACTCTGCTGGGCATGGCCTTCTGGAAAGAAAATCAGCGTTTCGGTGGCTAACTCCGGCCCGGTGCTCAATCTTAAAATCATATTCTTGGAGTCGTTCGATCCACCTGGCTATCTGACCCTCTGGATTCTTAAACTGCATCAACCACTTAAGGGCGGCATGGTCGGTTCGGATTAAAAACTTCCTTCCATAGAGGTATTGATAGAAGTGCTCTACTGATTTCACTACTGCCAAAAGTTCTCTTCTCGTGACGCAATAATTTCGCTCAGGTTTTGAGAGAACTTTACTAAAATATCCAAGGACTCTTTCCTGTTCTCCTTGAATCTGAGACAGCACTCCTCCAATTCCCACATTACTTGCATCTGTATCTAAGATGAACTCTCCTTCTGGCAGTGGATACCCTAAAATTGGTGCTGTGATTAAATGCTTTTTTAAGGTCTCAAAGGCATTCTGGCAGTCTACATCCCAGCGGTATTCTCTTGCTTCCTCTGTAAGTCGCGTTAATGGTTTAGCGATATCTGCAAACTTCTTAATAAACCTCCGGTAGTAAGTACATAGTCCCAGAAAACTTCTCGCTTGGTGTTTGTCAGTTGGTTTTGGCCATTCCTTAATAGAATCGATTTTTCCCTTATCCACGGCCACTCCTTCTTTACTGACTATATGACCCAGATAATTGACTTTACCTTGAAATAGCTGGCACTTCTTGGGGTTTAACATCAATTGGGCAGCTTTAAGTCGATTAAAAACGTTTTCTAAATTCTTCAGATGGTCTTCAAATGTCTCCCCCAAGACGATTATGTCGTCTAGATAAACTAGGCATGTTTTCCAAGATAACCCTCTCAACGCATTTTCCATAAGCCTCTCAAATGTCGCAGGAGCGTTACAAAGTCCAAATGGCATAACGTTGAATTGCCATAATCCAGATCCTGTGGTGAAGGCTGTCTTTTCTTTATCTACCGGGTCCATTTCTACCTGCCAGTATCCAGACTTCAAATCCAGAGTAGAAAATAATTTACTTCCAGCCCATGTGTCTAATGTGTCATCGATCCGAGGCAGAGGATAACTATCTTTCTT
The DNA here is from genome assembly GCA_918026665.1 of Diabrotica balteata. Classification (NCBI taxonomy): domain Eukaryota; kingdom Metazoa; phylum Arthropoda; class Insecta; order Coleoptera; family Chrysomelidae; genus Diabrotica; species Diabrotica balteata. The sequence continues at coordinate 73,431,924 of OU898283.1, read as the reverse complement.
GGTAACGTTGTTCAGCAAACGGTAATCTACACAGAACCTCGTTGTTCCGTCTTTCTTTTTAACCAGGACCACTGGAGAGACCCATGGGCTCGTAGAAGGTTCTATTACCCCGTCTTTCTTCATTTTCTGAACAATCGTTTCAGCTTTTTCTCTTTTCGCCTGTGGTAATCGTCGAGCTGTTTGACGAATTGGCTTAGCATTACCAGTATCAATTCTATGCTTAACAACGGTAGTTCTTCCCGTCTTTCCTCCTTTCGGTACGAAAATATCACGATACTGCCGAAGAAATTCCCTTAATTTCCTTTTCTCAATCTAATTCAGAGACTGTCCAGCAACTGCAACCATTTGATCAAATTTGTCGTTGGAATTATCAGACGTTGTCGTCTGACGGATTATGGATGTAACAGGTACACAAGTTCCTACTTTTGTCTCTTTCTTGATGGTCACTGGGTAGTCATTAACATTAATAAGTCTCACAGGAATTTCTTTAGCCGAAGTCACCAATTCCTTTCCAATTATGATTCCACGGCCAACTTCGTCGTCATGATTCCAAGGCTCCATCATAACAGGTGTTCCTTCGTCCACAATTCCCTGTAGCCGCGCTACTATTATCGTTTCACTTCTCGCAGGCACGACTGTATCTTCTTTAACGGCTGCTTGCATAGTGTTGTCATCATGTGGATGGAGAAATACCTCCTCGTTACCAACTTTGATTACCTTATTCTTAAAATCCAATTGGAATTCATGCGTATTCATTACGTCCATTCCTAATATAACATCCTCTTCGATGTCAGCAACTATAACAGTATGGACGAACTTTTCTGTTCCAATTCCTAATTGTACCAGAATTTCTCCATGAATGTTGGCATTTTCACCTGTAGCGGTCCGCAGTCGCAACCTCGTTGGTAACACTTTCTTACGGCTGTTTATAACTGTCGGGCGAATAATGGTTCTTGTCGCTCCGGTATCCACCAACAACGTATGCTTTTTACCATTTATTTCTCCATCTACATATACACTATCTTCACGACATTTCAAAGAAGCTATTAGTATGAGAGGGTCTTTGGAAAAGTTCTGGGTCGAAGCTGCCCCCCTAAGGCCGACCCGTTCTAGTTTTCCTGATGGTGAGTTTCTTGATTTGTGTCGTACCTAGGATGCTTACATGAACTTCGTACGTGTCCTATTTCGCCACAATTCCAGCATCTTATGGTCTTCGTTTTCTTGTATGTCATGCTCTTCATCATATTAACGAGCTGGTCAAGTTTATCTTCATCTTCTTCCTCTTTTACAGTCCTAACTTTACTGTAACCGCCAGAGGCCTGCGTAGCAGACTCGTATTCGAGGGCGGCGGATAAGACATCAACCAGCGTCTTGTGCCGAGCTAATCGTAGTGTTCTCTGCATTTCATGATCACGAAGACCATCAATAAACGTTGGAACGGCCAACTTTTCCATCATGTCTTCGGGAGCTGTTGGATAAGCGTATCGCACTAATCTGGCAATATCTACTTCATATTCTTGAAGAGCCTCATCTTTCTTTTGTCTTCGATTTTTGAGCTGCGACTGATATACATGCTCCAAGTGTTCGTGGCCATATCGCATATTTAACCTCTTCTTCAGTTGTTCGAAATCATCCGTCTCCTCTACGGCTATGGTCTGGAGCACATCTAAGGCATCTCCTCGAAGAGCTATAGTCAAGTTTACAGCCTTTTCTTTTTCTGATCATCCATTCGCTCTTGCAGCTGATTCGAACTGTTTCATGTAGTTGTTCCATGACTATTTTCCGTCGAAAGTTGGAACTTTGACATGAACATAACCTCCGCTTCCTTCAAATTTCGGCCGTCTTTCCAACTTACATTTCGTCTCGTCTTCTTTTATCTCTACCGGATCTAAAGCTACCGTATTAATTGGTGGTAGCACTCTCGTGTTAGTTATCATGGTCTCTAACTGTTTGATTTTCTCTTCAACCTTATCAAATGTTTTAGAGACTTCTTCAAACTTCTCACTATTCTGAATACATACTTCGTCGAATCTTCTAGACATATTTTCAATTTTCTCGTCATTTTGTCTAGCTACTTCTTTAATAATTTGAGATGTTTCATCGAATCTTTTATAAACATTCTCATCATTTTTTCTAGAACTCTCTTCGATCATTTGTGAGACATTCTCAAATTTTCCATCGATTATTTTAGTTAAAACGGCTTCTTCTGCTGACTGGAACTGGAATGTCTCTGGGTCGTCTCCATTCTTGTTGAGAACAGTCTTCAGTCGTTCTTGGAGGATCTTCTTGGACCTGCTGCAGTCTTCATCGCGTTCTTCTAGTTGCTCACGCAACTGTTTCACTGAAAGTTCTACTAGCAGCATCTTTGGTCAGGCACACACGTACTTTTTAAATGTTCTTTCGTACAACGATCACTACTGAACTACGCGGATGTTCCCGACGAACAATACCTTTCAAAAGTTCAAAAGTCTTTTTCAAAAATCAAATTAAATTTATCTACAATCCCACTTCTGCACCACTGTTGTATATTTATATAGTTCTAATTTATTTGTCTTTATTCTAATTTATTGTCTATATTCTAATTTATTAAAACTCACGATAACTAATTACTAATTTATTAAATAGCTTATTAAATACAAATTTATTTATTACGTTTCGTTACAAGTAAATCGCATTTCCCGATCTTCTTATGACTGACTCAAATAAAAAACATCTTTCATTTATATACACAACTGTTGTCATCTAGAAAATTCGGCGAACTTCTTGAATAATCTCGTATTTTGGTGAAGGCGCTCGACTCGTTTGTCAACTGTTTGAAAAGCCTCGAGACGTGGATTACTCATAAAATTAGGGTCTAAAGATTTCTGTAAACAACTTCGAATTTACTGGAACAGAAAACAGAATTAGTCATAATATATTGATAGTTATAAACGCCATAATTATCGTAACAATATCTTATTTCCTCTAAGTGATCTCATTCCTTATTTTGGTTGCATCCAGGATATGTAATTTTGTCGTATATTTTTAAGGGTTCATTATTGGCTGTGAATTGGAGCTGTATTATGTAATTTTTTTTGTAATAGGGGTTTTAATCTAAGTATATAAGTTGAATAACTGTTTATTTTCGGCAGTTCTAACTCATAATTCAAAATTCTAGAGACACATGATACCTACTGCTTTTAATTTTACAATAAAAGTAATTTCTAAAATTTTATACATACAGTTCTAAGCGGGCAGATTTTGTAACTCTTAGTGGGTCCACAGTACACTAACAGACGCTAACTTTTAAAACAACCCTTAGCATGACGTGGTCGCGCCAAATGGGACCCATAAATGCGCAACATATTATCTTTAGTTGAGTGTATCGTAGATTACAGCAAACCAGTTTTTTAAAACCGGACCTGAATTTTTTTCATTTGAATAAATCAGTGTATGAGATGGAGAAGCTTCAATACGATGTACGAAAATGTAAAGTTCCTTATGACTCACACTGTTGTATAGTGTGGCAAATAAGGTAAAACTGTACTATAATTTATTTAAAATCAATCAAATGAGAACAAAATATGTATTGATAAGGTTATTTTTATTTTAAGAACGATTTTTTGAGGCATGTTAAGTTTTAGAAATTGGACGAACATTTAAAAACATATTATATTTATTAATACAAAATTCATTATTTGATGTTGACGAAATAATTGCATATTTAAACGAATTGTTGGCTGATTTTCATTAGTCAGTCATCCCTATTTTCCAACTAATTTGCAAACAGCTTTTCCTTAATATCTTAGTACACAATATAACACAAAGCTTCACAAACTAACCCCAATTTAATTGTCGCCACCATTATTCGTCTCAACGATATTCTATTGTCAATATCCTAGTTTCCAGATCTATTTGTCTAGAATAATAATAGAGACTGACCTTAATGACGTAGTTGGAATACTTCGTAAAATAGCATGAAATGGAAAAATAATTTATTTTAATAAAGTCAGTTTATGCTATTGTTTTTAAAAAAATTTGAATTATAAATAAAATATTGTTAACCTAGTTTTAATATATTAATTCATGTTCATTGGTAAATAACGGACAGTTGTCTGGATCTAAGAAAATATGTTTATTCATATTGTGCGTATGTCCTTTTTAAAATTGGTATTACATATTGTTTGTTTTATAAATTAGGATAGTAATATATATCTTTTTACGATTTAGCCATTTCTCATAAATATTATCTTTTACCTTAACCTCACTTACCACATTTATTGAGGCAAGGTTCCAGAGAAATATTCAAACTGCAGCCGCATTTATAGATCTAATAGCGGCCTACTATAAAGTCTCGAGAGGGGGCATGATATACAAGCTAATCTGTACAATCTCCTGTAAATCCACAGCTCGAATAATCAACAGCATGCCAGCCGACCGAACGATTCAAGTAGTCATGGGAACCGACATCAGCACCCCAAGAAAACTAAAGAATGGACTGCCTCGTGGATCTGCGAGGATTCTAGCTCCTCTTCTCTTTAGCTTGTACATAGCTGATATACCAGAAACTAAATCAAGGAAGTTTAGTTACGCCGGGACTAGGGTCCCTAAGTCATTTGAACAAACAGAAGAAATCCTCACAGCAGACTAACGTATAGCGGGAAAGTATTTCCGTAAATAGAGGCTCCACCCAAACGCTACTAAAACAGAGGTTTCTAGTTTTTATCTAAATAACAAGCTTGCAGGAAAAACACTCAACATCCAATTCGAAAACACCACACTTGGCTACAATAAAACAACAAAGTACCTTGTGGTGACTCTGACACAACCTTATCTTTCAAAGAACATCTGTCAAAAACAGCGGAAAAACTTAAATCCAGAAACAACATCATCCAGAAGCTGTGCCCTGGGTCGTGTCTTCTTAACCGCGGAATACTGCTCTTAAGTTTGGCTTAACAGCCCACATATACACAAAGTAGATGCCCAATTGAACAATACAATAATAATGATTGCTTTTATTATCAAATCTACCCCTATGCAATGGCTCCCAGTACTGAACCATATTCCTCCACCCAAACTACGGTACATATACTCCCTTACTAGTGAGTTCAAAAGAAAACTTAGTAACGAGATCCTGCCAATTCATCAAGATATAGATGCTGCCAAAGGTAATCGTTTACGCTCCAGACGACCGCTAATAAAAACTGCAGAGATTGCTGTGGAAAATGAGTTCAACTTAACGACCACTTAGACTTATCTCAGTATGAAATTGTGCTAAACATATTGGTTTGTCCTACTCGTTTCTAGCTGCGAGCACTCTCTTTGTATAACAAGGGAACATCCATTTCGATATACTTTTTTTGTGACACATATTTTTTGACAATGGGATTTTTTGGTTTGCAATTTGCAATACGTTTCGACATTCTAAAATCAAAATTAAAAAACAAAATGTGCTAATCTATTACGAATCCTGAGTAACCAACAATTATATCTTGAAAATAGGTAGATAAGTGAGATATCAATTTTGGCCCGCGCCACCTTTGTGTATATTGTCTTCCCAAAACAAATATTTCAGTTTAAGACGAGTAAAATGTGTTTATTTCTATTATATGCAAGATATACATAACTCATCCTATTTTATATATTAAGTATATTCCAGCAAATAAATAATGAAATGAGTCATATGATTGATGTCGTAAGTTATCATATAATTTAGCTCCCCTTATGAATTTTACCAAGAAGCGTATCAATAGCAAAGAATTTATTTTTTATTAAGCGTATGGAATATTAAGAACCCATAATTATTAAAAGCAATATTTTTATATAAAAAACATTAAATGAAGCATTACAAACGAACATCTAATATATCAATATAATCTAAAACATTTTTGGTTCCATTCAGGAATCTCATCTTCTTAGATTTTCTTGCTGTTTTGTCAATATATTATTAACCTTATTTTCTCTTAACTTCATTTGTTTGAATTCCTTTTTAAATTTATTTAGTTTCTGGTAAAATATTCTTGTCTATTGGCTAACATAGATTTTGTAGTTCTTGAATTCTTTGCTTATACTTTCTCTCGTCTTTCTGCGGTGGATTTTCTTTTCTTCCTTGCGTAGTTATTTATATTTCTCCTCTGCTTATCGGGTTATGTACCCCTATTGCTTCATTAAATATGCTCTGTTTTTTCTTTGTATTATAATCTGATATTCTTTGTCAAAATAGTCATTCGTTCTAGTTCTTCTTTGTTTCCCTTTCAGACCTATTAACTCTTCAGCTGTTTCTGTCATGATGTTTCTGCACCCTTCCCACTCTTCATTTATGTGTTCATGTTTTATATCTATTTTCTAATTTAATGTTTATATTTTGTTTACATTAAGTTAAAATTATACGATAGATTTCAAAAAAATTGTTATGAAAAGGCAGTAGCTTTTAAAATCAGATCATCAAAAATATTTAAAATTCATTATTTCTTAAGCACCAAATTCTTTTATTTTGTTGGCCCGTGCCACGTTTTCATGTTTTAATTTCTTTTCCATACCATGCCAGCGTAACGTTTATTTTGTATTGCAGTTCTTCCTTTGACGGAATTTTTAGTTCTTTATTGAAGCTTATAAAATGAAAGTATTTGTTTCGTTGTGTAGTTGCGGCAATCTGCCTATTCAGCTGTTGTTCATCTGTTGTGTCTTTATTTTGCCGTGTATTTCGACATAATGTCAGGACATTGATTAATTCCGTTATTAACTAGACTTCTCGGTTATTAGTCCTCAAAAGAATTAAATTTTTGTCAGAATATTGTATTTGTAACAATATGATTCATGCCATGCATGACTCGATGTATAACCTCTTTGATTTAACACGTTTTGGCATTTTTTTAAAAGAAAGTATGTACCTTCAATCATCTGCAATTGCCAGCTCTCTTTCTATTGATTTCTATTCTATGGCAACTGAGCCCATTTTAAGTTGCCATCTAGAGCCCATAGAGAGACATCATCTCAGGCTCAGCAACTTCATTGGGAGTCTTGTTGGCATACAGGGTATCTGTTAATAATTTTAATACTACACTAACTTTTGAACAAAGATGTAATAATTAACAAAATTTGAATAATTTGAATGGTTTGTACCGACTTATTTATCTCATGTCTTATTCTTTTTCTTCTTAGCCTTTTGTCGTCCATGTTTGGACATAGGCCCCTCCCAACTCCTTCCATCGTTCTCTATCCTGAGCAATATTTCCAATTTGTTCCGGCTATTCTTTTAATGTCATCAACCCATCTCATCTGTGGTTTTCCTCTTGGTCGTTTACTTTCGTAAGGTCTCCAAAGTTGTATTGTAGTATTCCAACGTTGGTTTTTCTGTCTAGCAGTGTGTCCCGCGAAGCTCCATTTAAGTTTTGCAATTTTTATTGTTATATCCTCGACTTTTGTTTTGGATCTTACCCAGTCGTTTCTCTTTTTATCTGACAGTCGTATACCTAACATTGCTCTTTCCATTGTTTTTTTTGTTGTGGCTAGTTTATTCATGTTTGCCTTGGTTAGGATCCAGGTTTGACATCTATATGTCATGATAGGAAGGATGCATTGGTTGGACACTTTGCTCCTCAAGTATTAGGGTATTTTGCGGTTCCTAAGTATCCAACTAAGTTTTCCAAATCCTGCCCATGCTAGTCTTGCTCTTCTTGTAATTTCCGCACTTTGGTTCTCTTTGTCAAGTCTCAGGATTTGGCCTAGGTAAATATATTCCTGGATTTGTTCTATTTCACTGCCGTTTATAGTTATATGTCTGGGGTCTTCTGTGTTTGTCATTATTTTTGTTTTTTTCATATTCATTTTTAGGCCGACGTATTGGGAGCTGGCTGCTAGTTCCCCCAACATAATTTGCAGTTCCTCGAATGTGCTCGCTATAATCTCTATGTCGTCAGCGAATCTGAGGTGGTTTAACTTATTGCCATTAACGTTAATGCCATAGGTTGACCAATTTGTAGTTTTGAAGACGTCTTCTAGGGCTATGTTGAAAAGCTTTGGCGATATTACGTCTCCTTGTCTCACTTCTCTCTTAATGGGATGGGATTTGTATTTTCGTCTAGTTGTACTATCATAGTTGCATTTTCATATAGATTATGTATTAGTTGCCTATATCTCGAGTCTATTCTACAATTATTAATAGCTTGTTCTATGGCCCACATCTCGATACTATCAAACGTCATTTCATAGTCGACGAAGGCAAGAAATACGGGTAGTTGGTATTCATTTGCCTTCTCTATCAATGTTCTCATTGTCAGCAGATAGTCTGATGTACTTTATCCTTTGCGGAAGCCAGTCTGTTCAACCGATTGGTAATTATCCATTTTGTTAACCGGTTATTAATAATTCTCATAAATAGTTTGTATACTTGACTGAGCAACGATATAGGTGTATAATTCTGTAGATCACATTTGTCCCCTTTTTTGTGTAAGAGTATTACTAGACACTCGTTCCAGTCTTTAGGGATCTGGCTATTATGGAGACATCTATTAAATAGCTCTGTTAGTACAGGGATTGTTAATGTCTTGCTTGTATTCAAGAGCTCGGCAATTATACCGTCGTCTCCTGAAGCTTTATTATTTTTTAGTTCTTTTAAAGCTCTTTCTATTTCGTATCCCTTTATATTGGGTAGTACTTCTGATCCCACGTTTTTTATTATTCTTTTGACGTTCTCCTTTGTTGTGTCATTAAGCTGGCCTTGCGAGCTGTACAAGGATGTGTAGAAGTCTTTAATTTTGATGATTTTTTGAACTCCCAGTGCGGGTTTTAGACATTTTAAGCCTCTGTTGTTTTAAATGCCTCGCTCTATTAAGTTCTCGTTCCATTTTTGTATGTCGCGTTTTAGTTCTTTTTTAATTGTTTTATTAAGTTCTCTATATTCTTGAGCATGGCGTTTGTTTTGCGCTTGTAGTTGTCTTCTTTCCGTCATTAGCTGTTTAGTTTCATTGCTTATTTTGTCTTCTTTAGTCCTTTTTTTCTTTGCGACCTGTAGTCCTGCTGAGAGAAGGTTTTTATTTAGGTTTTTATTAATCTCGTCAATTTGATCTTAATTATGTGAAGGATCAGATTCGAACTTATGCGCTAAGACCTCTCGGAATTGCTCTTCATTTGTTCTTAGTTTAAAGGCATCTATCCTCATTGTTTTTTTAAAAATCCTTTTTCTCTCTTCTTCATGTTAATATTTATTTTTGCTCTGACTATACGATGGTCACTGTCCGTTGTTACGTTGTTTATTGTTGTGACGTCTTCAAATATTCCTTTGTTGTTTGAGAGAAAATAGTCTATTTCATTTTTGGTAGTTCTGTTAGGTGCGACCCATGTTCACTTTCTGTTAGGTTTCTTTTTATGTACACCTGGTAAATGCACTAATGATATACTAGTAAGTCCGAAAACGTCCTGTTGTGATGTAGTCTTAAAAAATATTTTTCATCATATACCTCTTCTTAAGGATTTTTAAATAAAACTTTTACTATTTTTATTGGGAATAAGCCGCAACTTTATTTTAAAAAAATGGTTTATTTTAACCTTTTGATTTACACTTTAAATTTTGTTCTCAAATTTTAAAAATATCAACCAATATTTAAATTAAAAGCAATTTGTTAGTCAGATACGGAACATTTAAAAATGTGGAAATCAAAACGTCAAAATAAAATTATTTAAAGATAAAATTTTCGCTTATATACAAAACTAGATTGGGGAAAATTGTAATAAATATAGCTAAATTACTATTTTTATTCAGTTTTTATTGGGAATAAGCCACAATTTAAGTTTAAAATAAGTTCATTGACCTTTCAATTTCCACTTCGGAAATCGTTCAAGAAATTCGAGAACCACTTCCGAGCTTAAAATTAAAACGTCAATAAAATTATTTTAAACTTAAGTTGTGGCTTATTCCCAATAAAAATAGTAATTGCATTAAGATGCCACAAGAAAATTGCTTTATTGTACATTGCAAATTTATGTTGTGCTCGTCTTAGTGGGTTTTTGTTTTTATCTATTAAAGCGAAATTTGCCTCACCCAGTTACTGTGAGGCAGACCTTTGACTCCTTCTTGAGCAAACTATTTTTCCTTGAACACATAGTTTCTTTTTTGCTTTTCCGCGGATATGATTACATTAAATTAAATGAGTACCTATATAAGTAATCCATCTGGAGGATGTAGCAATATTTTTATCCCTCATCACTGCTCAGTGATATAGCTATTACTAAATGCACCTTTATTGTCTAAGAATGTAAGACGGACTATAACTTTTTGGTGTAAGCTCCCTTAAAGACACGACACCAGATTGTCCCGGACTAGTTCACCTGGCTTTTATTTTATAATTAGCCAATTTCAAAATTGTAAGATCTTTATTTTTGATGTATTTATCCAAGATTTCTACAATATTTTTATTGGCCTGTGCGATATTTGTTTTGTCAGGTTTTGCTATACAACTAATTATTGGTGTAAAAGTATATATCTAGAGCATCACTTGGATATTTGAAATATAGGACCAATATAGGAATCTTTGAAATACATTACCCCTGCTTTGTATAACTTAAATTTTTCTAAAGCTTATTTGCTCATAGGCCTTAATCGAGGTTACTTATTTAATTCTAATTGGGTTACAGTTAAGTGAATAAACTTAAAATAAAATTTTAAGGTTTGAAGGTGAAATTTGGAACGTAGTGGAAAAAAACCCACTATTCATTCTACTTGTACATAAATTATTTCATTCATTAAAATTATCTATTATTATTTATTTATAAACATTTTCAATCTTCCTAATATCTTCAAGCATTTCTGCTTACTCGGTATTGAGCATTATATTTATTGTGCTGTAAAATTTCCTAATGGTTAAGTATGTTTTATACAACGAATTGCGGTTTACTCTATTTTCGTTCAAATAAAGGGTCGTGTTTCAACGTTTTAGAAAACAATAGGGTAATTAAATGCTATGAGTCGTTTATTTACATTTTATGTTGCCCTATATTTGTAATTAAATGTCTACATTGTTAATACAGTAGCAGTATAAGATTATATTAAGTCAATGGAGTTTTTACCTATACAAAATACAGAAAAGCAAAAAAATTTCAGTGTCGATCGGAATTTATTGCTAAAATGATAACTAACAAAGATATTTCAAGGTTTGCAAACCACACGTTCACTCTTTATGTGGGGGTTTTGTGGTTTTGGAATTGTGTTTTGTTCTTGTATTTCATTAGTTGCTAAAGGGCTATATCTATTGCTCGTGGGCGTAAGTTTGTTTAACCAATAATTATAAATAATAGTTAGCTCTATAATTCTCTTAGCAGGACAATGTTAGATATCTTTTGCGTCTTATCGGAAATAATTTAAGGTATGAACAGATTGCTGCGATTAATCGGTGTTTTGACGACAACATCGCAATGCCAAATTTTCGCGAGACGAATTACACAGGGGAGGCCACAGCGATTAACGAGAAGCAATACATTGGTGCGATGATATGTTGCAACAACGTTAGTACTGCCACAATTTTATTAAATAAAAATTGCTAAATAAAGAAAATGCTAAATTGATTACACACCTTGGGTCTCTTTATATATTAATATAATTAATATCTAAGTTTTCTGTAATTTCTGAAAAATCTAGTCCTTGTTGGTTTACTTTAGTGCGTAAAAAATTATGAAAATTAAACAAATTTCAGTCATGGTACAATGAATATAAGGTATGATATTGCACATGACTAGACTTCGGCAAATATGCAAATAAAAATGTAGAAAATATGCGCATAAATATGCACGTGTTTACCCGAAAATATGCAAATATTTTACAAAATATGCATACAAATAAATAAAAAAATCGTAAAATAGTAACAATTTTATTTAAAAAAAAAGTGTACATAACTAAATATTTCCTACTATTCATTAAGATTTACATTTATTTTAAGTAACTACATCATTTTTAAGTATAAATAAACATATTTAGAATTATGGTAACAATAAATGACCAAGTGGTGTTCAAAATTTTCTAACAAAAACTTGTGGCTTCTGTCTGAGTACATATATTTATATATGGAAAAACTTCGTTCAACACCAACTGATGTAACGGGAGCATTTTTCAAACTAACCAAAAAATTTGGTTCTAAATTAATTGTTTCCGAAATATTTTCAGCTAGAACACTGACTACTTCAGAAAGAATATGGTAACTTTTATTTTTTTCCATAGTAGCTTCAAATTTTTTTAAAATATCTTTTCCAATATTACCTCTAACGTTCCGACAACATGACGCAAATTCTTTTATTAATGCTGTACTTTCGAACAATGACAGTTTTGGTGATTCTGAGTAATTGTTTTTTGAACAAAACGAAAATTTGATTTTATAAATGAAAGTTCTTGTTGAAGCAAGTTACTCTGAAAAGTTTGTTTAGAATCCAAAAGAGATTGGGAACTTTCATCTGTTAACGTATCAATTATGTTCTTTATTTTAACAAAATGATCTGCATAAAAATTAGCTGGTTCTAACCATGTTCCCCATGGCGTTAAAATAGGTTTTGGTGGAAGAGGAATGTTAGGTAGCATTTCTTTATAAAGTTGAATTCTTATAGGAGATTTAAGAAATACTTTTTTGACACTGGATATCATGGTATTTACAAGAGGAAATTTTTTTCGTATTTCCTCTGCAACTCTGTTTAATCCATGCGCTACACAAGTAACATGTATTAAATCTGGGAAAAATATTTTTAAATTTTGTCCTGCTTTCACCATATAAGGAGCAGCATCCGATAAAATAAGCAGTAATTTATTAGAAGGAATAGTTGTCGGAAGAAAAAAAGTTGCTAATGTTTCTTGTATAAAACGCGAAATTGTTAAAGCATTTGTTTTCTCAAGTTGCTGGCATGAAATAAGATGAGATTTTGGTAAGGTATCTTCTTTAAGAACACCAATCAATAAATGAGCAATATACTTTCCTGAGGAATCAGTGGTTTCGTCTACAGATATGTAAAAATAATTATCTGCAATTTCTTCCTTAATGTTAATTAACCCCGACGAGTCTAGCCCGTTCATATTATTTCTTCTTAGAGACCGATCACTTGGAACATTAAGTTTGCAATATTTTTTTAGAAACGAACTAAAATTTACATTTGCTAATTTTGAAAGAGGTATGTTGGCAGACACTAATGCGCGTTTTCATTAAAAGTTTCTTGCTCATCTAATTTTTTTGAAGTAGATTGGAAACATTTAGCCATTGAAGTTTGATGTTTTCCTCCTATTTTTCCTTTTTTTGCAATGTGTGAAGCAGTTCTCACATGTTGGTCTCTCTGAAATTTCTTCTCACATGCTATCTATAAATAAAAATAAAAACTTTTATTTTAACCCAACCTTTAAAATATAAAAATATACAAGGTGTTTTTGGTTAATCAAATAACTGGTTTGGAAAAAAAACACTCGCTAAGTGTTTTAAATGCAGTATTAATCCACAAATTAGTTTTTGTTGCTAACCATTAGTACAAAGTTTTTTTTTTGTTAATTCAATTACAATATATAATTGTGTTTTAGAATAGCTGACTTCATAAAAAAAAAAGTAAAGGTGAAAATTTTTTCTAAATACACACCATTGTATTGTACCATGGACAATTTTTTCTCACTAAAGGAAGCTATTTTTCATTTAAAAACAACCTACGAGTACTAAATTTCAAGTAAATACGTTTATTGGTTTTAAAGTTATTGTTGTTAATAACTAAAAGAATTTAATTTTTTTTAATTTAACACCCTGTATCTCGAAAAGCACATAAGTTTGACCCCTCATTAACTATATCGTTTTGTTCAATTTTTCGAGAAGTATCTACAGTCAAACGTTGTAAGTGTCATTTGGAAACACCCTGTATGTATGAAATATTAGATATTTAATAGAAAATATTAGATACTTACAATTTTGCCACAGACTGAACAGTAGATTATTCCCATATCCATAGACAGCTCTTTATAAGGTTTAATCCAAGTTGAAGCACTGGTTGTTTTAGGCATTATAAAATCACAATCTTCCTTTTTGTTACGCACAACGAGTGTTTACGCTTTGAATATCAAAACAAAAATGATTTACAAATCTGAGCATCAAATTAGAAATGTTTAGGTACCTACTTCAATAAACTGGGAGATTTTGGAAAATCCCTAAATTAGGAACAAAACTATTAGCCGTTTACCTGCTGTTAAGATACAATAAATTGTAGATATATTTGGGGATTAGATCATAAAATGCAAATGAGCGAACCCTTAGCGATTATCCAATAACTGAATGCCTCAGTGACCGAGACTTTCTAAGAATGTTGAGGGCTACTTAAATTGATCTTCTTTGAAATTGTAAATGTTTTGTACCTGTAGAGATTACGTACTTAGATCATTTCTTGATTAAAATGACTACAAAATTTTATACAAGAATTGAAATAAATTAGTATGTTTAAAAATTTTCAAATACAGTATAAAAATCTGAACTTTTATGCACTTTATGCAAACTTTTATACAAATATGCCAAAATATAAACTATTTTCATAAAATATGCACAATATGCAAAATATGCAATATGCATATTTGCCGAAGTCTGCACATGACATTTGACAGCTTGCCCAGGAGGGTGAGGTAGTCAAGACCACTCAAACCCATTAGTACAACTTAACGTACACATTAATTTTGAAATTATGTTCAAAAAATGATCCAGTTTTTTTAAATGTTTTGTTTTGCTTATAATTAAATAAAAAATATATTTTCAGTAGCGTAAAACCTTTACTTTTCCTGGGGATTCAGGCGAAATATTTATTTTTGTAATAGTATTGTTAATAGTATTTTTCTTGTAAAACATAAAGTTCATATTTGCCATTGTATATCTGGATTTATACCTTTTTCTGTGCTCGGTGCAGTTGATTGTTGTAATAGTGACAATGAAGATACAATCTTTAGGTTTCATATATATCCTAAAAATAGTGTGACCAGAAAACTGTGGATAATATCTTGTTGTAGACAGGATAATTTTAATTGTTATACTGCAGGAGTTTGTTCTAAACATTTTAAAACCGAAGATTACCAAAGAAATCTACAACAGGAAATTTTAAATTACCTTTCTAAAAAAGGTCTAAAGCTCAAACGTGAGGCAATAACTAGTGTCTACTTGCCTAAATCAAAATCGGCTATCCTTTTAACCAACCAAAAGAAACGTGTACAAAGAGTAGAACACAGAGAGTCCAAAAAGTATGTTGAGCAGCTTCTTATTACTTCTAAGTCAACGACGTAAGTCTAAATCTTTATTTCTATTACGTATTAGTCATGAAAAATAAAAAATATCAATGCATGAAGCAATCAATTTTTATGCCTAGAAAGGAAAAGCATACTTTTCTTTTCAGTGGGTATAATGTTTTACATTATTTTAAAAGAATATTATACTTACCCATCATTCTAAGAAAATAAATAAAATCTCAATCAGATGCATCACAACCATCTGCATGCATAGTAAATTGCATCAATTTACTACCTATATATGATTAAATATTATAATAACATAATTTTATTATGTATTTATAATAACTATATATAAATTATCCAAATTGTATATAAAAAAATTAAAATTAAAAATCTCTACTATACAACTAAATTCAAATGTTGCGGGAATAAGCGCTCTTGACTACGTCATGCGCGAAAGCAAACCGATTTTGGAACATTATGTATCATACCTTGTGTTGTGACATAAAAAATACTTGCCATTTTTGAGCTAAAATTCCAAACGCATTTTCGACCACACGTCTACTAGGCATAAACGAGTATTATAATTTTCTTTTCCTCTTTCATTTCTAGATTGTAGGGAAAAAATTTTTAAAGCAAATGCTTCATATTCAATCAAAATGTCTGAATGAGGTTCTACTTGACCAGGAAGATTTTTATTTTCAGGACCATTCATTAAACCTGCTTCAAATCTCTGACTCATGTTTGAGTTTTCAAATATGCCTCCGTTGCTTCTTCTTCTTCAAGTGCCGTCTCCATCAATGGAGGTTAGCGGTTATGGTGGCAAACGAGGTTTGCCACCTCCGTTGCTATTTTTCCCATAACCTCCTACATCAGTGCATATAAATTTGTAGTTGGCATCAGCAATAGCGAACAGTACTATTGAGAATTTTTTCAATTAACAAAAATGTTTTAAATCGGTTTTTTCAGGGCATTTTATAGTTACATGTTTCCCGTTCAAACTACTGATGCAGTTTGGAAATTTCTACATGTTTAGAAAATCTTCAGCTGTTTTTGGCCATATTTCTCTTGTCGGTTTAGAAAGATAAATAGGCTGTAATCTTTTACATATAGTTTCACATACTTCATTTAAAATTGTCGCAACTTTTAAAAATCCAACATGTTAACTGTGCCCTATTGTACTTAAGCTGTCACCTGTAGCTAAAAACCTAAAACAATATATTTTTTAATTAAGGACCTGAAGAGAAGATGGAGAAGTTTACATGATTCTTATTTGCGATTCTTAAGAGTAATCACAACAAAAACTAGGCAAGCTGCACTAAATAAAACATGGCAATGATCTGAAAGTATGAAAATGTTTCAACCCTTCTTGTTTTTGCTAAAACTTCTATAAATGTGCCGGAAGTTACGGCTCAAGTAAAGTCTGTAACTAAGAAAGATGATGGTGTAGATGTTTCTGCTAACTAAGAGAGTAAACTTAGTGGTATATCTGAAGTACCGTTACCTACAAAAAATAAAGAGTCTGCTACTTGTGCTGATGTCACCACCCTGATTGTAGAACCAGAACCAAAAAAAAACGAAAAGTAAAATGTACAAAATATTAAACCTACAACTTGAGTTGACTCTATTATTACTTATTTTAACGGCAGAAAAAAAAACAGCATAGGACTTAACAAATTTATTGTTCCTATTATACGAGTATGCAGGCTCGGTGAAACAATTTGCTGGAAAACGTCAGGCTGAAACCAAACTACAAATTGCCCAAATAATTGCACAAGAGGTAATGTACTATGAAAAGCAGCAGCAGATAATTTAACTGCACTAAACTTCTCAATCATCAACTTCGATTAGTTGCACCTCTAATGCAAACTTGAAAGTCTACTTATTTCCCCAGACCAAGTAACCATTCCCCTTGGATACAATTCAAGTACCACTAGTGCAGATTGCGAAAAATCATTACCGGCTTCTGCCGCCACCTTTTTACGAGTGTATACTCCTTAATAAGGTTAATAGATAAAAGAATATAAAAATAAATATACAATAAGTGATGATTGATTTAACTTAAAGTAATGGCAATTAATTTCAACCGCTGAAATACTTTCACGAAAATTGCTCTGAAGCTTAGAAATACCTTTCTTTGTTGTCTTTCCAAATTTATCTTATAAGAAATTATATTTTACCTTCGATCCTCCTCGTTTCCTAAAGCAACCAGCAAGATCAAATCTTTCGATTCTGAAGAATCCACTCCAGTTTATGCTGTAGTTGTCGGTTCAATTCAAGCGACTAATTTCAGCAATGTGTTCATGACATGAAAAAACGCTGCCCCTTATATTGTGAGATAAATCGTGTCGTCGACGCACCAATTAAATTGCAGCAATCTGTTCATTCCATTAAACTGTATTATCATCATGCTAACGAGATTGTTCAAATAATTGTATGTATGTTGTAGTTGTTGATCATCTAGTAAGTATGTCGATGATACTTGAGATTTGGATATAAATTGTTGTTTGTTTTAAAGTAGGTTTTCTTACAGGTGGATTCTCATTTTCTATGTTTTTTTAAGAGAAAAAGTTACTCTCTGCATTTTGATATTTAGCCTTCTTATTCCATTTTACCTACTATCACCAAATAGTTTGGGGTAGCTTTGTATAATTTCTCAACATAACTTTATTTAGCAAAATATTGTGTATTTTTTAACTTCATTTAAATTTATTCAATTTTTTTTTATTTTCGTTTTAAGAAATTGTACCAAGGTTCAGTTGTTAGACTGCCACTTACAATTCCGTCCAAGAATATTAAGTTATTTTAAATAAATTTTTTAATTTTAATTAAAATTGAATAAATTTATTTTCACCTTACTTACAGTATTCACTAATATATAACTAGTCTGCATTATCTTTTTATCTAATTAAAGTTACAGAACAACTTTTTTCACTTTATCGATAATACCTGATATCAATGGAGCTTGTCCGTATCGGTCAACAAGTGACAACAATATTTCGAGGAAACGAATATAAAGCTAAAAGAATTATTTCATGTCACCAATGTCCGTCTAAATAAAAGTTATAAATAAAAGCTTTTACGTTTAAGCACTTTCTGTCTTTTTTTTTTGAAGAAAAATGTATAAATATTAACTCTTTCATACATAGTTATACATACATATATACATATTAGAATTCTTCTTAAGCATTGTTATAATGTATGCACACTTTTATATAATTAAGTTTCATAATAATGAAATACACGTGCACAATGAAAAATAATGCAGATGTTATCTGGAATCAAGTGTTACTAGACCTTGTAAAAAGTGTAGTCAAGGTCTGAAAGTCTGCAGTAAAATCACGCAAAATTACAGAGAAATATTTATAAATGCATAAATGTACAAGTTTATGTAGCAAACTCGTTTAAATGTAAAGCTAAGCACATAAGTAATTGCAAAACTTTATAAAAAATATTAATTTTTAAAACAAATAGCTATGCGTACCTAGATATAAAAGTCATGTGGCACGATGTTTGTCCAAGCTTATATTCACTGGACCGATTGAAATAAAATTGTGTGAAAGTGTATAATTTGTTGGTCCAACCGAGGAGTGAGAATATTTTTTGTCTCGATGAACGACCCTTATGGTTTTTTAATTGTAAATTTAAAATGTTTTATACAATTTTATGATGAAAGTGTTAGGAATCTATCTCACTCCTAATAGGTGAGAAAATGTAATGAAATTATAAGGAGAACAGAAGCAACGGTTTTATTTTCTCATACAGTTGCATGATACCCTTATACAAAATATTGTATACAAAACTATCTCTACTGCAGTGATAATTAATTTAAACTTAAAGGGACGTTTATGACAAACTTCATGTCTATTTATTTGTTTCGTTTCGCATAAAGTTATGAAAATGTGATGAAGATGTAAAAAAAATAGTAAAAGCAGTTTTGTTTTCTCATACAGACAGTTATATATACTGATCTATGCCATATACCATAAGATATTAACTTTTACTAGTTGTGTATAGAGTGTTTTAAAAAAATTTTTACTCCAGAGTAAAATTTATTTTTGCCAAACATTTGCTGGATGTTGGAAACGATAAAATAAAACTGCACCCAAATACGCAATGCATCAAACTTAACACACATTCTCAACTAACATTAAAACGGATAATTTCTGAATTTTTGTAAAGACCAAATATGAATTAATTGTAAGTGTCTTCTTGGCTCTACTGAATAATTACTTGAATCACAATAGTCTCAGTGAGCGCGTAATTTTGGCGGCGAAAAATGTTGATGTTGACGAAATTAACTTCCAGATTTAATAGTTGTTACCAGGTGATCTGATATCTATTAAATCAATCGACAGTGTTGTAAATGGAAACGAAGCCCTGAATTGTCCAACATAATTTTTAAATTCTTTGGATATACCAGGAATGCCACCACACAATCTTCAGTTGAAAATTAGTTCACCAATTATTCTTCTATGCAATTTAAACCAACCTAGAATACGTCACGGCACACGTTTGGTCATTTAAAGAATTACTGGAAATATTTTAAAGCAACCATTGTGATTGGGCGATTTGAAGGAGAAATTGTCCTGTTGCCACGGAATCCAATATTCTACATATATACCCTTATATACCATAATAGTATTTAAAAGGTTTTAATTTCTCATTCGATTAGTATTCGCATTAACAAATCTCAAGGCGAGACAATGTCCGTTTCCGTCTTGGATTTAGAGAATCCATGTTTTTCACATGATTAATTATATGTTGTATGTTCACGTGTTATTTAAACAATAAATTTATTTATATTAGCAAAAAAAAATTTATGAAAAATATTTTGCACGACTAGGTGGTTAATTAAATGTCAATTAATAGGTATAATATAGAATTATATACTTAATTATTTGAAATAAAAATTAAACTTTTCATGCCTCCTTTCTATCTAACTAACCATATAACATTTGCTGTCCAATTTTGGACATAGCCCTCCTCTTCCTTCTTCCACGTCTTTATTGTAGGCAGTGTGTATCCACTTCGGGCCTGCGTGTTTCTTCAAGTCATCTGACC
Organism: Diabrotica balteata; assembly: GCA_918026665.1. NCBI lineage: Eukaryota > Metazoa > Arthropoda > Insecta > Coleoptera > Chrysomelidae > Diabrotica > Diabrotica balteata. The sequence continues at coordinate 73,411,670 of OU898283.1, read as the reverse complement.
ATCTGATTTTGAGAAAACCAAGATCCTAAAAAGTGAACCCAACAGGAAGAAGAGAGAGCTTCTAGAGTCTATACAAATAAAAAAAAAAAATAACGCAATAAATGATAAAAAAGATGTCAAAAATTTGAACAAAATATATTTTAACTTAATTTAAAAACACATAAAAAGACAATCTCAAAACGCCTTTGATGTTAAAATAACTGATTGTTTAAACGATAAACTAACATCAATAAACAACACATTAGATTTAAAATATATTTTACATGTAGTGACTTAGTGGGTATGTCCTATGTTTTAATATTATTTTAATTGTGACGTTTACTTGTTAATACCGAATTTTTACATGCTTGGTAAGTCAAAAGTTTAACTTTTAAACCGTATTATGTGTCATAAAATTTTTTTTAGTCAATATTACTTCTTGAAAAAGGCATGGATTTCCTGCCGAGACGTCGGAAAAAAAATATATAAAAATGTCTTAGTATCAAATAAATTTTTTTTTTATGAACCTAAGCCCAAGAGAATCCACTAAAATATATATATATATATATATATATATATATATATATATATATACATATATATATATATATATATATATATATATATATATATATATATATACATATATATATATATATATATATATATATATATATATATACCTGTATATCTTTATTTTTATGTTTTATGTTATATGTCGTTTCAGAACGTTGGTTACCATCCTAGTTATTTTAATATTTTTCACTGGTAAGGTCTTCAACCATAAAATCTTCCTTCATCTTGAACCGCATTTGTCTCCTTTTTCCTTTCATACTGTTTTGTAGCAACCTATATTTGAGCAATTTCATTATAATTATATTCGACGTATATTCCGAGGTATAATATAATATCGGGGGTCTTTCTAAGACGTGTTAGTCATGTAGAGTACTTAAGGCTTTAGATCACTTGTATACAGAGTCCAAGTCTAGACATCATAAAGTAAGACGAAGAACACATAGTGCCAACTATCCCTCGATCTTTTAGGTGGTCTTCCGGGAGGTCTTGAACCGGACGGGTTGTTTTCTAGGGCAATTTGTAGGAGTTTCTTCTCATCCATTCGTCTTACAGGATTGTACCACATCATCTTACGCTGCCTTCCCTATCTTACAATATCTTGAATTTTGCACTGATCTTTAACGTTTGTATTTCTCACCCAGTCTCTTCTTGTTTTGCCCACTATGGTCCTTAGATTTTCATTTCGCTAACCTTTAGCATCTGTTTCGTTTTGTTAATATCTTCGCGCACTTATATGCCATAATATGTCATGATCGGTCTTATGCAAGTCTTGTGGATTTTAATTTTACTATCTGTGCGCATATACGAATTTGACCAGACTATCTCCTGCGAATATCCTGAAAATGCGGATGCTTTGTTGGTCTGACTTCGTAGGTCCTTTACTGGGTCGTGTGTCCTTGATATATCTATGCCCAGGTATCTGAATTGCATCACCTGTTTTATGGGGTTGTTCTCTACCAGTAACTTACATCTGAGCGGATCTTTTGCTATTGTCATACATTTAGTTTTGTTGTGAGAAAGTGTCTTATTTAGTTGGCGGTTTATTTAAAAGAACTGAAAGAGCTGTGTCTGAAGATCATCTGCTGATTTGGCAATAATTGCTGCATCATCTGCGTAACATACCAATGAATTCTTTTGTTGCCGATTATATATATCCGAGATTGAGGGATGTTACGTTGTCTATAATTTTGCCTATGAGTAAGGTTAAACAAGAAGGGTCTTAAACTGTCGCCTTGTCTAACTTTTCCCGGTGATGGAATATTTTCAGTGAATTGGTCTTCTGCTCTAACTTTGGTTACATTGTTGTTATTTAGGTTATGAACGTTCTTTGTTATGTTGGTCGCTGTTTTATTTTCTAATAACATATTTAGAATGTCTCCCAGGTCAACCCTGTCAAACGCCTTTATCAGATCAACGAAGCAAATATACGCCTAACCCTGTCAAACGCCTTTGTCAGATCAATGAAATAAATATACGCTGGCATGCCGATCTCTATAGTTTTTCTTTTATTATGAATACGCATCTCTTATAGACCGCCCTCTTGTAACACCTTGTTGTTCTTCAGCATTAGTGATTTGCTTTTCCAGTTTGTCCTTAAGAGTACTCGTGAAAAGTTATATTCATCGTTGTATTCAATCGGGTTATTCCTCAGTAGTTTTGTGGGTAAGTTTTTTGTCCTTTTTTAAATATGGAGATTGTGATACTCTTATGCCATTCCTTTGGTGTTTCTGTGTCGTTTAAGATTGTGTTAAATAGTTGTGACAGTTTACTTGCAAGTTCAGTACTTCCTTTGTCTGCACAAACTCGTTAACGGGGTTTTTCCTGTTCCGAAGCATTTTTCATACTTTCTTTTCATTTCACCATGTAGGTCGTAATCAATGTACCCTTTTGATTGATTTTATTCTCGTGTTTACTTCGTAATAAAATAATTAATACTATGAAAGGAAATCCCGATATTACTTAAAAAAAATGTGGATACTTCCTAATTTCCCTAATTATCTATATTTCCAGTTTTATATCTTGGTCCTTTAACCATCCAAAGAAATATATAAATTAAAAGGTATAAATATATTTCTTATCGCTTGTTAAAATTCAAACCGCGAGTTATTGGAATTTAATTATAAATGTCGGGCTCAATTTAATTTTAAAAACTTGTACCTTTCCCCAAAGCAATGCGGTATTTAGTCAAAGCTTCGCAGCAGCAACCTTCCGTTTTGTTTTAGAATTAAAATATTTATTTTTAAATTTTTCCAGTTTTCCAGGAAATAAAATATCCCATTAAGTACTTACTTATTGGGATATTTTATTTCCTCAGAAAATTTCCAAACCCTAATCGAAACGAAACACGTTCTCGATCGAATTTGTGCACCGTCGAAAATTTTTGTTTTCAAATTTTTTAAATTGATTTCATAAATTTGATTAAGAATTTATGGAAATTCTTATATTATACACACTAATTTTTAAATAAAATATTTCAACTTGTGTTCTACGATTTATGGGGGTTATAGAAAAAATTTATAATAAATATATAGTTGCTTTATGCTTTTGTTTAGTTCTTCATATGCAAAAGATAAAAAATAATGCTACTTTACCATTTTGTGGTAATTAAATAGATCTTACACTATATCCATTCTAGTCTTGGAATACATGGTACGCTCTACAAAACTCTAGTTAAAGCTTTTACTGATTTACATTTACCTTTCACTCGATATCAACTCTTATCTATTTTATTTTTAAAATGCTAATTTCCCGGCCCGTTCGGCAACTTCCATCAATGACGAAATTTTTTAGAAAGACATCTTTCATAAGTTATCTTATTATACATCTTCCGTTCGTTTATAATGCATCTTCAACATCATCATCGGCTTTACAGCTCTAGATAATTCTTGACCGCGTTTATTATTATTCACCGGTTTCCTGTAGTTGTTTTCAATTGTTGTTCTCTCATTCTGTTTAAATCGGTTGTTACTGCATGCTTTTATCTTTTTTTGTTGAGCCAATAACTGACTCTTAATGTATGCCTAAGTCTTTTCCCACTCGACATGTCTTGTACATTTTTTTTAGTTTATCTTGATATAGGGTACTACATTTTGACCTTCATTATATTGTCTGGATTTCTTGATAATGTTCTCTTCTCCATTACCCTATTGTCTCGTCTATTCAAGGCCCAAATATAGTAATAAACAGCATTTACGTTTCAATTTTAGAGGTTATTTTGGGACGAATTATGGTTTTAAATAATTTCTCTTATATTTGCCGCTTTTGGAGATATTCTTGATGTAAGCACCGTCGACAGGGGATTCCTAGCTTTCACGTACTTTTCATAGCTGTTTTCGGCTGTTATTATCGCTCCCAGGTATTTTAATTCTTTAATGAATTCGAAGTTATATTTATTTTTAGATACATTCTCTCTACAGAGTCTGCAGCTTAAGTTTCAATAAAACAGTTTCAGTGGAGTAGATTTCCTAATGCTTGGAGATCTTCTCTGCAGTTCTTGGCGAAAATGGCTTCCTGTCTATTATCTGAACCCTTCCTTAAAGTTTCTTCGAAAAATACATTCATAAGACTGGATATCTCAGTCTTGTTGTAACCCGTGTTTAGTAAGTATCTTTTACATATGACTGTTTTAAATTTGGATAGAGGCTACTTGATTGTGGTGCATATATTTTATCAGTCTTGATTCATAATGGCCTAGTGCTACTACTTATAGTGATCTCCAACGTACAATGATTCCTGTCCACCCTTAGTTGTTTTGTCGTGCCAAATGTCCTATCCAGTTTCATTATTTTTGTGCAATTCTTTCAGTTACATCTTAAACCTTCGTTCTGCTTTGACGTCCTCAATTAGCATATGTTCTCTCATAGTAACTCCTAACATAGCTCGTTCGATAGCCTTCTTGTTCTATTGACTGACAACTTTGTAAATATCACGATCTCCATTCTATAGGTTACAACTAGTAAAATACAACTATTGAAAACTATTTTCTTTAAATTTAGTTGTATCTTTTTGTTTTTTAACACAGAACTCAGTCTTCCTACTACTGCTCAAACGTGTCACGTAGGTATATATACTATTCGATATTTTTGATCACACTTCCATCTGAGTGCATTGTGATATTTTAATTTGACATCACTTTGTTTTATTTAAATTTATTTTTTAAACGATTTTCTCAGATTATTACGCATGTAGAGTAGTTCCTCCGTATTGTTGCTCATGAGTACTATGTATTTAATGCAAGAGTAAATAATTTTGGAGAGATAGTGTCTTCCTGTGTCAATATTCTTTCCGTTCTTATTTTGCTCATTGCTACGTTTGTTTGCATAGTTAAATTGACTTAAAAAATTGTCTACACGGAATAGTATATATACCCAAGAGCAAACTGGTTTAACCAAAGGTAAAGATACTCAAAAATATCTTCTTAACATAAGACAAATAGAACAATCTAGGGATTTCAATATCCCACTATACATTTGTTTTATAGATTATCACAAAAGTGTAATAGATAGGAACAAACAGCAACACTTATGGCAGATTTTAAAAGATGTAGTCATACCAGAATACTTAATTTCGCATATAACTAAACTACAGGAACACACTACTGAAACAGTTAAAGGACTTGATGCATAATTATGGGAATCATATTATGAGAAGAGCGCTTAAAAGATGGGAAGAGGGCATCTCAATAAATCGCCGAAACCTACGTTTTGGTTAATATTTGCAGTTAAACTTATCAAAGACAAAGATCATAATAGTGGATAGACTACATAATAATCATCCACACATAACCACGATTGACCGGTCTGAGGTTGTAAGCTCACATTTATATCTGGGATTGTTGATCACAAACACAGAATCACTACAGGAAGAAATAAAACGTAAGTATGATTTAGCAAAAGTTGAAGTAGGAAAGATGTTTCAAATATGGAAGAACTCTGAAATTTTACAAACTGTACTAACCAATATTACACACGGATGTAAATCTTGGACAATACGACAAGCGGAAAGAAGAAAGATAGACGCCAGAATGATCAGTTGGAGATGGATGTTACGAATTCTGTGTAACTACCACAGGACAAATAATTCAATTCTAAGCTACTGATTTTTGAGCCAAAAATCAGTAAACTGCTATCCAGCAAAGTCCATCTCTAACAATTAAAATAATTTGGACATGTTATGAAAGCAGGCACATAAAACATTAAAAAACTTGTTATTTAAGGAAAGCTAGAAGGCCAAAGATCACGAGGATGAGCTCTAACAACAAGTAGTTTTTTGAAATGTTTATGAATTAAATAATTAATTATATTAATATCTCACCACAAGAATATGACTACCATAAACAATCCAACGTTCAGGAAAGTTGTATTTAAATATTGTCCCACTCCGCCTTCTCGGTAATGTAATGGTGTACCATCTTGTAGAAACCACATATTTTGTCTTAAATTTGATGACAATTCTTCCAATAAATCTATAAAATAATTTTATAAAAAATTTAAATAAATCTCGACATTCAAATTGCAAGGTAATTCGCATATCCGTAAAAAATAATTATCAATGGTTCCAAACCATAGGACATGCATTTTAAATAGGAATTTTGAATGATATTTTACGGATATGCGAATTACCTTTTAATTTGAATGGTGAGATTTATTTACGTTTTTTATAAAATGATTTTGTTGATTTATTGGAAGGCTTGTCATCAAACTTAAGGCGAAATATGTGGCTTCTACAAGTTGGTACAGCATTACATTACAGAGAAAGCGGAATGAGACAGTATTTAAATACACTTTCCTGAACGTTGGATTGTTCGTGGTAGTTATATTCTTGTGGTGAGATAATATTATAATAATTTAATTCATGAAAATTTCAAAAAATTACTTATTATTAAACTTAAAACAACTATAATAAATACTGCAGCAGTTTCTTTAGAACCAATGATGCTATTTAATATGAGACGATATTTTATGGAATGTATAGACAAATGAATTAAAGAAAATGGTGGACATATCGAACACCTACTTTGACAAAAAGTTTAATGTTATTTAGTTTAACTATTTCTTAATTTGGTTTGTAAATAAAATGTTTTGATTATGACTTTAATTTAATACAAAACGTAAAATGTTTGATGTAAAATCCAATTATTCTGTTATTTTATCAAATCCTATTATTAATTATCCTGTTGATATATTTATTTTATTAAATATTTCGTTAACTATTGATTTTATTAAAGGTATTTTATAACAAAATTCAGAAGTATTGATGTTTTTGTCTATTTTTCTTTCATTGCCCGGAATAATTGCGTTAAATCGGAATTATGCAGTTGATTTGTAAAATGCGATTATCTCGAAAACTGTTGTGTTTTGAAGTTATTAAAAAGTATATCTGTTTTTTGTTAAAATAATCTATCTTTAATTTTTTTTATCAAAAATAACGGTTACTTGAAGAAAAAAAAAGTTAAGTGCAAATGTATGCCACGTAATTGGCATGTGGCGCCCTCTATTAGCTATATCAAAGTATGCATTAAATTATTATTTTTGATATTAAATAGTGCTCAGCTGTAAATTTTTATACATAAATGTTTACAAACATGAAAGTTATAGCGAAAAATAAAATTTGAAATTTCCACTTTAACACCCTGTATCTATTTTCGTTATCAACATTTTATTAAAGTAAGTTGGCTTAAATCATAATATTTTATAGTATAGAATCTGCGGTTTCTTTTTGTACAATTACTTAAGGACCACCCTGTATATATTTCCACAGAGTTGCTTCCAACATTAATTAATTCTCTTACGTTATTTAATCGTGATCATTTTACATTTTCTGCAGTAGAGCAGTGAATTATTTTAAATATTTTAAATAAATTTCGTGAAACTTCTGTTTTAATGTATTATTAATTATACTTTTGGTATAACACTTATTTATTTATACCAGCTATTAATTCATTATTGACATTTGTAACGGATAAATTTAGTAATACAAAATTTTATCCTCTTTTAAAGTGGATCTTTTTCCCTAAGCAATAAAAAATTAAAATATAGACTATACGGCTCTTGTGAAGTAAATACTTACATAAAAGTTTATTTCAGTTTACTTTTGTAATTACTAATGAATGACAATTAACTATAATTGCTTAATCGAAATTATTTTATTTCTGCTTTCGACCATCAGATCGGAAACTGTTTTCAACATGATATTGTGGTTAATTCATATTCTATAGTATCTTTTAATCTATTTTGACAACAGCTTTTAATCTAGAGACCGATACTAATTGGGGTTCATATTCATCATAAATAAAATACACAGCATGTGTAATCCATGATAATATTTCAAAATTATATTGTTCTGTTTTGGTGATGAATTATAAAATAAAATATACGTTGTAACTCTTATATAGTTTAGGAGTTTATATGATATTTGAAAACCACGTCAAATCATTATTTACATTTTAAGAACACGACTGCTGAATTACACGACATTTTTCTAAAGAAATTAATGAAATGAAATGAAATGAAATGAAATGAAATGAAATGAAATGAAATGAAATGAAATGAAATGAAATGAAATGAAATGAAATGAAATGAAATGAAATGAAATGAAATGAAATGAAATGAAATGAAATGAAATGAAATGAAATGAAATGAAATGAAATGAAATGATATGAGATGAGATGAGATGAAATGAAATGAAATGAAATGGAATGGAATGGAATGGAATGGAATGGAATGGAATGGAATGGAATGGAATGGAATGGAATGGAATGGAATGGAATGGAATGGAATGGAATGGAATGGAATGGAATGGAATGGAATGGAATGGAATGGAATGGAATGGAATGGAATGGAATGGAATGAGATGAGATGAGATGAAATGAAATGAAATGAAATGAAATGAAATGAAATGAAATGAAATGAAATGAAATGAAATGAAATGAAATGAAATGAAATGAAATGAAATGAAATGAAATGAAATGAAATGAAATGAAATGGAATGGAATGGAATGGAATGGAATGGAATGGAATGGAATGGAATGGAATGGAATGGAATGGAATGGAATGGAATGGAATGGAATGGAATGAGATGGAATGAGATGAGATGAGATGAGATGAGATGAGATGAGATGAGATGAGATGAGATGAGATGAGATGAGATGAGATGAGATGAGATGAGATGAGATGAGATGAGATGAGATGAGATGAGATGAGATGAGATGAGATGAGATGAGATGAGATGAGATGAGATGAGATGAGATGAGATGAGATGAGATGAGATGAGATGAGATGAGATGAGATGAGATGAGATGAGATGAGATGAGATGAGATGAGATGAGATGAGATGAGATGAGATGAGATGAGATGAGATGAGATGAGATGAGATGAGATGAGATGAGATGAGATGAGATGAGATGAGATGAGATGAGATGAGATGAGATGAGATGAGATGAGATGAGATGAGATGAGATGAGATGAGATGAGATGAGATGAGATGAGATGAGATGAGATGAGATGAGATGAGATGAGATGAGATGAGATGAGATGAGATGAGATGAGATGAGATGAGATGAGATGAGATGAGATGAGATGAGATGAGATGAGATGAGATGAGATGAGATGAGATGAGATGAGATGAGATGAGATGAGATGAGATGAGATGAGATGAGATGAGATGAGATGAGATGAGATGATATGAAATGAGATGATATGAAATGAAATGAAATCAAATGAAATGAAATGAAATGAAATGAAATGAAATGAAATGAAAAGAAACGAAAGGAAATAAAATGAAATGAAAATACAAACAATTTAAGATTATGGTGGTTATGTACCAAATTTCTTCTTATTCTTCTTATTCTTTTTGGGCTATGTCCTAGACAATTTACCCAGTTTACTTGTGTGGTAGACACTTTTTGTCTTGCTTCAGGAATCAGTCTCTACCTACACTTATATTGTTCCTATATTTTTTTTGGATTATTCTACATGTATACTTATGTTGTTATTTTTTTCTCTTTATATTCTTTACAGGCTAAAATTTTAGTAAGACAACACAACAAAGGTATAAACTTTTCTCACTTGAGGTAGCCTCCAAGCTTTGCACACACCAGAAATGCTACTACCGACGGATAAAATAGAAGCATCCAGGACTGAAAGAAGGAAGATCGTAGTTTATTATTTAATATTGTAGGTAGAAATAAAGTTGCATGAGGTTTTTATTGTATTTTCATTAATATTTGTGAGTGTTGTGCAAATATTTATGGGAGTGGGAAGTTTAGTTTTAGCTAATTCGGCATACAAGTTGAAATGTGGGTTTTGGTTTAAGCGACATTCTAATAAAATATGGTTTAAGCCTCCCACTTGGCCACATTAGCAATAAGGATCATCTTTGACTTCAATTCTAAATAGATGAAGAGGGGATGAACAATGACCCGTTCCCATACGAATGATTGTAGTTAAATGTCTCCTACTGATATATGCGAATTTATTGAACCATGGTAGTGTGTGGAGTCGTTTATTAATTTTGACATATACTGAATTACTTGTGCCATATCCTTCGTACCAATCAGCTGCGCAGTTAGACCAAATCTTTATTTTTAAGTAGGGTGTAAAATTTGAAAACTGTAGCTTGATATTCATGGGAATATTTAGGAAACGACCTGTATTGGCCATGCTAGTAAGATTTTGATATTATTGTTCCTTGCTAGGATAATTTCTCTTTTCGTTAAATACAAAACATGTTCTGTGTCTTTAGAAAACTCTGTTTTTTTATTTTTTTTAGTGCACCTTTGAAGTCAGAAAAGGTAATGGCTTCTGTGATATTTTGTTCCAGTACAATTTGGACTGCATGATTGATCGCGATTACCTCTGCTGTACATATTTGGGTATAATTGGGTAGTTTAGATGAAAATGAATAGTTTGTATCTGGGGAAAAAACTCCAAAATCAGCATTCCCCATTGTGTCCGTAAAGCCGCCTGTAAAGAATTTTTTGTATGAATGGAATTTTCATACATGAATGGAAGTTCACAGAATTCATAAGGTGGAATTCATGTTTTGTAATGTTTTCATTCAGAATTCCTAGTGGTTAAAGTTGTAGTTCCAGTTCATACCTATGGTAAGGAAAAAGTTTACTGGAATATACGTTCTGCAAATAATGTTGGATTTTTATAAGAGTTGCTATCAGTATGGGTTTTCCCTTATTTCTCCAGTATTTATTATCAATATTACAAAATGCTTCTAATTCAACGATTGATTTATTGACAGGGTTGTTTTTAACCCTTAGATTTTTTAGCAAAAATTTTGTTGTGAGTCATTTTCTTTTGTATTTTAATGGTAGTTCTCCAGACTCTGATAAAAATGCTTGGATTGGAGTTGACTTCATGCATCCTGTGATAATCCGGATACTTTGGTAATGCATCTGATCTAGTTTCTTCTAGATATATATTTAGGGCATGTAGATAGGAATTGGCCCCCATAGTTTAAATGACTTAGAATAAGTGCTTCGTGGATCAGTTTTAATATTTTTGGGTTACTGCCCCACCATGTTCCACACAAGGCACGCATTACATTCAGTGCTTTACGTATTTTGACTTCCAGCTGGTTAATGTGTGCATTACATTTAGGGTTCTTCTGTAAAACCATTTCTAGGTATTTAATTTTATCTAGCCACTCTATATGTTGTCTCTTATAACTGATATTTCCGGGCAATATTTTGGTATTACCTTTGTAAATAAGATAGCTCTAGATTTGCCCACAGAGATGTTCAAATTATGATTGTCCAGCCGAGCCTCAAGATTGGCTAAATATTTGTTTATTTTTGATATCATATTTTTAACATTCATTCTCTTGACTAGAATTGCAAAATCGTCAGCATACTGTATGACCTTATCATTTTTTAGAACACATCGTGTAATGAGTAGGTTTATATGTTGAATATCATTGGACTTAATGGTGATCCTTGTGTGAGTCCAGTGCTAGTGGTATTTGGGCCATGTACTAACCCAGAGTTATCTTTGACAAACAGTTCTCTGCATTTTAAAAAGTCATATATGAGGTTAGCTAAATCATGTGGTATATCCAAATTTATTAATATAGAGTACAGTTTGTCAATACTAACATTATCATATGCTGAATGGATATTTAAGAATATTTCTATTATACATTCAATATTGATAAATGATTTTTGGATTTCAGATGTCAAAAAGGATAGACATTCTAAACATCCTTTACCCCTTCTAAAACCTAGCTGTAATGGTCTGAGGATTCCCTTATTTTCTAAAAGCCATTCCAACCTATTTTTAATTATTGATTCTAAAACCTTACCTACACAAGAGGTAAGGGCACTAGACCGATAGTTAGTTGCAGTGAGTTTATCTTTCAATGGTTTTAGAATTGGAATTATAAATGAATGTTTCCATTCAATCGGGATGGTCCCTGTACTTAAGCATTTGTTAAAAATTTGTAACAATAGTAATGATCCTGAATGAGGTAGGTTTTTAATCATAGAGTATGAAATTAAGTCAAGTCCCGTAGCATATTTTTTTTTAGAGTTGACTATGTATTTGTATTCATTAAATGTTAAAGGCGGACTTGTATTGCTAGTTTGTATATTTGTTGTTGTAAATGTATACTGGGGGAAGCCAAGGAATTCAGTATCCCTTGTGCCATATTAGGATTAGGAAGAGAGTTAATTGGACTATTATCATATCCAGCTATTTTCCTAACTTTATCCCATATTGTCTTGATTGGCGAGTTTCTATTAAGGCCTTCTACAAATTTCCTAAAATAATTCTTCCTTTTTTCTTTAAGGAATCCTCTAGCTATAGCACATTTGTTTTTTACTATTAAATAATTTTGTACGTTGGGTGTTGATTGAAATTGCTTTGTTACCTTAATTATGTCTTTAATGTCTTCAGCGCAAGAGTCGTCCCACCATGGGATATGATACTGTTTATTGACATTTGATTTGTACAAGGGGATGGACAACTGTACAGCTTCATTTATTAAGTCCGCAAATGATTGGTAGTTCTCACCTGTAAATGATTAAATGATGACTCTAATACTGAGGTATATTGGTCCCAATTAGCTTTTTTTAAGTTTTTGTTATTCCTTGGTGGCATGTGGATGGTATTGTTTTGGACACCAATGTTGCACATTGTGGGTAGATGATCACTAAACTCTAAGTCAGGAATTATTTGCCATGGTGATCTGGTAGCAATATCCTTAGATGTCATTGTTAGATCCACCACTGATGATCTTTTTGGTTGTGGTGTTATTCTGGTATATGACCCATCATTTAAAAAAAACTAGTTCAAGCTGATCTAATGTTTGGAAGATGTTTCTTCCATTGAAATTATTACAGGGGCTATCCCAAGCCTTATGATTGGCATTCAGATATCCCATTATCATTACTGGTTTGTTGATTCCCTGGATCAGTTTTATCCATTTTTGTTAAGGTATGGTATTTGCATTACTGACATAGGCATAAAGTAGAATAATTTGAAATTTAGGTAGGAAGATTGCTTGGAATTAAGAGTTGTTATTAAATTTATTATTTAAAGATATTTCATAAAATTCTACTTCATTCCTAATAAGGATGGCTATACCACCATACGAGTCATCTCTATCATTTCTAATTACTTGATAGCCCTTGCATCTGGTTATTTGGATATTGTTTAACCATATTTCATTCAGCAATAATATGTCAGGATTGTATTCTTTGATAATTATTTTTAAGTTATCCACATTAGCATTATATGATCTCATATTCCATTGTATTATAGTCAAAGGAGTGAAAGCTTTATTTTTTTTTGTTTGGGCTTAGTATTCTGAAGCATCAGATACTGTCCCATATTCCATTAAATCATAGGTTATGTTATTTGTTGAGTTGCTTTTAATTGTTTTATATTGTGACACATTAGATGAGTTAGGGCATAAATTTCTTAGCAAGTTGTTTACAAAAGATATTACCATCTCTTTATGTTGTGGTGGTTAGTCAGTTTAATCTTCCCTCCGGATTAATTAGTTGAGCACTGTGTTGTTTCTTGTCATATCCTGTCATGTTTGGTTTCCTTCTTTTGGTGGGTTGAGATTTGACGATTTTTTTTATATTTTGGTATATTTGTGTTATTCTGTATGGCTTCAATTCTTCTTTCTGTGATTTTTATTAAATCGTCAAGACAGGAAAATTCTTTTTGTTCAAAGAGTACTCCCTGTTTTCATTTTTTGTTATTTGCATGTTTGCATCATAATATGATATGTTAGAGAAAGACATTAGAGCTTTTATTTCTTTTTGTCGTTGGAATTCTTTACATTTTTTATCTTTAGAGATATAATCATGATTTTTACAATGTATGCAATACGTTTCACAATTCGAGGCCTCTTCGTGTTGGTTTTTCCCACAGTTCTGGCACTTTGAGTTCCCTCTGCATTGATTACTATGACCATATAACAGGCAATTACCACACATTAGGACGAGGATGACATATGGAATAACCCTCATGGGCAATCCATCCACAATCACCTCCCTAGGCAGTGTTCTTCCTGTATATGTTACGCATATGGTAGTTGTTGGAACATAGTTTTGTTCTTTTCCCTCTGCAAGAATTGTCCTATTTAGTTTTTTTATGTCAACTACTTTACAGGAGACAAATTTTGTTTCAATTACATTTTTAATTTGCACTTCAGGCATTTCTTTACACACGTTTCTAATTATACCCTTACAGGTAATATTGTGATTTGGGATAAAGACATCATATTGTAAACTTTCCCATCTCTTATTGTTCACAAATAGATTTGCTGATTAAAAATCTTTAAAAACAACACCTAACTGGTTTTTCCCTTTACGGTTAAATTTAATAATTTGCTGTAGGTTTAGGTTAAATATTGGTTTAGCAATACTTAAGATGTGAAAATTTCCTATATTTTTGTCTTTTCCCTGTACATATACTTCGAACGGGCCGAAATCATATATATTATATTGGGTATTATTTCTTTTTTCATTTAAATCTGGCGGAGGGTCAGGAGGTTTCTCAGGATCGAGGTTAATGGTTTCCATTTTCGGCTGGAGGAACCGGCATCGTGTATTTTATTACTATTAGGTACGTATGTGATGGGATCGGGTTACAAGCAAAGGGTTGTTAGTAATAGCCTTATTATCTATAAATACCTTGATTTTTTCTGCAATCGATGTTATCACAACAACGTTTGAGCACAGAATTCATACCAAATGTCAGAAAAGAATAATATTGACTGTCGTATGTCGAAATGAAATATCAAATCAAAATATATTTTGAAATAATAATTTTAATTATTGTTATCTTTATTAAAAAGAAGACTAATATGACAATTGTCCAATCGATGAAACTTGTTGTTGTTGTTTGTTTGTGTTTAAATGACTGCGGACACTAAATCCATTCGCCAATCGTACAATTTGTACTCATTTTTTCATTAGTCATTGTTTCCTATACAATCTTATACTAAATTCCTACTAATACTAATCCTGCTATTACTAGTATTGATCCCTAATATATAGTCATTTTTTCCTATTAATTGTTTTTTAGTTACTTATATATAAGTATGAGAAGTATAATAAGTGATGAGGTCCTTAGAGTTCCACAGTAAACTTTTCTGCAGCTATCTACTTAATTCAATAGCTACTTTACTGTGTACTGTCCAAGTTCCTCAATTTTTCTTTTTTTTTTATTTGTATTTTTTTTATTTTTTTTATTGGTTTCTTAGTTTTTTTTTATTTTTTTTTTATTTTTTTTATTTGTTTCTTTAACTTTTTTTAAATATTTTTTATTTGTTTCTTTAATTTTTTATTTATTTTTTTTTTTTACTTTTTTTATTATTTTTTTTTTTAATTTTTTTTTCTTTTTTTTTCTTTTTTTTTTCTAACAAATTACAAAGAAATACTTACTCTACAGTGGTGAGTGCTTTATCGCCCGGCTTTTTAATGTAAGAGATAGAAAACACAGTTACCTTGTGAAATAAAAAGAGATGAAACTCGTAAAGGTGGGAAATAATCGATAGAAACCTATAATTTACATTACATTACATTACCACCGTCGATAGTCTCACACCTTTAGACGTTATTATAGTATTAGAAGTGTTTAAAGTCGCTTTAAAACCCGGAAAAATAGCGGAAAGGATAGAAGATGGATTTTGTGAGAAAGAATGAGATAAAGCTAGTTCTTAGACGTGGCTATTTGACTTCAGTCATAATTATACGGATGACCGCGAAAATATTTTATTTTCATAATTTCTGATGTAAGAATAAATGATTAAATAAATTAGAATTAAAGTAAAAAACAATAATTAGTAGCGATTTTAAATTATAAATCTTTAAGTTTATTCAATAATAAAAATAAATCAACTAAAATATTTGACTAAACTAAAGGTAGGTATGTTCTATCCGAAAACATTAATTGTATGTGGAGTTGGTGTAATTATTAGACACGTGGTCTATTGACAAGAAGATTGGGGTTCAATTCCCACCAAGGATAAAATTTTTGTTTTACTCAATCAAAAAATAATAGAAAATATTATAGATATTAGGTAAACAGTTTTCAAAAACTCATTATTTACAATTTATTCTTATTCCAATGTTATAAAACGGAAATACAAAATAATTCAAATTCAAAAAGATATTTATGTGTAACTTTAAACACTTCTAATACTAGTAACGACTGACATAAATGTTTATTGATTCAAATCAAAACGATCTCTGCATAATTTCAAATTATTAAAAAAAAAAAAAGAAAACCACATATGGGTTTTGAACTCTAATCGTCTGCGTCGCAGTGTCGAATTCTTACCACTAATCCACAAAGGACTGATGTTTATTTCCGTGACAAGAGTGTATGAAACTCCTCAAATCATAGAAATTATTTTTGGTTATTAATTTAAAACTTTAGATTTAATATTCACTAATAATTAATTTATTGTATTCACATTTTTGCTTTTAATTGTGGTCAATCATTTTTTACTTTATGCAAATTTAAATAAATGTCATTGAAATACGTTACACATACGACGTCACAAATAATAATTATGACCGAGGTGATTTAGCTGAACTAACGTCTAAAGGTGTGAGACTATCGATAGTGTTAATGCAATGTAATGTAAATTATAGGTTTCTATCGATTATTTCCCACCTCTACGAGTTTCATCTCTTTTTATTTCACAAGGTAACTGTGTTTTCTATCTCTTACGTTAAAAAGCCGGTTGATAAAGCACTCACCACTGTATATTTACCATTACAATTTGAGTTTAATATCTAAAACATGTTTATACAATAATCTATATAGAAATTCATTGTTTTCTAATGTTAATAAATAACTTAAATTAATGGGATGGTGGACATCGGTCAAAGAATATAGCGAATTTAAAAAATTATTAACCTTATTGGAAATAAGAGAACAGTCTAAAATTTTATGTTGTAGGTTACCCATCTGACCACAAGTACATTGTGGACTATCAGCTAGATTCATTTTAAACATATATGATGGTGTAAGACAGTGGTTAAATCTCATTCTGCATATAGTTCTTGTCATATCCTTTGTCGACTCCATTTTAGCAAACCAAGATTTATCCGTAATATGGTTTCTGATTGCTCTGTAATGCTTTCCTGTATTTATATTTTCATTAATATAACTTTCTTTCCATTCCTTCTTAAGTTCTTTGAACGTGTCTGATTCTATATCTCTAGACGTACAAAGATAATCAGTTAATACTCCTTGTGTCACAGCATTTTTTGCCAATTCATCTACTATCTCATTTCCAGTGATTCCACAATGGCTTTTAATCCATGCCAACTTAACAGTTTTGCCTTGTTGCTGAAGTTCTATAATTTTATTTATTATATATAATTCAACGTAATTTACTTTTGATTTAGGATTTATAGCACTAATTTTACTTACAGCACTTTTGCTGTCACTATAAATTATAAACTTTGAATGATCTATATTAGATAAATATTGTAGTGCTTCCACTATCGCTATTAATTCAGCTGTGTATATACTCATGATGGAATTGAGTTTAAACATTTTACTGTTTTTATTATTGTCATCCCAGTATGCACATCCCACACCTTCGATACTTTTGGATGCATCTGTATATAGTATATAATAATCTTTAAACAATTGTGAACTGTCAGATATAAACATTAATTTTCTTAAAGATAAAGGTACATTGCTGTAGTCCCTTAAGAAGTATACCTGAACTTGTTTTAGAGTATTAAAGTCAATATTGTAATTTGGGTTTATGTCATATTTATATAGTTGTTTATAATATATTGTCATTTTTGAATATAAATCTACTATATTTAGAGTTTTCTTTTTTATCCAATATTTTTCTGTTAAGTCTGCTATCAACAGCTGCTGTATTTTGAATATTAAACTTGACTTTTTCTCGTACAATCTTACTAAAAGTCTGATGCCAAGTTTTTTCCGTCTTATGTCCATTGGCATTTCACAGCATTCGACTTGTAGGTTACAAATGGGTGTACTTCTTAGGGCTCCTATACACAATCTAAGGCATTTATTAACGATTTTGTCTATTTTGTTTAAATGACACTGTGATGCGTCACTGTATAATATTGATCCATAGTCGATTATAGCTCTTATATTATTTTTAAATAATAACAAAGAAATATTTGGATCTGCTCCCCATCGTAAGTGTGACACGAATCGAAGAAGATTTATTCCCTTTTCTGTTTTTTTAACTATATTGTCTATATGTTCTTTCCAGAGAAGCTATCTATCAAGAGTAATGCCCAAATATTTAACATATTTTTGCACTGGATAGGAGACATTGTTTATTAAGATGTAGTTGGGTATCTCTTTTCGTTTTCTTGAAAACATACATAATTTAGTTTTCGAATCAGAGATATTTAGTCCATGTAAATCACTCCATGTTTTAATATGATTGACTCCTTCTTTAATGGATTTGACTGCATTTTCTATTTTAATGTGTTCTTGATAAATGACTATATCATCTGCAAATTGTAAAATTCTTGTGGAGTTTAAATTTTTAACTAGATCAGCAGTGTAAATTAAATATAACAATGGGCTTAATATTCCTCCTTGAGGTAAACCATCCATCGCTAGCCTTGGACCAATTGTGTTACAATTTACCGATATATAAATTTTTCGACAGTCATATAGTTTTATTATTTTTTGACAAAAACATTCGGTAAGACCTATTTGTGTCATTTTGTTGTACAGTATAGTTAAATTAACTTTGTCGTATGCTGATTCCACATCTAATAAAAGAGCTGTTACTGAAGAATTTGACGTAAACGCTAAATTTATATCTGTGACCAAGTGGCTCACTGCTTCCACAGTAGAATGATTTTTACGAAATCCAAATTGTGTTTGTGATAGTTTATTATTTTTTTCCAACCATCTTTCGAGCCTAAGTTTTATCATTCTTTCCAGTGTTTTTGTTATGCAGGAGCTTAATGAAATACCTCTATAAGATTCTGCCGAATCAGAATTTCGATTTGCTTTAAGTATGGGAATCACCCGGTACTCTCTCCAACTATCTGGAATATCTTCTGATTGCCATATTTGATTAAAAATTTTTTATAGTGTTTCTTTTCCTTTTTGATGTAAATTTGCCAACATAATATAATGTATATTATCTATTCCCGGAGACGTGTTTTTCTTGTTCTTAAGACTTATTTCTAATTCGTATAAACTAAATGGCACTGAAAGTGGATAATTAGAGTTTTTACTTTCCATTACATTAATTTTTGAAAATATATTATCTGGACATAATTTTCTCAAAAACTCCTCAGCCCATTCTCCTTCGGTCACTGGATTTATTTGTGGTTTAAAAATGTTTTGTAAACGTTTGACTTGATTCCACATATTTTTTATTGGTGTATTTTTGTTTAAATTTTCACAAAAAATTTTCCATGCATTACGCTTACTTTTTAATATAACTTTTTTCGTTTCTGCTACACACTTATTATAATTTATATAATTTTGTATATTGGACTGTAACTTAAACTTGCGTAAAGCAAGTTGTTGTGCTTGAATAACCTTTTTACAATTGTCATTCCACCAAGTTTTCCTAAATCGAGGACTAGTCCCTGTTCTTTTTTCCGGTATGCATATTTTACAATATTCGTTTAATTTATTTAAAAATTGTTGGTAATCTAAATTATTATCGCATTCCATGAAATTATCAGTGATAGAAGAGAAAAGAGACCAGTCCGCTTTATTTATATTCCATTGGAATTTTGTGTTTACACATTCCGCTTTATTAACAATAATATTTGACTTTATAACAATAGCAAAATAATTTGATCCTAAAGTATTGTCCACAACATCCCAATCGAAACAATGACTAATATTTGCTGAGCATATTGTAAGGTCTATGGCCGATTTATTCATACTATTAGGTCTACGCATCAAAGTTTCTTTGCCGTTATTTAAAAGTACGAGATTACAGTCCTCAATAGCTTCTAACAAATTTTTTCCTATAGTTGCTTAATTGCTTCTGGCTGATGTGAGTGACTTTCAGTTTGCTTCTGTATTTATAAAATAAAATAAAAATTGAATTTTAGTTTTGTTTGGAATAATTACTTGAGAATAATAATTATGATTGGGTGGGATCCAAAATAATACCTAACCTAATCCTAATCACTGTAAAAACCTAATAACCGGTTTTTACTTTAATAATAAAAAACCGGTTATAACCGGGACAAAAAAACATCCGATAAAACCGGTTATTTCGAAGTAAAAAAACCGGTTTCCGGTTAAAACCGGTAGGTTTTTCCCATCCCTACTCTATGAGAATGACTGGAAATTCTTGAAGAGGATTTTATTTATTCTCTGCGTAGATTGACGGTCCATTTGACTTCGAGAAGTCAGCATTTATTTCTAAAAATAATTTACTTGAAAATAGCAGTCGCTGTTTTCAAGTACTGTACTTGACAATTATAAAAAGACAATTGAAGCTGTGTAGTCTGATATTTCTATAACAAAAAGATATTCTTCTTAGAGTGCCGTCTCCCTACGGAGGTTGGCAATCATAATGGCTATTTTTATTTTTGAAATTGCTGCTCTAAACAAATCAATCGATCTGCATTGATACCAATCACGTAGATTCTTCCTTGAATCTTTCCCTGTATTATGAGACTCAAAATTTCATATTTTGGTCCCCTCGTCACGTTACTACTAACATTTCTGCTGTAGCAAAATCTTGTAGGGCTAACAGTAAAATGTAGTCCACTAAAATATTTTTTCTCATTATTTTCACCTTTTGGGCTTTACTAGAGTATGTTTCCAAACGTTTAAAAAGGTTTTCCATCACTGCTGAATAAATGGTTATGGATTCGTTCCTTTTTTGCTTTCTACTTTTGATTTCATCGAAGAGATTATCATTATAAACAGGGTGCAAAAAAGCAGATTGGAGTAGGGCTACCAACTCATACCAACTATTAATTTTATTCCGAATACTCTTATACCAAATAGCAGCTTTACCTTCAAATAACTCAATGGCTGAACGAAACAGGATGTCTTTGGAAATATTCCTAGACCTAGCAGAATCTCTAACTTTAGCTTTACTTTTACCTTCTTCTTCTTCTTAAAGTGCCCTCTTCTCAATGGAGGTTGGCTACTACAATTTTAAACTCTTCTCTATCTTCAGCTGTTCTTATTAGCTGTTCAAAATTTAGCCCTGTCCATTGTCGGATGTTTCTGAGCCATGATAGTCTTTTCCTTCCTAGGCCTCTCTTTCCCTCGATTTTTCCTTTCAGTATAAGTTGGGCATATTGGTACTTATTATTTCTCAGTATGTGGCCTAGGTATGATGTTTTTCTTACTTTTACTGTGTTAAAAAGTTCTCTTTCCTTGCCTATTCTATGCAGCACTTCTTCGTTTGAGGTATGCGATGTCCATGAAATTTTGAGTATTCTCCGGTAGATCCACATTTCAAAGGCCTCCAATTTATTTATGGTTGATGTTTTAAGGGTCCACGTTTCAACTGCATATAGATAATTACTTTTACCAATAAACTTAATATGTAAATCAGAAATAATGACAGGAGTTGAAACCTGGCAGAATATTAATGGCAGAAAACTAGGGAAGAATTAAAAAAATGGCTTCGGGAAAAGCGACAAAAACCTAATAATGCAGAATTATTCAATATTCTCGCATTTTAGGAGCCAAATTGTAACAAAGATATTTTGCGTACCTCAGGCTAAGATTATGGGGGTAAAAATAGGGCAAGCAAAATAAACGCTGGGGTCATGGATAAGTAAAAGATTAGGGGGTTGACTTGGGGAAACTGCAAAATGAAACAAAGGGATACTTATATAAATCTCCTGGAAGATAGAAAAATTCTTCTTTCCTAAATTAAAGAATACACACAAGCGTAAGGAAACTTTTCTAAATTAAAATAAAAAAAATGGATCAGAGAAATAAATCAAACGTTTATTTTTTGTCTCAAACAGTTATCAAAAATACAGATTGCACAAAAAACATACTATATACATAGTTGCAAAAATACAAAATTAACAAAAACTTATTTGTCTATCTGTTTACAAAAGAGATTGGTACAAAAAACTTTCGAAATGGTTCCTAGGTTATTTATTAATGTGGCCGAAATAGATTATTAAAATTAAGGATATCCTTGTAAATGAAAATATCGTAAAATTTAACCTTTTCTATGAAACATCTTTTCTATAATAATCAAATTAAATTTTTTTACAACAACAACAGGTTAAAGCTAAACTGTCATATGTGAATACAACATTTTAAAACAGAATAAAATTATGACATTTTTTAGCCACGCCTCTAACATGTAAAATTTTAATTATTACATATTCTTCAATTTTAAATGAAAGCAATTATCAAAAAAATGTCTATTTTACTTGAAAACTTAATAAATTGAATGTTACCTTAATTTCACATATTTCACAATTAACTTTTGAAAAAATCTTGCTACATCTATAGGATGGAAGCTACCTGAAGAAATTCTCAACAGGAACAAAGGAAACCCATTTCTATAATCTGGAATGACGATAAAAGACGCAAACGAGGTTGGAGCAAGCAGACGACAAACGAAGTCGTGGGGACACCCTATGTATTTCTTTCTAAATTCCATCAGCTTCCGGAATACTGCACAAGTCTTAATGTGGTTACTCTGTTCAAAAATGACATTTTTACGAAGAGTATATCATCACCTTGACCGGTCTTGGAACTTAAAAACATTACACAAAAAAATCGGCTGTTGATTCAAAGTCGCCATACGTCTTTTCAGCTTGAATGCCCCTGCTTCATTAATCTTTCCTTAGATTCCAAACCAAACGCAATTCAAATTTTCCTCACGTCTCACGACACTCGTTTCTCCACAGAACCGACAACAAACATCCTTTTTTTGCCTATCTCGTCAAACAACCTTGAATCTACTCCCAGAGTTATTAAGTCTTAGAAAACTATAAATACAAAACTTGCTATATTATCGATCGTTTTAAAATTCCTTTGTAAAACATAAACGCAGATTTCCTTGTAATTTTTAACGCGTACAAGAGACAAAAAATACTCAGGGGCGTACTGCGAAATTTTACACAGAATTTATATCATTATACTTATACTATTAAACTTTGTACCTATATCGGAAAGAATACTTCTCCTTTAACTTAATACCTACCCAATTACATCTAACATTATCCAGATATATGCCCCTACAGCTGACAAACCGGAGGAGATAAGTGAAGCATTTTACAACAAACTAACGAACACCTCCCCAGAAAGGATTTAACTTTGATTATGGGTGATCTAAACGCCAAAATTGGTAGGGGACAATCGGGAGAATTCATAGGACAATTTGGACTTGAAGAAAGAAATGAGCGAGGAGACCGACTGGGTGAATTTGTAGCAGGAGAAGAGTTTGTGATTACTAATACTTACTTCAAACTCCCACACAGAAGATTATACACATGAAAATCACCTCAAGATACTCCAGGCCGCATAGTGAGAAATCAAATAGATTACAATATGATTAATAAAAGATTCCGGAACAGCATAACATCAGTCAAGACATACCCAGGAGCTGATATCAAATCAGACCATAACCCACTGATTGGCAAAATTAGGCTCAGGCTAAAAAAGGTTAGACGTAGTGTCAATCCAAAATTCAAACTATTAAAAGACCAACATACAGAACATAGTGTAAAGCAGTATATAGAGAACAATTTAAATACCGTTATTCAATCGGATGTAATGGACCCGGAGCTAGAAAAGTTACATACAGTTTCAAAAGACATACGAGAGAAATTTCTCAAACCACCAAAAATTAAGAAGAAATCGTGGATGACATATAAGATTCTAGATATGATAAAAGAGAGACGAAAGTTAAAAGATCAAGATATGTCATTATACAAAAGAATCGATAAAAAGATCAAAAAAGCTATTAGAATAGCTAACGATACACATCTAAGAAAACAGTGTTCGGAAATACAGCAATTGCAACATAAACACGATTTATTTAATATGCACAAAAAGGTTAAAGAAGCCGCAGGCTTATACAAACCTAGAAGAATTGGGTGTTTGGCTGATAACCAAGGCAAACCACTGTTAACTGTAGAAGAAAAACTAGACACTTGTAAGAATTATGTGGAAGTAACTTTTGCAGATGAAAGGCAGAATACCATTGAAGACACTGAATGCCAAACAGGACCCCCGATTACCATTGAAGAATGCTATAAAATGGATAAAATGGAATATGGAAATGGAATAAAATGGATAACAACTGTATTCAACAATATATACGTAACTGGAAAAATACCTAAAAGCTGGTTAAAGTCGACCTTCCGACCATACCAAAAAAAGTAAATGCCAAGACAAGCGAAGACTACAGAACAATTAGCCTAATGAGCCACTTACTTAAAACGTTCTTAAAAGTGATACACGGCAGAATATATAAAAAATGCGAAGAACAAGTATCATGGACGCAGTTTGGATTCCGCGATTCCTTAGGTACCATAGAGGTCCTATTCGCTGTCCAAGTGCTTATGCAAAGATGCAGGGATGTTAACTGCGATGTGTATATTTGTTTTATCGACTACAAAAAGGCATTTGATAGAGTAAAACATGATAAACTTATAAACATCTTGAAAGAAGTGGGGTTTAGATGATAGGGACTTGAGAATCATCTATAATTTATATTACAACCAAACAGCCAATATTAAAGCGGATGATCAATTGACAGAGGCAGTCTTCATAGATAGAGGAGTGAGGCAAGGATGCATTCTGTCCCCGGTGTAATTTAATATATACTCTGAATATATCTTCGAGCAAGCGCTTGGAGAACTACAAGAAGGTGTATTAGTCAACGGAATGCGTCTAAACAACATTAGATATGTTGACGACGCAGTAGTTTTTGCAGATAGTCTGGACGGTTTGCAAAGAATAATGTCGCGTATATCACATATAAGTAGAGAACACGGACTTGATCTTAATACGAAGAAAACAAAGTACATGGTAGCCAGTAAGCTCGAAATATTAAATACACAGCTTTTGGTTAACCAACATCCAATTGACAGAGTGGACAGCTACACATACCTTGGTACCAACATTAATAGCCAATAGGATTACTCCAGTGAAATAAAACAACGCATAGGAAAAGCGAGATCAGCGTTCATAATGATGAAGTCTCTTTTCAGAAGTCATGATTTACCACTTGCTACTATAATCTCTCTCATTAAATGCTATGTATTTTCTACCTTATTATACGGAGTAGAGGCCTAGACACTTTCCGAAGCTTCCTTAAGAAAACTCGAGGCACTCGAGATGTGGTGTTACAGACGTATCTTAAGAATTTCATGGGTGGATCGTGTGACTAATGTTGAGGTCTTACGTAGAACAGGCAAGGAATGCGAGATTATTTCTACATTAACACCATCAAAGAGCGCAAACTAGAATATCTTGGCCATGTTATGAGGAATGAACAGAGATACGGCTTGTTGCAACTCATTCTTCAGGGCAAGGTATTTGGAAAGAGAGGACCAGGGAGAAGAAGAATATCTTGGCTTCAAAACCTGAGAAAGTGGTTTAATACATCGACAACCGGACTATTCAGAATAGCAGCAAGCAAAGTTAGGATAGCCATGTTGATCGCCAACATCCGGAACGGATAGGCACCGTAAGAAGAAGAAGATATTATTATATAGATATTAAATATTATAGATGGAAACTAATTTAAAACGCTACAATATCGGCAAATCGTCATGAAAACTACCCACGCTTAACACTTGGGCACGGTAATCAAAGAAGAAGAAGATATTGTACAAAACTTAAGAGATAATTTAAACAATATACCTACAAAACTAGGTCGACTTGTGAATTTCATTAAAGCAAAGAAGGTACACAGTTAGCCTATCCTCACACATATCACAGTATGTACACACTTTTTTTGTTTTTGTTCGGGCTGATTTTGATCCTTGTGTATCCTTAATTTTCTTATAACATGAAAAGCAGCGTCTTCTTGTTTGTCTAGCACTACCTTAATATTTTTTTATCTTATGCTTTACCAAAGATAATTTTGGTTTTTTTCACTGGAACAATATCCGGTTCAATTTCGATCAATTGAACCAATCAATCAATCTGGTAACAATTTGGAAAAACACTTTCTTGTACCACACTTCTTGTAATGCTTTTTCTTACCGGGGTATAATATGAAGACATTTGATCGGACAAATCCACAACTTTCTTTGCCTTATTATAGGCAATAAATTCAGGTAGTTTTAAAATGTCTTCACCTTGTCTATTGTTTTCTGTCGGTTGGAGGTTTACTGTATGGCTGAAAACTGAACTAATTATTAATATAGGACGTTTGGCTATCCATTTGGCAACTCTTACACCCTCATCACTTTGTTTTCCATATATTTGCCTTTTCTTCAATTTTTTTTGACATAAAGTTTTGAGATTTTTTTTGTTAGATCTAAGAGTTCCACAAACATGTGTTTTACACTAAAGAAGCTTTTTACATAAATTTAGAGTAGTATAATAATTATCAATATACAGGGTGGTCCTTAAGGCCGTTCCTTGCGTTTCTGGGCATACCTAAGTTCCAATGTAAAAGTTTATATCAAATAACGCAAAAACTATGGCAGATATTGAGATGATTCTTTTTTTATATGAAAGGTCTTAAAAAGTTCTAGTGCACTATTTGGTTGTAAATTAATAAATTGTTTAAACAATATTTTTTTTTCAAATATTTTTGGTTAAAATAAACGTAAAAATTTTTTTTTTGAAATAGGGCACTACAGAATTTGACCCACTTTCCGAATCTGTTTTTATTTTTAACATAAAGTGTAACACAAAGCAGCTATTTGGTATAAACTTTTTTTAAAATCTCAAATTTTGCTAAATGTAACTTTCTCTCTCGGCCAGTACAGGCTGTCCTTGTCGATAGTTTCTGGATTCTCGCCGACACGGTTAGGTTGGTTAGGTAAGAAGTATAATACCCTCTCGAAGGTGGGTCATAAATAATGTTGAATAACATTATTAGGGTTTATTTCGACTTTTGACAAACCAGTGTGTTAATTGTTTTTAAAATGGGTAGTTCACGAAGCAGTACCTATAATAAGTACCTATAATTTGATTAAATTTTTATATGAATAGAAATATTTTCTGTTGATTTGTAAAATTTTCCTTCTAAATGTTTATACTGTTTTTATAATAATACTATTGTTTCAGTATTTGCTTATATAATAATAATTTATTATGTAGAAACAGCGTAGAATTTTGGTCAATCAGCCAGTACATTTTTTTGTATTGCAATCAGAATTATTATTTTCTTTTCTTCTTTACATAAAAGCTTAGAGTAATACCCAAATATTTTGCTGTATTTGAATATGGAATTTGATTATTTATATTTATAGGAATATTTATTTTCAACGTTTTTGTTAGTAAAGTTTACATAATATATGAAGTTTGTTTCTCCACTTGCTTGTCCAGCCATATTAGTCCAGGCTAATAAGGATTTTCTCGTGACACTCAATAATCCAGGTAGCTGACAACTTTATTATTAGTTATTGTAGACCTATAAGAAGAAAACCTACCTGTTTCCTGCGTAAAGTTCGGAGCCGTTTTTTAATGATTAACAATTAATGCAAAAAACGCGATTCTTTCGATTTTTGCACTCTATTATTTATTTATTTATTTATACGCACAACAGGCCGTTAAGGCCTAGAGCATTTTTTTACAACATAATTCTAATATTAACTAATTACAATTATTTTAAACAAAACTTTAACTTAAATATGTATATATATATAACATTCTTAAATACTCTGAAGGACTTGGTGTACAATATTTTTCCATTCGCTTCTATTTTGTGCTTTTTTTTCCATTCCCTCACCTTCACGTGTTTAAGGTCTTCCTCCACTTTACTAATCCACCTCGTTCTGGGTCTACCTCTTCTTTTGGGGCCGATTAATTTTCTGGTTGTTACTAGTTTAGGAATTCTGTTTGCTGCCATTCTTTCCACATGTCCCAACCATCTGATTCTTTGTGTCTTGACGAACTTGGTAATAGTAGGTTCTTTGTATAAAGCCATTAGTTCATTGTTGGTTCTTCTCTCCCAACCATCTTCTGCCTTCCGTCCTCTGAATATGCATCTCAATATTTTCCTTTCCCATCTTTCCAGAGTATCCTGTTCCTTCTTATTTAATGTCCAGGCTCACCGGCATATATTACTGTGGGTGGAATTACTGTTTTATATATTCTGAGTTTACTTTGTCTAGAAACGTATTTTGAGTTTAGTAGGGCTCTTAAACCACCTAATTTTTTATTCACTTTTGCTATTCTGGCTACGAGCTCCCATTTCTCTTTTCCATTTTCATCGAAAACTACACCTAGGTATTCAAATTTGTCCACCCTTTTAAAACTATAGCTTTTACCACTTACTGACCTCACACTAAAGTCTTCTTTTTTCCCTTCTGTTCCTTCCATGATCATATATTTAGTTTTGTCTTCATTTAGTTCCAATCCAAATTTCTGTGCTTCTTCGATGATTTTTACTCGGTTTTTGCTAGAATCGTTAGATCATCAGCAAATGCCAAGCACTGGTGCTCATTTTTCATGATCGTTTCTTCCATCCTCATGCTGCATTTTCTGATTACAGTTTCTAATAATAAGTTGAATAATGTAGTGGATAAAGGATCTCCCTGTCTCAAGCCTTTTGCAACCGTAAATTGATCTGATATGTGACCCTGCCAAGCAGGGTGCTAACAGGTGAAGATGCTAACAGAGTAATGCCTCTATAGTTCTTACAATCCAGTTAATCGTCCTTTTTATGCAACGTATATTGTTTCATTTAGCCACTCTTCTGATACAAATTCATTTTGCCATATAAGTACTATTAGTTTATGGGTTACTGCAAAAAAAAACAGATTTAATCGATTCCTGTGGCTTTATTGTCTTTGAGTTTTAAGACGGCATTTGACACTTCTATTATTGTTGGGTGTTCACTGTGTAGTTGTCGATGTAGATTTTGTTGATTGTCTATGTTGTAACCTCTTTCAATATCGTGTATATCATATATTATATAAATATATATAATATGATATAATAATAATGTACTTATTCTTCTTCTTCAAGTTCCACTCCTATCGGAGATTGGAAATCATTCTGGCAATTATCATTTTGTTGGATATGCGCCTGAATAGTTCAGTTGAATTGCATCCAAACCATTCACGGAGATTGCGTAACCACTAGATTTTACGTCTTGATGTGTGATGTATGATGTGCCCTAAGTATTCTAATTTCCTGATTTTTATGGAATTTAAAACTTTGCATTGTTTTCCTAGTTGTTTGAGAACTTGTTCGGTTGTTTTGCGATCCATCCATGATATTTTCAAAACACGTCGGTAGCACCACATTTCGAATACTTCTAGGTTTTTAATGTTGGATTTTTTAAGTGACCAAGCTTGAATCCCATATATAAGGGTAAAGAAAATATAACATCAAAGCATTCTTATCCGAAACGATATATTGATATCTCGATTACAAAAAAGTTTTCTCATTCTATTAAAAGTTGACCGTGCAATTCCAATGCGGCATCTTATTTCTTTTGTCTAATCAGTATCTTCTGTGATCCATGCTCCAATGTATTTGTACAAAGATATTTGTTCAATTTCTGTATTATCTAGTACTAGCTTAACTTTGATGCTTTGTGCTTTTGTAAATACCATGAACTTGGTTTTCTTCAAATTTATTTTTAGTCCAAAAAATGTACCTAAAATAAAATGTCTTCCGACGTTCATTTTTCATTCAATTCGGTTGTTCCATTGTTCTTTAAGTTCTTTCGAGCTCATTAAGTTTCTTATTCCTTCCATCCGTGTTTTCTAAGGTAATCCTCTCTTCTGGATTACGGTAGGTGTTCATACAGATACTTGTTTTAGGAGGCTACTGTCTTTCATTTATTGGACCTGTACCCATTTGAGCTGCTTTCGTTGTATGCCATCCATGACTGTACCTTCCATTCTCATATTTTATTGCATTAAGTTCGACGAGATATCTTTCTTCGATATTAATCTGTCTCTGTTAATCGTCGTGTTTCACAACCGTGTAAATAAAGCATGCTTTTTACCACAGTTTCATGGGTTGTAGTGCTAGAGAGAGCATGTCAGCTGTGCCAAAACGAAAAATAATCCTCCTTATTGCTTCCACTGGAATAAGCTTGACCATTTAACTGGGCCCGGGCTACCTCTTTCTAATTCTTTAAACTCCTGTTTTGAAATTAATAATTATTTTGTCTAATTACCTATTTAGTTGTCAAAACAGATACATTGTTAACTAAAGAAGTGAAAATGGTTCAATTTAGAAATTATATAGTAAATAATAAATATTTGAAAACTGATACACATACTCCTCCCGCGATTTATGCTTCAAGTACTAATTTTATAAATCGCACTTCTACTAATAGACGTAAATTCTTTCATTTTAATTTCATGAATGTTTTTATTCAACATTATTTCAAAACCGCACTGAATAGAAGGCCGTCCACTCGTTTATTGTATAGACCCAAGACTTTACACAATAGGGGGTTGTATAAGGTAGGTATAAAGCTAACGTCTAGTACAAGATGACGTTTAGAATATTCTTCGTGAATGGATTTTGTTTTTGTAAAAAAAGATATTTTTGAAATAGATATCTCTCTGAATTTTACCGTTACAATTTTCGAGGATAAGCCTTAAGCAATTGTACAAAAAGAAATCGTAGATTCTACACTTTAAAATATTACGATTTAAGTCAAGTTGCTTTAATAAAATGTTAATATTAAGAAAGATACAGGGGGTTTTATACAGGGATACAAGAAAATTAAAAATTTGATTTTTCGCTATAACTTTCATGTTTGTGACCATTTATGAATAAAACTTTACAACTCGGTTCTATCGAATATTAGAAATTATAGAATATTAGATATTTTAACAAAAGAAAGGTATAAGTGTTAACAACTTTATAACTCAACAGTTTCCGCATATCTGAGATAATCGCATTTTACAAATCAACTGCATAATTCTGATTTAACGCAATTACTCCAGACAACGAAAGAAAAATAGACAAAAATATCAATACTTCTAAATTTTGTTTGTTTTGTTTGTACATAAAATGCCTTTAAAAAAAGTTTATGCTTTAAAAAATTATTTGACAAAATAACAGAATAATATTATTTTACATCAAACGTTTTATATTTTATATTCATAAGTCATAATCAAAATATTTTATTTACAAACCACATTAAAAAATAATTAAGCTAAAAACATTTCAGCATAAATAATTAAGCTTTTTAATCAAAATAAGTGTTCCACTTTCTTTGCACCATTTTCTTTAATTCATTTGTCAATACATTCCATAAAATATCGTCTCATATTAAATAGCACCACTGTTTCTAAAGACCACTACTACACTATTCATTACAAGTATTATAAATATAATAATAAGTATTATTTTGGAATTTTTATGAAATAAATAATTATATTAACATCTCACAAGACCAAGGAATATGACTACTACGAACAATTCAACGTTCAGGAAAGTTGTATTTAAGTATTTCTCCCTGCCCACTCTCTATCATGTGGTGATGTACTATCTTACATAAACCACATATTTCGCCTTAAGTTTGAGGACAATTCTTCCAATAAATCAATAAAATCATATAATAATAATATAATAAAAAAAAATAATGAACATGTGGACCAATTAGCAAAAGAAAGTATTTTATCTGGTAAACTTCGTATAAAATCACGGCTTGCGACTTTCTGGCTTCCTTAAAATTAAGATTAAACTAAAGGTGGGATAATATATGGAAGGAATATTCCATTGTTAACCCAAATAGATACACTTCTCTTCAAACACATATGCCTAAAACACCTTGGTATAAGTCTTTTAATGTACCTAGAAAAGATGTTACCACGATCATTAGACTGAGGTTTGGACATGCTAGTTGTTAAATAAACCTTGAGGTTTATTTAAACTCAAGGTTTTAGATAATGATCGATGTGAATTTTGTACAGAAGAAGAAAACCTAGATAATATATTTTTCAGTTGCCCCAGAAATACTATAATTTCATCCAGATTAATAAATAACTTACATAAACATAATATATTAGCCCCTTGGAACCTTCAGTACTTATTATCACTAGACTTAAGAGCAGTGTATGACTTCTTAGTTATGTTTTTAAAGGATAGTAAAATAATCATGTAAATAATTATGCATTAGTTAATAACATAACCTTTTTTTCTAACCCAATTGTCAAATTCTTTTCTTACCGTGGCCTACTGTTGTATGTCTTTTTTAAAAATGCCTTGATGGGCCCCTAGGCGAGAAGAGAGTGACCCTGTTTACCTGTTTTTTGATTTGTATATTTATTAATATAAAACAAACTCAGACAACTATTTGTACCATAATGAGTCTGGCTGAATGACTAAAAGTCTATGCCAAAAAAAAAATCATTTTATAAAAAATGTAAATAAATCTTACCATTCAAATTACAAAATAATTCGCATTTCCAGAAAAAATAATTAGCAATGGTTCCAAACCATACGTTTATTTAAAATTCATGTTAAAAATGCATGTCGTGGTAAAGAAAATGGTGGACATATCGAACACTTACTTTTTATTTCTATGAGTTAAAAATATTTAATGTAATAAAACTACGAAAAAATAGTACCTATTTACTTATCTTAACGTGACAACCAATCTTCTGTCACAATAGAGGTTTTGTGGTAGGTAATTCACCCAGTTCTTTGTAAGTCTGTATTTAATTTTTAACAAAATAAAATAAAAGGTGCAGACTAATTCTGAAATATTGGAAAAAATTGGTTTTCGTCGACAATTAATTGCAGAAAAAGGTGTTTATACACGCCGAAAATATGTATTAACTTATTAATTGGATGTGTTTCCCTTTTGATTAATTTTAACTTAGTTAAAACATTGTCACTAAGCAGCAACACAGCTTCAGCCTGTCCTTTTGTAAGTTTTATGCTACGTTGACCAGTCAACGTTCTACATTGTCGGCGCGAAAAACCACCGTTCATAATGACCATATCCTACCCACAACAGTCTGCAGTTAAGCAGTCTGAGTCAGAAAATCTGAATCTGACCACCAGCTTTATTATATTATAATATTATTTTAAGATTAAAGTTATTCGTAAACAATTTGAGGTTGAATATTGTATTAATTATGTTCTGGATAATATTAAGTTAACTAAAATAGTTTATTACATTTTTTGCTATAATTCTAACATGTAGGTAGATTAATAACAGAGGAGAAAAATTAGTCTCTATAGTTTAAAATTAAGGCGATTGTTTACATTTACGTTTCACTCCAAGGGTTTAACGCTGGATTTCAAGCGAAGTACTTAACTAAAGAAAACATTATGAGGGCTTATGAAAATATGTCAATATTTGTATAAATAGAGAGCAACTTCGTTAAATGTCTGGTTTAATCATACCATAAAAAATTTACTATAGAAAATTCATATTTTATTAAAAATAAAAAGGCCAAATCAAAGCTGAATAAAATATCAAAATCCACAAGGAAAAATTCCTGTAGCTGGCTGTATACCACGTATAAATAAATATACCCATTTACAAAGATTAACCTCTTTTTGAATAAAATATCTTGGGTACAAAAAATACGGTAAAAAATTACTAATAACTTTGTTCAGTAATTAAATAATAATCTACTTTTAGATCTTGTCTTTTTTTATGAATTCATTAGAAAATACTACCTTCTTCATTAAGTTAAGTAGCTCATTCGGAAAATATGAAAAAAATCCTTCTGAAATGACTCTTCAATATCGCTTAGTTAGTCATTCTACTTGACAAGGAAATTTTAACTCTGGTTAAAATAATAAAGAGGGTAGTGTGGTTCGCGATTAACCTTTACTTAATCTAAATATTGAAGCAATAATAATAGTAATTGTAATTTATATTCCTTTGTACACAAGAAGATCAATATATACGACCAAGTTCGAAATTTCGGTTATCAGTAGAGATAAAAAAGAAATATATATTTAAAAAAGTCCTAGACATAATATTGCTTGATGTTTTAATTTTTTTAATATAATAAAGGGTATGGTATAAAGAAAAAACGAATTAAAGTTTTTATTTTTATTTAATATTCTGTTGAATTTAAATTTTCCTTATATTTTTCATCATGCTGATATTAGGTCTTACTATTTTACATAGATGGCTTTTTACGTTACTTATAGTCACTTTTACGTGAAAAAGATAATGAATTCCATATCCTGGATAATTAGAAACGACACAAAAAAGTAAATTGTTAATTGTTAAAAATTTTTAATAAAATTTGGCTTAATTATTGGTGACCATTATTTCAATTAATTTTATTTGGCATAGAGTGTGTCACTAAACTCACTCATATATTTTAAATAAAATATTTCATAAGATACAATGGCATTACAGCCTTGGCTTCCTCAAAACTCTGCCTTTAACCTTGCTGGTCCCGCGCCAATCCTCTCCAGATCATCACGTGTAGGAAATTCTGGGCATCCACTGCCACTTTATTCTTCTACCTTTTCCATGGCCTTGTTTTGGTATTGAACCTTGCATTTTATTATCTAGGGCTCTTTTCTATATTCCTTTGATCTCTATTCTTCTTACATAACCAGGCCATCGAAATCAGTTTAATGAATTATAAGAGCGGTATCTCTTTGAACTGTTGGTAGAGTTAAGGTTGAACCTAGATCTCCATACTCCGTTTTTTTAATATGTCCAATTATCTTTTATGTGACGTTTCTTTTAAAAACTTCTAGCTTTCTTGTTATGATTGTTATGATTTTTGTCAGCACCGATATCTAGTATCCATACCATACTATTGGTATAACAATAGTTTTGTAGACCCTGATTTTCGATCTGTAGTGTGTATTTTTGGGGCAAATGAACAATTAGGGCTTTCTTTTACTAGTCGGCTTTGAATTATCAATTTTTCTATTTCATCTGTGCTTAATGCATTTCCAAATATGTAAAACTTTCTACATTTTCAATATCGTTCTCCAATTGAACTGTCTACTTTCCCCTAGCTCTAGTCTGTGTTGGCTATGTCATCGGCATAGGGGCAATCTGTATTGATTTATTTGTTTGGAGTTTAGATCTTTCTATATTTAACTGTTTTATTACATATTCAAGAAAGAAAGGTGGAATAGGGTCGGTGGTGCCAGCTCATCCCTTAATTTAATCCTTCGTCTACTGAAAAGTTCTCGGTGAGCTTAGTTTATTCTGACAGCCGTGTCGTATACCCATGATATGTTTAGAATATTTCCCGGTTTGATATTCCCCTGCAATATTTTCAGTTAATTGTTGAAGTCTTTTGTTGATTAGGTAATTAAAAACTTTATACGCTACTTTATTAAGACAGTTATCCCACGATAATTCTCGAATTTCAGGTTAACCTCTTTTTTATAAATTAATCTTATGATTCTGGTTGTTTGATTTCAATTAATATAAGTACTCATACACATCTTGTGTATGAGTACTTATATGAATTGTACATACTAGGCATTTGTCACCTTATTTATAAATTGAGAAATGTCAATACCTGGAGCCTTGATATTCTTTTGTGTTCATTATGCTTGTTTTACATCTTTCATCGTCGGGGGTTCTATATATTCACTGCCTTATAAAATGGTTTGGAAATAGGTTTTCCAGACTGATTTTATTTTTATTTTAGATCCATGGTTATCTGTCTTTCTTGATTTCTGCACGTATTTGTTCAGGGTTTGTATCCTTTTCCTAAATTGCTTGTCAAGATCAAGAAGGAAGACAAAGAAGAAATAACCTAATTTTTAGAGGTGTTCGTCATTCTGGTAGAGAGCCTTGTGCTCTAGTGATTTCAAATTTTTGTAAAAGTTTTTTAGGTATTGAAGATCAAGTTATGATTAATCGAGCACACCCACTTGGACCTCCAAAACCAAATGAATCTATAATAGTTCATGTGGCATGGGATACCGATATTTCTAAGATTCTGGGACAGATCAAGAAATTAAGAGGTACTGAAATTTACATTGACAGAGACTATACCAAAGAAGTCAGGGAGAAAAGATCGAGATTGAGAGCAATTATGAAGAAAATAAAAGAAAAGAATAATGCGCTGAAAATGAAACTGGTCTTTGACTCGTTATTGGTGGAATCCGTTAAGTACAGTTGGGACTGGAGGGATGGATTAAAGTGTGGAAAGAATAATGGTATGAATCGTTTGAAAATGGACTGGAACATCGATTTAAATTTCTTGTTTAATTCTCCAACTAATAATAGTGATCAAGCAGAAGTGATGGATCATTCCGAGAACATAAATCAGGAAAACTCTAATATCCAGTCGGGGGAATCGGGGAGAGGGTTGATGAACCCAATCTGATAGACAGTGATGATGATATCGTGGATTTGGAACATGGAATTACTGGTAATGAGAGTTGGAACACAATAAAAATACTTATGTACAATATAGCAGGTTTAAAATCAAAACTTAATCAGATAGGATTTGTAAAATATGTAAGTAACTTTGAAATATTTATATTATGTGAAACGCATGTAGAAACTGTATTTATTGATAATGTTTTTAATAATAGATATAAGTTATATACACAGGCAGCTGTGAGATTTTCCAATTTTGGTAGAGCGAGTGGAGGGTGGTTGTGTTGTGTTAATCATAAGATACAACATAAGTTGAGGGAAGTGGATGGTCAAATGATTTTAGATATAAAAGTAGGTAATGAAAAAGTAAGCATTATTCCAGTGTATCTAAGGCCAGGAGAGTACTGGGAGGAGTGTTTTGAAAATGTTGAAAGGGTTTTAGTACAAAATTCAGATCAGAATATTGAAAATAGTTTAGTTGTAGGTGATTTTAATGCAAGGTTGGGGGAGGAAGGGATTCTAAGTGACGAGCTTGATGAAGATAGGGTATACAGAAGGACGAGCCTAAGTGAAAGGAGAGTTTCTAAAGATAAGTTAATTAATCATCATGGGAAAAAATTAATTGAGCTATGTGACGACTTCAATTTGGTTATTTTGAATGGCAGAACAAAAGGCGATATAGAGGGGGAGTATACATTTTTAGGGCCGTTAGGCAGTTCTGTCATAGATTTTGCATGTGTATCAAGACCAATGTTAAATTAAGTAGATAATTTTTTTATAGGTTGTGAATATTATTCTGACCATATGCCTCTAATAGTGGAGTTGACCTTCGACGTTGGCGGTCAAAAATCAACTAGTAAAGTTTTGCCACTGCTTCCTAAAATTACTTGGACCCAAACTGATTCGGAAAAATATAAAGAAAGAATGTCTTGTGAAATTAACAGAGTGATTGAGTGGACTGATCAACCGGAGATAACTTTAGAGTTATTACAACAATGTATAAAAAAGTCAGCACACAAGGGAGAATGTAAGCTTTTTATGGCACAGGAGGAGTGTAAACAAAGCCAGCAATGGTTTGATGGTCTGACTGCCTGTATTTATAGCGTTTGTGTTATTTTTGTATAATAGTTCTGTTTGATATTTTGTTGTGTGTTGTGTTGTGTGTGTTGTGTTGTGTTTATTTATTTGTTCTATTGTTTGTTCCTTTTTTTCTTCTCTGTTTTTCTGAATTCTTCATCTTTAATTTATCTTTACTAGTGTAGAACAACAAACGTTGGATAGTTTAGGGCACACAAATTAAAGCTTAGAAATAAAAGATAAATTAAAAAGAAAAACCATTAGGAAGATAACGGACATGATAATTTTCCAAAAATTACAGAAAATAAATTATAAAAAAATTTCCAAAAAAGAACAAAAAACAAGTAATAAAAAATTTGCCAAAAACAGGCGCCACTTTGTCGGTATTTGTGAGGAAAAAAAAACCGTCAGTTAGCCTTAGCAAATATGTTAACAAATATTTAGTCGTTGTCGAAGAGAAAAGAAGATTAGAAATTTAAAACAATACAAAATTGTTAAGTACATGCCATATTTATTTTTCATTACAAAACATACAGTGGTGTTAACAAGTCCTGCATCACATTATAGCTTTTGAGGTTTTTTTGTATATTTGTATATTTTTTTCAGCCACAAGTTTTTTGTATATTTTTGCTAATTTATTTTAAGTTTATGCTTGTAATTAGCATCATCGGTATACTTTTAAGTTTTTTTAATTACCAGCTCAAAATTCTACAGAAAAGATTAAAATAATCTAATTGAAGGGATTTCCCATAATTCAATATTTTTTACCATAAAAACGACAAATATAGTTACGAAATAACATCCGCAATAAACGGTAATCAATCTGCAGTAATCAGAATCATTAAGAAGTATGCTGAACAATGAAAAATCGACGACAGACCGCGTAGTGGCCGACCAAAGAAAACTTCTGTTCGGGATGACGCTGCATTTAGAAGAACAATTCTGGCAGACGGAAGCCTTAATTCCATCCAATTAACGAAGCTATGCCCTGAATCTACAGGTGTAAGTGTGTGCACTACCACTGTGAGAAAAAAACTGCTTAGTTTTGGACTTGAGGATGTAAGGCACGGAAGAAACCGCTGCTTTTGGCAAAACAAATATTGCATTGTTTAAAATTGACCAAGCAACATCGAATCTGGACAGCAGAGCAGTGGCAGAGTGCACTGTTTAGTAATTAATCCACTTTCAATATTAATAATCATGCTGAAAATGCCTACGTCAGAAAATTTTTTGGTGAAGAATTTTCTCCAAAATATGTTCTTCCCACAATTAAACATCCAACCTCCGTTATGATATGGGGTTGCATGTTCGCTCGAGGAGTTGGTCGCCTACACGTTGTCTCTAGGATGATGAATGCTACCAAATACATTAAGGTACTACAGAATAAAATGCTGCGTAGTGTAAAAGACCTGTTTAGCGAAGAAAAATTTATTTTTTGGATGATAATGCTCCTTGTCATAAAGCAAAATTGGTTAAAGGTTGGATGAAGAGTAAAGAAATTGATAGGATGGATTGGCCAGCGCAATCTTCGGACCTTAATATTATCGAGAGTTTGTGGCAAAGGATATTAAACATCATTTCCAAAAGCAAACCCACAAATAGAACGAAATTAATCGAATCTCCAATCCACGCTTGGCATCACTGTATTTCCATGGAGGAACTGCAAAAATTAATAAATTCCATGCCCATAAGATATGAACTAGTAATTAAAACAAGGGCTGGCCAATTAAATATTAAAATTAATTTAAATTACTTTAATGTGATGTACAATATCGTCTTGATGTAAATAGGCTAATTTTTGTAATATTGAATAAAAAAAATTCCGAACTACATTTTTTTTATTAATCAAAATGGTTGCTGTGTTTTCATTTTATATTATTGTGTTTAAGTGTTTGTTTAATGTAGATAGTAACTGGATAAAAAAATATTTAACGTAAATGGCTTAAACTTCTATTATCATAATTATATCTGGTAAGGTGATGCAGAACTTTTTAACAGCACTGCATATTTAGCTGGATATATTAATTTAGATATTTCAGAACAGAAATGCAAATCATAAAATTATTACCTTTTTACTTACATCTTTATAGAAAGTTTAATATAATTTTTTTTTTGATGACCTGGTAAACATTTATAAATAATCTTAAAATTGAATGGTTTTTAAAAAAAATTAAAAGTGTGAATTTACCTGGGATGCTTCTCTTTAGAAAGCACGAGATTGGGTACATATAAATAATAATGATAAGAGGCGTTTTACTCCTGTATAGATCACCATCTTTGAAATGTTCAGCATTCTAATTTAATCTGTGAATTGTGAGCGTTTTTGCTTATATTCACTGGAATTACAGATAACCCATTTACACTAAACTAAATTAATTTTAATTTACCTCGTTCTGCTTCAACGACTGGATACTGTCACTACTATAGATCTAAAAAAAACTACTCAAAAAATAAAAAATAGCCCTTAGCGGCTAAAAGACACCGCATTTAGCGAACCGTATTGTTTGATTCCCAACAACTCAAGCGGGAATAAATAAAAAATTTGGTTTCCGCGTCCAATACACACATTAACGCTATCTCAACAGTAAAATTTAGCCCGATGGGCTAAACGTGTTATAATTTAATTCCAATTCTATGATAGGCCGGTATTTATTTAGATTCTCTAAACGGTTTTAATGGAAAATATATATATATATATATATATATATATATATATATATATATATATATATATATATATATATATATATATAATCTATAAACGCAATTTTTTGCAGAGCAAAACAAACATGAAAGGCTTACATTTTCAAGAAATGCTTAAAGTTTGTTTTTCCAATTAAAAATTTTAAAACACAAATATGTTTTAAGTAAATATTTTAAACTCTGTAGATAATTAAGATAAGAAATAAAAATTAAATAAAAAAAAATAAAGATTTTTTGAACCGTTACATTAGATGATGGTCAAATCCACAATATGCTCTGCTTCTGCTTTCACATTCTGTATGCTCGTTGCATATCTTTTGTTTGTTTGCCGTTGCGGTTTTTATACTAAGCATACTCTATGTCGCTTTGTCTTGTGGAAGAAAAGTCAAGTTTATAATTATGTTTTTTATACAAGCAAAGTTGATTTTTAATTTTTTATTTTTATTGGTATTTTAATGTAGTAACTGTTTACCAATGGTTCCTAAGAAAAGTTCTTCTTTGCCTATATGCGCATTTGTCTCTCCTAGCATGATCTATATATCATTTCTCGGTGAGATGTCGTATACTTATTTTAACTTGTCTTTTATTTATGTTGTGTTCTTATATTGGACACTATATGTTAATAATTAAGGAGTTAACAAATTTTGTTTTTATCGTTTGTTTACATATTCTCTTATTAACTGCTTTAAAATCTAATATTGTATCTTTCATCTTATTTTAAACAATGCATTCACTAAGAACTAAAAATTACTTTTAAAATTCGCCAAACGTTATACATCATTCGCATGTTGTACTTAGTTATTTTCTAAGTTACGAATTAAAACGAGAGTTTCTTTGTAAGTCCAACAATCAACAAATACGAATTAAAAAAAAATCAAAAACATACCAATTTGAGTTATATATTAGGGAAATTTAAAAAAATATAACTTACTGACGGAACGAGTTTATTATAAACTCTTTCCAGGGCACCATATGTCTGACAAAACAAAGTTCGAGAAAATTATATATAGAGGAAAAGGAAGGCAATAACCAGTGTTATCCCAGAAAATAAAATATTCTGTTATGTTATGGAATATGTTCATTTAAATAACATATAAAAATAATTATAGAACTCCGAATATAAAGAAGAGGTCAAAGAAAAATAAATAAACAGATTATTTTGATTATGTCTTATTTAAAAACGAGACGCAGAGATATAATTTTTACGGCTCGTAATACATTCAGCTAAACTGACTTCACCTTTTAATAGATACCATCTAACTTGTCTCTATATGTTGGTCTACATGACAAGGTATGTAGCACGTGTCAATGTAATAATCATTCGGCACCGCACAAATTTAAAAATATCAGAGATTAAAGAGCTAGACATACTGTAAGACCACAAAGTATTTGCGTCGCTTGGACAGGAAGATAAAACATACTGGTGGGAAAATATTTAGAAAAGACAAGTGCTCATAAACACTTCGTCTTTGGGCCTAACAACCCTAGTATTAGAGTCGTACGTTGTCATGCAGTAAATTCTGTCTATAACTTGAACATCCTAGAGTGAACCAAGTAAGTATTAAACCAAATTTTTGTTATAACTCTCGTTAAAATTTATCTTTCACGTTTGCTTTAATTAAAATGGTAAAACTTATTTTAGGAAAAGCACTGATGATGGAATAGTAATTTAGAAAACGTTCTGTAATGTAGCCCGATAGAGTTTTTATATTACTATACCTTTTATAAAGGGTGTTTTATTTAAAATTTTTGTGATTTATGGTATACAGCCAATTACGCGAAATTAATTTTCCTTGTGGAATTTATAGACTTCAGATATCTGTGAACTCTCATATATCACACGATACCATGCACACTCTATTGCTGCACCCTACTGAAAAGTAGAAATTTTTTACATTACTATTTATTTGATCAGAAGCCTAACTCAATTATTTATATCTTAAACATATAAGTAAGATATTACTACCGAGAGCATGCCAATATATTGCAATGGAACGCACGGGTTAAAAATTTACCTTGTGTTTCTAACTAATCTATTAATTTAACTACATTGTATACCTTCTTCTCATGGCACCGTCTCCTTTCGAAGGTTGGCGATCCAAATGGCAATTGTGGTTTTGGAAAGATTTCTGCGGATGAGCAGTCGAACCATCTCCTTAGGTCTTTCAGCCATGAGTTCTGGCGTCTTCCTACTGATCGTTAGCCCCGTACTTTTCCTTCCAACATAACTTGAAGTAATTCATATTTTTCGCCTCTCAACACATGACCCAAGTATTGCATTTTCCTCTCTTTGATTATTCTTAGTAATTCTTTTTGTTTACACAAAAATATCAAATTGTCTACCAGAATATTTCTTATTATTATTTAAGAAATTATTAAATACATTAGCTTGTTTTTCACGCCATAATTGGCCAAGGAAGATAAGGAATGTTTATTTACATTTACAGGAATTGATTAATCAACTAAAATATAATTAATGATTGACTAACAAAAAAATGTTTAATTGTAAATAATCAGAATTATTTGACGTTGACGATTACCATTGCGAAGGTTTAACGATCTTCTGCAATATGGAATAATTGTCCTGCATTTGATATTCGAGTTCATTCACGAATGTTTTTTAACCATTGTTTTTTAACCATGTAGGAAGAAAACAAGAAACTTGTTTAAACAAGAAACTTGTTTTCTTCCTACACCTCTACGGCCTTTAATTTTGCCTTTATGCAAGCTACTAAATTTTAACGTGACAAAAATATGTTTCTTCTTCTTTTTATATTTCCTTACTATGTAGGAAATTCTCACTGTTTCTGTTTTTTTTTTTTTCGATTGTTCTTTTATGGGATATTGTTTCTCCATTTTACGTGGCCAGCCCACACTTCTACTCCTTCTACCCAATGGCGATTTGTCTTTTGCTATCTGTCATTCTGCTTATATAATTTTCCATTCTCTCTTCCTATTTGGTATCCTTCGCCTCTCTTTTCCATTTTGCATGCTGTTCTGATTTCGTTACTTATTTTTCAATCTTTCAGTGTGTTTCCTGTGATTCTTTTTAATATTCGCGTTTTCGTTGTATCCAACATCCTTTATTTTTTGGGTATATTAGATATTGTTTCTGCCATGTATGTTATTATTGGTCTTTTAGCCGCTTTGTAAATTCTTGTCTTAGTTTCCATTCTAATATATTTGCTAGTCCATATTGTATTGTTTAGACATTCTGTTGCTCTTTTGCCTTGGAGAGTGTAATGCCTAAATAGATTTTTATAATCTGGTCAATGCAGATTTTTATTTATATCTGTAGGTTTTTTGCTGATGACTAATTTTTATTTGTTGGGCTAAAATGACCATATTTAGCTCCTTTGGTATTATTTCAAACTTTTTTGCACCAATCCTTGTAAGTCTTCCTAGCGCCCTGCTGCTATATCGTATGAAATCGTTTGCCTAGCAGAGGATCGTAATTTCTTTATTTCCCATTATACATTTTCCATGATTTGGCTTATAACAAAGACTGCGTCTGTACATAATCTTTCGGTTCCAAAGCCTTGTTGTTTATTCTTAAGTGATATTCTCTCGTTTATTGTTTAATAAATTGATTCCCCTATAGTTTTTCGGTTCTTTTTGTGTATCTTTTTAACATTAGGATTAGTACGTTTTTTTTTACCCTCTAAAACCTTATTGTGTTGTTTTCTTTTATTGATGAGCTAAGATAATTGATCTGTCATCACTGTTACGCAATATTGTAATAGTTCATTTGTTCTTTCGTCTATACCTGAAGCTTTTCTGTTCTTTAATTCTCCTTGTGCTTCTCTCGCTTTCACTATCCCAATTCTGGTCTGTCCATCAGTTGAAATTTTCTTTGTTTTTGGATTTGTTGATGTCGCTTGGTTTTCTCAGTGCTGTCTTTTAAGTAATCTATCCACGTATTTATCTATGCCTTTAACTTTTACTATTGTCATTTTTTGTCTCTGTCCCTTTATAAATCCCTTACATTTTCTTTTGTTATCCGTATAAGTCATGTTCCAGATTTTTGAGAATCATTCCCAGTGGTTATTTTTGGTTAATCTAATAAGCCTATGTGACATGGCGATTGTTTTTAATTTTTTCATGAACAATTTATTATATATAATGTATTTATTATTTATGTAATCCAGATATGCTTTTTTATATTTGTATTTTATTTTATTCTCGTACATAATTATGGCGTTTTGTTTGTTGCCCAGAGATTCCTTTGCAGCGTTTATAATCTTCGGTTTTATTTTTAACCAACTCTTCTGTATCTACCCTATCGTACAAATGCAAGCAACCATCCATCCTGAGAGAGCTGAGGTAACATGCAGTGCATGTAGCCT
This sequence comes from Diabrotica balteata, assembly GCA_918026665.1. Taxonomy (NCBI): domain Eukaryota; kingdom Metazoa; phylum Arthropoda; class Insecta; order Coleoptera; family Chrysomelidae; genus Diabrotica; species Diabrotica balteata. The sequence goes on along the minus strand of OU898283.1, from coordinate 73,367,103 downwards.
CAATTTGACTTTTGATTTATTTGACCTCGATCTTGTAGGTGCAGTGGCGCACCCAAAATTTGTCTGAGTTGGGGGGTTTTGAAATTTTATTATGCTACCTCCATTTTGAGTCTCGAAAATTTGAGTTTTAGTTTAATTAAAACTACTTAACATAGCAGTGTCAAAGATTCAGGTATCTATTATCCTGTCTACCAACTAAAACCACCCTCTCTTATTTATGCGCAGTTGACTGTCGCACTTACCGTACTCCGAAAGTGGGGTGGCCGCTGTAAGGCTGACGACATTTTTGAAACACTCCCTTCTCTTATCTAGATCTTATCTATTGTTTTGAAGCTATTTTCTTGTGGCATTTTAAAGTAATTACTACTTTAATGGGAATAAGCCACAATTGAAGGTTAAAATAGGTTTATTGACGTTTGACATTAATCCAACTTGTAAATACAATTTATTTTGGAGCGACTCCAAAATGGATTGTATTTGTATTCAACTCTCGATTCCATCTAATTCCTCATTTCATGAGCGTCGAGGTCTACCTATTTTTCATCTTTCAGAAGGATTTTATTTGTGAAGTTTTGGGGCCAACGTTCTTCAGGCATTCACAGTAGGTGTCCAAATCATTTTGAACCTCTTCTATCTATTCTGTCAATGACTGTTTCTGTAGCATTCATATTGTTTCTTATAGATTTGTAGGTCTTCCTTTCCTGTCTTTGCCTTGATGTTCTAGCACAGGGTGTCCAACTTGCAATGCCTCAAGGGCCAAAACTAAAACCTTTGATGTTGTCGCGGGCCATATAATAATTTTGTTACAAGTAATAACAAAATAAAGTGAGGTATAAAAATAATTAAAACAAAAAAGAGTATTATTTCTTTTATTGCTCAACAACTACATTTTTTTTTATAAACGGAAAATTTATTGATAACACTTTTCAAAAATCAAGACAAACATTGCAAAAGCAACGAAAACTATGTATCCAATTAGTGTGAGGACTGTGGTCGATCGGCTTTATCCACCAATGAAGAAATGTCCACCTCCAGTTCAGTTGTAGACACTCTCATAAGATAACTTCGGAAAGAATAAAGGAATAAGCTTCCTTCGGATAAAGGAAGAATCGGTAAGGTTGCTTTTGTTTTTATTTTTTATGTATTTCATGGAGGAAAAGGCACTTTCACATGTATATGTGCTTCCGAACATTGACGTCATTTTCAGTCCAAAATCTCGCAGGTTTAGGAATTTCTCCTTTGATAGTAATTTGAAAAATTCAGGTCCCTTTTTTTCTTGTCTGGTGATTAGGAACATGTCTGCTTGTAGGTCACATGACTCAAGCTGTAAGTTGAGTGGTTGATCATCAATGGTTGCTCCAAGAGGGTTATTATAAAGTAGTACACTGCTTTTGAGACTTTCAATTTCTTCAAATCTTGTATTGAATTCATCAATAACTTGTTCAATTTGTGAAATGCAGGATGAAATGCACATTTTTTTAGCAAATTACCATCAGTGAATGGTTTTTTGCCTTTGCCAGCTCAAGCGACACGGCATAAGATGCATGCAAAGAATGCGTTTGAAAGTGTAATATTTTACTGAACATACCAGTTGGCTGTTTAAGTCTTTTCTTCAAATCTGCAACTAGGGCACGCCGACTTTCATTTGTGTACGTAGCATACTTATTTTCATGCACTGTTATGTAATGTCTTCTCATATTATATTCTTTAGGCACTGAAACGACATTCATGCAAACTAAGCACTGCAACTTTCCATTATTGGTAGCAATCAAGTAATCACTCTCCTTACTATCCTTATAAATTCTGTTCTCACTATCAATTTTCAGTTTTACTGGTTTTACACTCATTATTGTATAAGAAGAATCAAGACAAATAATTAATCAAGTTCACTGTTCACTAGCAACGTAATAGATTAGCCTACTAGCCTACGTGTCAGTAGTACACTGGCACGATGGCGGCCGGCGACGGATGGTAAGCAGTGGGAGGTGTGGCCTGCGTGAACTGCGATGCGCAGTAATCAGTGCAGTTCTCATAGTGGTGGAGGACGATTGTGTTCGTTACACGTCCGCGAAGCGGCACGCGGTACAGTACTTGTGATGTAAAATCTCTGCTAAACCATTAAATATAAAATAAATTAAAAAATATTTGTTCACAGTGGCAGCATTTAAAGAAAATATGTGCTTTTCGAAAATCTTTCGTGGGTCACAACAAATAACCTCGCGGGCCCCAGTTGGATAACCCTGTTCTAGCACTTCTTCTTATATAATTAATTTCTACTGCCAACAATCTTCTCTTTATGTCTGCATTAATTGTCCACACTACACAGCCATAACAAAGAATTGATTCAACCATGGTTTGCTCTATTCTTTTTTTGTTGCTTTTGTAAAAGTTGCGATCACACAATAAGGAGTTCAGACATCCTATAATTTTACGTCCTTTTCGGTATTTAATTTTGGTTTCTCTCAAGCCGTTCTTAGCAATGAGCAATAAATTTGTTCACTTGTTTGATTTCCACGTCCTCGTCTATCAACACTTCAAACCTTGCATCTGAATTGATAACTAAATATTCTGTGTTCTTCATGCTAACTGGTAAACCCCATTGTAAATATTCTCTGTATAGACGCTTTATTATAAATTCTAGATCATAAGAATCTGAGGCTAGGACGACTTGGTCATTCGCAAAGTTCATGGAGAACATTACGTCATTTCCTATTGGGATTCTCATTCCCTGGCAGTGGTTTTTCCAATTTTGGAGGGCTGCTTCAATATATAAATTAATCAGTAAGGGTGACATACTGCATCCTTATTTTGGTTCTTTAGTTACTTTTATTGGCTCTGATAGTCTATTTCCGATTGTTAGGTAAATAATGTTATTCCTGTATACTTTTGTGATTATTCCTAAAAGATATGGACTAATGTCAAGTTGTTGTAAAGCTTGCCACAATCTTAGTCTTAGAACTGTATCATAGGCTTTTTCTAGGTCGATAAAGGCTAGATGTACCTCATTACCAACCGCTATTATTTTTTATATTAATTGTTGTTGTATAAAACAAGTTATGAGTGCAAGATCAAAGATCAAAAATTTAAACGTCAATAAACTTATTATAACCTTCAATTGCGGCTTATTTTCATTAAAATAGTAATTAGATCTTATCTCTGTCGTTAACCCGATTGGTGTTTCTCTTATTATTCTTCTTTCTTTTTAATGACTTCTCGGATGTAATTGTGAATACTATTCCATCCCTTCGCACTTCCCGTCATCTTCGCGATTATCTCTTTTTCAGTCACAGGGTTCATACCTATTTCTTTATACATTATGTTTCTCTCCCTTGTAAATCTACTACACTCCAGCATTTTTTGAGTAACAATGTCGGAATATTTGAAGTATAGGCATTTATCTGTATCTGTCTTTCTAAACCTATGAAGATACGCCCTAAAACAGATAATCTACCCAGTCCCTTAGGCTCGGGATCAGCATCTTGGTCCACTAAGCAAACACTTGTTTCACTCTTCTTGCCATCTTTTCACTGATCTTTACATTTCTTGTTTTTTTACAGCTGTTGTCAAATGCTTTCTTCTCTCATAGACATGTCTCTTTTCTTCTGCTAACACATTCAGAGAAACACAACCCGTTATAGTCCGCAAGGCCGTCGCAGATACAGTAATGTAGGCGCATGCTACTCGCAACAGACTAGTTCTGTCTACTTTTTCGTAACCCTAATATTAGGTATCTATATATAAATATAATGAAAATTAATATTAACTATTGTATATTAATTATTGTGTATTTATACGATAATTATTGTGTTCTTAATATTTTAATTCTCCAATTAGCGTTTTGGATTTTTTGTACTATGTGTGAAAGACAAGTTACATTTTCCTACTATTCTTAATACATTTTTTACTTTATATGTCCTGGGTTTAACCTGGGGAGTTTAACCCCCCAACCCCCCGTGGGTGGGCCAAAGGTGTTGTGAATAACGGAAGTCACCTTACGAGACATGACATATGACGGATGTCGAAGATGGTCGGGCGTGCCTAGTTTTAGATTAGGTAACAATGTGCTTTTTTTGATATTAATAAAAGTCCATTTTATTAATAAAGTTGTATTACGATTCATTACATATCAGTAGGCACATAGCTATGTTTTGTAGAATCTTTATTTTTTTTATTTATTGGCATTGATTAGGTGTCAATCAGCCAGTTACAACATGACTACTACTTTAAACATAAAAATTTTATGACCGTAAAGTCTACAAAATATTAATAACAAAGAGTTGAATAATATGCCTTAAGAGCTAAAAATAAAATAGAATACAAGTTACATATATAGTGTCTTTTCAACATCATCAGTGTGTTCAAAAAATGGTTCACATAATTTAATTTAAAATACTAACTTTTTTGTATTATCTCCTTTTTATCTATATTTACATATAAACAAGGTTCTCAAAGTTCCATAGCAAACTCTTGAGTAGCTATCTACTCAATTTGATAGCTGCTTTGCTGTGGACTGTCGAAGTTGCTCAACACAATTTTGCAGACTCTACAAGACTATTTTGGTACGTGACAGAAATTTTACTAATGCATTATAAGTTCTCTCATTTCCATTAAATAAGAGACCTAAGAATATTAAAAGGAGCCTGTCTATTGAGATCATGTAATTGTTGAATAAATTGATCTGTCTCATCCTTATATTTTTGGAATTCAAGATCATTTCCAAGAACATGAATTTTATGTAGATGTGTGGGATAACAGACGTGGCCAAATCTAAGACGTGTTACCGTTGTGATATATTTTCTTGTATATGGCTGGAACCACGTTTTATTCGGTATTTGATTTTGTATACCGCAGTATCTAGATGGGTTGGTGTAAGTATGTTGTGACCAACATTCGTCCCTAATATTAAGATATTTTTTTTCCAATATAAGCTACTGCATCACAAAAACTTACAGGTAGTTTATTGGTCAAACCATTTTTACACTTTGTTTTGCCAGCATATCGTTATGTTCGAGACTGATAAATGTGCTTTAACCCATACAAAATTAATGTATTTGTTAACTTTGTGCAGTTCTAAAATTCATTTTTAATTGCATATATTATTATATATAATAATAGGAAGAGTAACTTGGGTATTTTGCCGAAACCAAGAAATTTAAAACAGACCGGGAATCCGATATAATTATTGCAGAATCAATTGTAGACTGCGATGAAAATGTCAACGCTTCATAGATTGCAATAGCTTCAGCACTAAATATAGAAAATATGTTATCTAGTTTGTAGGAATAATTAATATTTTTGGAAGAAATATAAAAAGCACATCCTACACCATCCCCTGGACTTCGAAGCATCGGTATAATTATATTGCCACAGATTCTTTGAAGCTTGCAATTATTGAGTATAATAAGTTAATGTTAATGTGAAAATTATCCCTATATGAAGGTTTTATAATATTTATATTTAGAAACAATGCATTGTTATTGGGCTGGGATCATATAAATCACTAAGGATATCTTGATTAGATTGAAGTGCGATACACAGTAGTGGAGAATTTTTCTTCGACCAATATTTATTTGTTAGATCTTGTTTATTTAATGCTGTTGGTTCTGGATATTTAGAATCTTTATAAATTTAAATGTTTTGGTAAATTTTATTTGGTTATTAAGGTTGATACTTTATAAACAATTTAATAGCTAAAATTCATTTTTTTAAAGGAATAATTTACACCCAATAAACGTAAATCTAATTAAACCTAAATGAAGTTTGCGAACTTCAGCATTATAATACCATTTTAACTTTTCTTAATGATTAATCTCTATTCCAGAACATTTTCAGTTCATCCTACAAAGGTCAGACCTATTTAAAAAAAGATCTAAAATGGACCCTGACAAATTACTTCTGTCAACATATCCTAATTACGTACAGCTCGATTCTACTTAATAAAACACAAAGAGAGCGTAAGTTTAATTTTGCTTCAGTGTCGAAGTTGAATTTTTTTAACAAGGAAACCTACTAATAACTCTCTAAAATTATAAAGAATTTATGTAATATTATTAATGTTATAATAATATTATCAATATTGCATAATTATTATTTATTAAGTGGTATTGCTTTAAAATCTTACTGTTAAATTAACAAGTGATTTTCGTCATCCTTGATAGATTTTTGGGAAATCGATGTTTTCCGTTTTTTCCTCCTACGAAGTTGAGTTTTAGGGGAAATTTTGGGGATGAGAGTGCATCTTATTTTGAAGATCAAAAATTGATATTCCCAGCAAATACAGATTGTTGGTATGATTTTTAGAAGTTAAGTGGCATTTTCATATCTAACGAGCAATATACATCTGTCAACCAAATATACATCTGTCAATACAGTGTGTATTTGGTTGCCTATGCACATGGCTCACTTAAACATATCTATTAATAAAATAAAATAAAATAAAACACTTTTTAAACTTATTCCTATGCTAAATTTCTATTCTATATCTATTCTATTCTATTCTATTTCTATATCTATTATTATTCCAATACCCCAAAATTAATTTTAAAATAAATAATTCGTTTATAATTTTTTAAAATAATAATTTTCTTTCCATCGTAAATATAGTAATTAATATAATTAAATAATTTAATTTTCTATTTAAAATTGCCTTATACTACGCCCTGCGCTTATGTTTCATGTCAACTGTCAAATTGTCAAATTTGATGTCAATTAAGAAATATTGTGTTTACAAAGAGGATAAATAATAAATGTCAACAATGTTTGTTTATTAATAGACAAGATTTAGGAAATAATTCTTTCTTTTCGTTCAAAAGATTTGCTTCAATATAAATGGTAAGTTTTACTCTTTCATATTGTCTTCAGAAAAATATTTACACAATTAATCTTATGCATAACCCCAATTGAAATTATATTATAAATTATACGATTAGTTATTTTATACTTAACTCTAATTAAAATTATGGTTTTTAGTCTTATTATATCTGTCTTTCTCAACAAATCAAGTCTCTGTCTCAACAAATTAGTGAACTGTTTGTAGTGCTATCAGTATTTAGTGAACTGTTTCTGATGCTATCAGTGTTAAAAGTATAGAAAACTATTTGTAGTGTTATTATTTACTGTTATCAGTTTTAAAATTGTAGAAAACATTATTCAATAACTTCATGATATTTAAAAATGTCATTAATATGAAATATCCTTCTAGGTTTATTATCTGCATCTTTCAACACATAACTGTTCATTCCATTCTGGTTTTCGATTCTGTATGGACCTTCAAAAATTGGTTGTAATTTCTTACAATGATTTTCTCTCAAATTCCCTTGTCTAAGTGAACGAATTAAAACTTTATCTCTTTTTTGAAATGTGATTGGTTTTTTAATTGTTCGATTTTGTCTTCTGATATATTTTTCAGCTTTCCTCAGAATTCTTCTGTTCACCCTTTGCATGAGTTGTTCTAACATATCTTGGGTATATCCACTAATCCATTTCCTGCTCCCTATGTGACCAAACATTAAATATTCTGGTACTCCCTCTGTATTTAAATTATGTGTATTATTTAAAAAGTATTCCACTTGTCCGATAAGTTCCTGCCATGTCATATGTTGATCCTGGCATAGTATCCTTAAATATTTTATACCTTCTTTATTATATCTTTCTGCAGGATTTTCTTGAGGATGTCTGATACTTGTAAAATGAACGTTGATCCCCTTTTTCTCACAAAATGTCTGAAATTTTTGGTTGTTAAAATATGTAGCGTTATCTAATATGCAATTTTTCTTCGGTCCTATTTCTTCGAAAAACTAATTAATATATAATTTCAATGTTTTATTATTTCAACATTTGTTCTTGGGCATGGATATAGTTTAATAAATTTTGTGTATAAATCAACTATCACTAGTATATGCTTGTTTCCTGTTGGACTGGGAACTAAATTTGAGATGAAATCCATGGCAACTGTATTTAGTTTTTCATATGCAACATTGGATTTATATGTGTTCTGGTTTTTGAAATTCTTATCTTTGTTTATTTGACATATTTGGCATTGGGTAGTAATTTCTTTTGCTATACTTCTGTCATTCTTTGCAAATTATTTATCTCTAAATAACATCCATAGTTTTATTGAACCAATATGCATGTAACTTTTATGTTAATCTTTCAATATCTTCCTCTCCAAAGTTCTACTTATTACATATACTTCTAAGCCATTAATTATCTTATAGTACACCCCATCCTTCTTAAGGACTTTTTGTTTTTCACTCAAATTGATCTGATCTCTTATGATTTCTTCTTTAGAATATAATCCAGTGTTTTCTACCAACTGATTTAATCCAATTTTTATTGTTCGCTGCCCTTTTTGTGATGTATTTTCTAACCTTGACAAAGCATCTGTCACTATGTTGGATTTTCAAGAAATGTATTTAATTTCAAAACTGTATTCACTCAGTATTAGGCTCCAACGGTGTACTCGACTGTTTCCATATTTGTTATTTAATATAGATGTTAAAGCTTGGTGATCTGTTTCTATAGTAAATTCATTACCCAACAAATAAAATCTTAATTTTGTGACACAGTGTATGATACTTGCTAGTTCTAGTTCTGACACTGAATAACCTTTCTCATGTGGCTTTGTAATTCTTGAGATGAATTGTATCGGGTATTCGACCCCATCATGTATTTGTAGTAATACCCCTGATAATCTCTCTATTGAGGCATCTGTTCTTAATATGAATGGCTTTGTATAGTCAGGATGGTATATTTTTAAATTTGACCGAAAAATGTTTTTGATTTCTTGGAATGCTAGTTCTCTTCGTTGATCACATTTCCATTTTACACCTTTCCTCAACAGTTCAAGTAGTTAGTGGAATTTCTTTTATACTTAGATCTGGTATCATCCTTTTATGATAATTAATTATTCCAATAAATCCTCTTAAAATTCTTAAATTGTGTGGTGTTTTATATTCCTGAATAACTTGTGTCCGTTCTGGATTTGAAGAAGCCAAATTAATTCTCTTTAGCGAAAACGTTGGGCGAAACAATTGATACTCATTAGAGTTTTTCTTGCAGATTTCCAGAATATTTAATGATTCACTACATGTATATATATATATATATATATATATATATATATATATATATATATATATATATATATCTATATATCTATATTGTAGTTTTGAGGTTCTTGAACCGTATCATATTTAATATAAAATTAATGTTTCTTGGGTTTAGGTTCAATAAAGATATGTTCAATCAATCAACGTTTCGGCAGAAAACCCTTGCCTTTGTCAAGATTCTAAAATGTGTATATATATAAGGACAAACAGATATTGTAAAATATGTATATATCGTCGGTCTAGCGCACACAGGTGTTAAGTGACTTTTTTGGCAAAATGAGTTAAATGCATTCCGAAATGAAGACTAGCAAGGAGTTTCATATGCACACTCGAGCTAACTGATAATTATAATTTTAAATTAGCTAGCGCCATCTAACGAAAGTGGTAAGTACTAATAAATTGTAGGAATCTAACACAAAGGTTGGAAGAGTACTTAGTACCTTTGTGTTTCTTGTGCAATAATTACAAATGAGTGAAGTGAACACATGCTTCTTTTGCGCTTTGACAGTGATAGTTGTAAAGTTGTTATTTGATTTATGAAAAGTGGTATAAAATAATTGTAATTATAATTATAGCATCCAGAGCGGCGAAGATACTACAAATGGCGTTAGATGATGTAGGAAAAGGGCTTAAAGGTATAGTAAGGTGTCGGCTGTAAAACCATCTTAGTTTACTTAAAAATAATTATTTATTTCAGTTGCCACAATAACTCCGGCATTGGAAAAAACTACTGAAGGAGTACCATTTAATGTAGAAATTGATATAACAGAAACAATTATTCTAAATTAAGTACAGGAGACTGATGAAACAAATAAAAATTTGTGTGATGAAAACATTAATCACCAGATTCAAGAATTTGACTCATATAATGGTAGTGATCTTGATGAATATAATCTCTATGCTTCATCGGGAAGTTCTTATCATCCGTCAGAAGAAACCACTGAATGTGAAAATGTTGATAAAAACAATCCAAAAGATCAGGAACCAAATGAAATACCAAAAAAAACGTCACCACAGAAAAGCCAATAAAAAGGAATGGAAACGATCATTTGACGTTTAAATGTCAAAAACTATTTTCTGAAGAGCAAAGGGCACAACTGTGTGCAGATTACTACAGCTTAGCAGATTACACTAGACAAAAAACGCTGTTAAGTTCTTTAGTACAAATAGTGAATGTATCTAGAACCAAACAAACTCCGATAACAAAAAATCGAAAAGAGTCAAGGTTATATCATTTAATAGATAATAATGGACAAAGACATCGAGTCTGCCTCAACTTTTTTACAACCACGTTTGCTATATCTTGTTAAAGTTGTCGAGAAGTGTGTTGAAGAAAAGATGAATAAGGGAATTTTTGTCGGCTATGATAAAAAAAAGAATAGCAAACCCCACAATGCATCTACTGAGATACAACGGCAGCAAGTTAAGCATCACATTAACTCATTTCCAAGAATTGAGTCGCATTACTGCAGGCGATTCAACTAAAAACTATTTAAATGCAGATTTAAACATTTCCATCATGTATCGATTATATCAAGACTTTTGTACTTCTAAGATTTTAAGTCAAGTCGCAAAGTTTGTGTGCCAAAGTATTTTTTATGATTTTGAAGCAGCTTTTGTCTTTTATCGTCCAAAAAAGGATCAGTGTTAGGTGTGTAATGCATTCAAGCAGGCCAAGGAAAAAGATCCCTTAAGAGAAAAGTATGAAAAGCATAAAAAAGCCGAAAAACAGTCGATGGATATGAAAGAAGACGATAAAAAAACGGCAGCAGCCACGTTGGGAAAAACATTTAGAGCAATAACATTCGATCTGGAAGCTATTCTATCCGTTCCGTTTGCTGGTGATTCTCAGATATATTACAAGAGCCATCTAAATGTTTACAATTTTGGAATTTATGATGGATCTACTAGAGACGGTTATTGCTATGTCTGGGATGAAATGGTAGCAAAGGTAGTTCTGAGATTGGGTCATGTCTGCTTAAATATCTACTAGACCTACCCAAAACTGTAAGCCACGTAGCTTCCTTTTCTGACACATGCGGAGGTCAAAACAGAATTTCTATAAATATAAATATAGATAAAAAGAAGGAAGACTTTGTTTATTTACTCAATAAAAAAATTATTCCCGAAGTATACAGAGATTTCATTAATAGTCTTCCATCGACATCGGATTCAACGCAGTTAGCAGTACACAAGGAGATAGACTAATCTTTAATACAAATATTTTTAAACAGTTTGTTGTGTTTTGTTTGAGAATTTATAATATTTTAATATTAAAATGGTCTTTAGTGTAATATTTTCTTATATTTAGTGAATTACATTAACTAGTAACACATATGAGTTAAGTGAAACTTTTGTTTTGAAAATATGTTTTTTCTAAAGCAACTATGAGATTTATTTCAATTTTTTTAAATCGCATTATCAAACAATTGTATATAGTTTACCAAAAACAAATAAATCGCTGAAAACAAAACTTATTTGACTTTATATGATGTTATAAACTTTGTTTTTGCAATTACTCGAATTAGCGATTTTTCACTTAGCACCTCTGTGCGCTAGACCAACGATATATATAATATATATATATATATATATATATATATATATATATATATATATATATATATATATATATATATACATATATATGACTTACCATAACGTAAAACGTGACACAGACATTGACGAACTGACATATAAAAGTTGATATCTGATATTTCATTGTTTACTGTCATTAGTATATAATTATTTTTATATGGGCGTATAGTTGATGTTATCGAAAAAGGTAAGGTGGAGATATGTTATGACTTTAAGAGCTTTTTATGATGTTATATTATTATTGTTTAAATCAGATTGAAATATATTTTATTTAGATTTTGTGTTTTTTTTTTATTTCTTGCGTCTTTTGTCATTTATTGCATTGGTGTTTCTTTTTATTTCTATTGATTCGTATATCTCCCTCTTCTTTTTGTTTTTTTCTGTTAACAAATCAATATGTAAAACAACTAACAAATCTTTTAGCCAAACATAATATAACAGTGGCCCACAAAGGCAACAACCTCTTAAATAAATATTTCACAAAACTAAAAACACAAACTCCAAAACTTAAAAAATCACATGTTGACGAGATACCATGTACTAACTGTGAAGGTGTCTATATCGGTCAAACCAGTCAACTGCTTCAATCCAGAATTCGTTCTCACAAATACGACAAGAACAACGTCACTGCGCTCACAAAACATGAAAGCGGGAAGAAGCATAAATTTAATTTTGAAAACATCAAAATTTTAAAAACAGAAAAAAAAAACAAAAAGAGGAGGGAGATATACGAATCAATAGAAATAAAAAGAAACACCAACGTAATAAATGAAAAAAAGATACACAAAATCTAAATAAAATATATTTCAATCTGATTGAAACAATAATAATATAACATCATAAAAAGCTTTTAAAGTCATAACATATCTCCACCTTACCTTTTTCGAAAACATCAACGATACGCCCATATAAAAATAATTATATACTAATGACAGTAAACAATGAGATATCAGATATCAACTTTTATATGTCAGTTCGTTAATGTCTGTGTCACGTTTTACGTTTTGGTAAGTCATATATATATATATATATATATATATATATATATATATATAATATATATATATATAATAGGATAATAGGATAATAACTGGATATATATATATATATATATATATATATATATATATATATATATATATTATATATATATATTATATATATATATATATCCAGTATTATATATATATATATATATATATATATATATATATATATATATATATATATATATATAATACTGGATATTATTGACTGGCGATATAAACAAACAACACAGTTTATTAGGGTTGCAGTCAGGACTGACTGCAACCCTAATAAACTGTGTTGTTTGTATATATATATACATATTTCACAATATCTGTTTGTCCTTATATATATACACATTTTAGAATCTTGACAAAGGCAAGGGTTTCCTGCCGAAACGTTGATTGATTGCAATGGAAAATAAAATCTAGTTCCACATGTAACATATATTTATTGAACCTAAACCCAAGAAACATTAATTTTATATTATATTATCTTATATTATATTATATTATATTATATATATATATATATATATATATATATATATATATATATATATATATATAATTCTTTATAATTCAGTCGTAACACCACCAAACCATCATATTGGTAGCTTTATTTTATACTTGTTACCTTCTTTTGGGTATCTGTGAATTAAAAAATCATTCTCTTATTCAATCTTCACAAAATTTTCATGTTGGCAATGTAATTGTCAAAAACAAATTACTCTAAGTTTTTTTTTTATTTAAACATAGAGAACCCACATCAACCACTAAGGGTTATTAGTGGGGGGACATACACAGTAGTAAAGTTTGATAAATTAAAGTTTATTATTAATGTTTATGTCTTTTAGAAACTGCAATCAATCCGAGATATTTGTCGTAACCGCACTTTTCAGGTTTCCACTAATTCCTCGGCATATTCTCTGAGGTTGGAACTGCGGACAGTCGACTATCAGATGCTTCACGGTGAGTTAAGTAAAGCAGTAGGTACAAATCGGAGCTGATTCTTTATTTAGAAGGTGTTGGTGTGTTGGTATTGTGTGGCCGATTTACGATTACTTGATCTCTTGTTTTTCTCTGTTGTGGTAGGTTGGCGTCTACTCAAGGCTTTATGGTTTTTAACTTAGAGTCTGTTGCGTCCCAGTTGTTTAAATTGTGGTTTTTTAGGAACGTTTTATTTGCTATATCGTAGCATATTGTACCATTGTCCAGTTTACTGCAAATAATTGATTTGTAGACGTTAAGCAGAATACTAGAATCAGCTCCCCATATATTACTGGATAGAATTTTCACAGTTTATTCTATTTTGACAAGTTAGTTGTAAATTCGTAATATAGGTTTTCCAGTTGAATTTGTAATCAAACGTTAGGCCCAAAAAATCGATTCCTCTGAATGAGATATATTTTGACCGTTAAATATTAACAAAATAGGAATGGTAGTCTTGCGTTTGATGAATACTGTGTAATGTGTCTTATTAGTTGAAAAGAGGAAGTCTGTTTTGAAATACGAGTTTGTATAGAAGGTTCTGTAGTATTTTAGCCCCAGATGTAATATTTTGCATTTAATATAGACAACTAAATCATCAGCGTACCAGTTTGCTGTTATCGGAGGCTTAATTGTATTTATTACATCGTTAAATGCAAAACGTAAAAGTAAAAGTGGGCTTAAAATAGAACCTTGTAGAACACCGTTGTCGAGTATTCTAGTGGTAGAGGTGTATCTATTTACTCTTACTTGTATTTCCTTTTTATTCAGAAAGTTTTTTATAAACGCAAGCATATGTCCTTGAATTCCCCATTTATCAAGTTTATTTAATATGAGGTATCTCCATGTTGTGTCAAAAGCTTTATTTACATAAAAAAAGACTACAATAACTTTCTGATCTAGTAAGAATGCATCATGAATGGTTGACCTAAGTGCCACTAAGTTGTAGTTAGCAGATTTTTCTCGTCGAAAACCACTTTGGACTGTGGTCAGGAGATTTTAATTTTCTACATACCAAGTAGGCCTGTAATTTAAAATCTTCTCGAGAAGTTTACACATGCTACAGGTGAGGGAAATAGGACGGTAAGATGTGGGACAATCTTCTGGATTGTGTAGTTTATACATTGGGATTATAAATGAGAAAAATCTAATTCTTGAAAAGTTATGGGTGCATTAATGGGAGAGATCTGGTTGCGAATTTTGATGTCTGCAGATTCTGTGGTAATCACTATGGCAACTATCTAATCATAAATTATAATTCCTTTTATCGCAGATAGTACAATAGCTTTGTCTTTTGCCGGATATTTAAATGTAGTTAGTATGTTTGAGTATGTAGACGGTGTGGTGTTTTGTGAAGGATTAATTTCCTATGGATTCATTTTTGGTTAATAATTTTTGTCTTTAAATTTATTTATCATATTCAATTTTTTTACCCGTGCCAATCCGGCTCTGTATTATCAGCAGACTTAAAAAAAGTCGCTCTGAAAACCGGTCAGAGCGGCCTTTGTAATGATTTTGTTGACTTTCAGAATATGTTGTATTGAGAATTGAGAATTGAGTTATTGAGAATATTAATTTTACTCACTGCAATTTCAGGCCAATCGATGAAAAGCACTGTAGATTTTCTAGTAAAGACTATTAACTATTTTTGTTCACTTTAATCTATTATATTTAAACGATACTATCGGAGCTAATCTAAATGTGGTTTGTTAAACCAAAGTCAGAGCCGTCTCTCCCTACTCCAAGTTTATTTACTCAAAAGGTTGACTTTCATGATATTAACGGACACTTATACTTCCTATTGGTTGCCATCTTAATTAATTTATAATAATTTTATCAAAAGAATGTGAAAATAATAGGATGCTATAAAAATATTTTATTGCAGAAGTATATATTAATTATAAATATTTATGTTTTACGATATGAATTACCTCAAATATTACTAAAAAAAAATAAAATCTGAAAAAACGATGGTTTAAAAAAATTATATGGTTTATTTAACAATTTAAGTATCAAAGTAATGCCTATTCGTAATTTACACAAAAAATACATGCAAATTAAAAAAAAGAAACGTCGAAATCCATAAACAAAAACTAGAGATATAGTTAAGAGCTCCCTCACCTTCCACTGCTCACGCGAGTTTCAAAGCCTACCGACTTTCCGGACCACATTTTGAAGCCTTGTAAATGATTTCATTAAAAGGAATTATTTTTCCAATTTTGCACGTTAAAACTTCAAAGTATATTCTTTTAAATGACGCTAATAAGATCTCTTGACTATTATAACCGAATCTGCCATCAATTAAAAAAAAAGGACTAACTTTAACTTATAAAAACTTTTTTTCTTAAATTTGAGAAAAATGCAGCCTCTCTAAATATGAAAAAATATTTTTCTTGTAGGCAAGGTTAAAAATGTTGGTTTGTTAAAAAATTGGTTATAAGCCAAAAATCGATGTTTTACAAATGTTTTTACAAAATTATTTTGCAATATTTAAAATTGTTTTCTTTATCTTGTTTAAATGATATTAATAAAATAAATCTTCCTTTTTTAGAATTTGCTCGTATAATAAATATGGCTATATAATTTTTTGACTTCTATATCTAACTAATATTCTTGCAAAAATAATTAATTCGTGATAAACAAATTAAATAACTTTTAAACGATTTAACCTATATATTTTATATTCAGTCTCCTAAAGGATAATTATAAATAAAATATATATAATAAAAGCTGTAGTAGAAACCAATCGATTTCGATAGATAGAATTAGCTTAATATAGTTTTATCTGTTTTAGTTAAACCTAGAACATTTCCACACATGGAGGTAATTGGAATGTTAAAACTATTTGAAATTGTAGGACTAGATAAACTTGTATTAAATAAGCTTATAAAGTTTACCCAACCGTATTGAGAATTTGTAACTCTCGCCGTTATAAGCGTAAATAACAGAACTTTTCTCGAAAGCTAATTAAGTTAAGACTGTTTTACCAAAAACTGCTTATTAACGCATACGATTTCTTTTTCAATAACTAAACTTTGGCGATACGCATATATATTTTACTTGGCACTGGATTAAAATATGTCTGGAACAGAAATAGATAACTAGATAAAATAGATATATAGATCCTAACTAAAGTTAGGAAGGAAAGTAAACAATGAAAATGATCTGTAAACTGTTGTGTTTATGTATCAAACATAGCCTTAATATATTTGATATATTGTCGAAAGCACTTACTAACATTGTAGTTGATAGCTTAGGTATAGAAGCCTAGAATGAACTTAAATGGCGATTAAAGAAGTAATTTATAAGTTATATACTAGAGAATATTATAAAAAGTATTTATATGAGGGCATCCTTAAGAAATTAGCCTAATAGTCCTATTTAAACAATGCTAATAGTTTGTTTAAAAAGTTTTTATTTTGCAATGTATTTGGTTATTTTGATAGTTTGATATTATAAATAGATTAAAGATGAGTAAATTTGTTATATTGGGAGATTTTGTGAATGAAAGTTATATAGGACAGTGAATCCAGGTGAAATTGAACAGAAAGTGGACATTTGAAATATTAATTATGAATTAAAATAGTGTTTTTTACTAATTTAAGATGTTTAATTTATATATAAGTTTTCATTCTGTTCTGAAAAGCCTAAATTTCCATAAAAATTAAAATGGAAAAGAGAAGAACTTTCTGGAAGTTTAAAAATAAAACGTCAAAAAGTCTAAATTTATTAAAATAGAAAGAATCTACGGTCTTTTCGTTCGAGAATTTTCGCGAACATGGAAATATCTATAAATACGCTATCACTTTAAGCGAAGAGAAGATTAATTATTGACAAGTCAAACTGTCACAATTCATTTTTGAAAAAACTCAAGTTTTTCTTCAATTTTCATAGAAAAGAAATCAAACAAACAATAATATATAAATTATTAATAATGAAAAGTTAATCACAGTAAAGAAGAAATAATATTTTACTTAAGTATAAAATTTAATAAGAAGAAAAATAATTGAACATTGACATCTTGACATATAAGAAGTTGACAATTGAAACATTGTGCTCTATTTTGGAAAGCAATTTCATAAAAAGAAGGATAACCAGAGGCGAATAACTGAGTCTTAAGTGGCGATTCAATCCTTTATTTTGGGAAACAAAGGTATTTCATTTGGGCATTCAGTGACAGAAAGGTACCAAATTTTGTTAGTATAATTTGATTATTGTAATAAGAACTTCAGTTTAAAGATTGTTTTAAATTTATATTTAAATATTGTCTGATATATATATATATATATATATATATATATATATATATATATATATATATATATATATATATTTGTGTCCTGATAATTGTAATTAAGATATTTTTAAAAGAGCTATTGGTTAACTATTTTTATCTCGAGCTTTCAATTGTGTTTACAATTATTATCAAGAGCTGCAAAAAAATACAAAATATCTTACAAAGTTAAACTAGAAAGAAAAAAAAATTATTAACTCACCAAATAAAATTAGTTTGGTTAATAAAATTGCTAACATATTTTAAAACAATTATTATAAAAATGTTCTTATCTAATAAATGTTTCTCTGAATATTTAAAAATAATATTATATAAAGGAGCTCTTTCTGGATTCAAGACCACCACTTAACAGCGCAAAGTACACAAATACTGATCCTAGTATTTTAGAAGCAAAAGGAGAAAAAGCCTTCTTCTTTTTTTCTTCTATTGCTGACTCCATTAATGAAGCTTGGCTATAACCATTACAAATTCATCTTTATCTTATTTCTTATCTTAAAAGCGTCTATGTATTTAATTCGGTTCAGTCGCGAATGTTTTTCAGCCGGGGTGAAAGACAGCGTTATTGTGCCCCAATAACGCTGTCTTTATTCTTTTAATGGCGGTCAAAATGACTCTGTCTCTTCTCATTCTGTGCAACATCATTTCGTTCGTAATATGATCAGTTCATGGAATTTTTAAGATTTTTTGTTAAAAGACACATCTCAAAAGCTTCCAGCTTTCTTATCAAGTCAACATTAACAGTATAAGCTAGCAAATCATAAAGAAGAGTATAGTGAAGAAAATATTTTACCATACAACAGGTATATAATTTGCAGATCAAGACTTTGGTTACTTAGAAATTTCCTCATCAAGCAAAAATGGAAAATATCTAGACCCTAACCAAATAGCCTAGCTCAAACTTCTAGATTACGACAATGTCTAAGAACTAACAATTCTTTATATGATGACGTATTAGGTTTTTTTGGGAGTGAAATGAATATACACTTTAACCATACTTGTGGCAATATTCCAGACTCGTATATCTAGTTAGAATACACGCAACTGGAATAATGCCACAAATATAGTTAAACTCTATATTTATCCCACTCCAAAAATAGGTAAAACATGATCATGTAAAGACTAAATTATTTTTATGAGTCACTCTCTAAAGCTACTTCTTAAGATAATTGTTAATATAATTAGTTAGCAAGGTCAAGAAACAACGGGAAACAAACAGTTCGTATTCAGAGAATGAATGGGAACAAGGGAAGCTATGTTCTCAATGCTAACATTACTTCAATAACTATGAGAAGTATAAAAGCAAATTTACATCTCCTTGATAGATTTTGAAAAGACGTTTGATAAAGTTCAACATGATAGGTTATTTGAATATCTAGAAATGATTAAAATAGATCATAAACATTTAAGACTTTTAAAACATCTATATTGGAATCAACAAGCTCGTATTCTAATAGAGTGCAACCAAAGAAACAACATTTTTCATTCAAAGAGGTGTTACACAAGGTTGTGTACAGATACTACTGCACTGTCACTACTGCAGTGATCAGTGAACAGTGTAGTAGTGTCTGGGGGCTCGGGAGACTGAGACCTCGGAAGCCCTGTAGAAGGCATCAGAGAGGATGCCGAAAGCTCGGTAAAATGGATATCGACGCGGTTCAACCCGGAAGACTGGAAGTTTGATATTAATTTTGGTAATAATCTTAATCTTAGCTCTAAGTTTCATTGTACTAACCGCGGAAATCTTTGCGAACATATATATATATATATATATATATATATATATATATATATATATATATATATATATATATATATATTTATATATAAATATATAAATCTTAACTAATGCTTATAACTTTAGCAACAATTTTTACATTAAAGATTCATTTGATTTTAGTTCTTTGATTAATAATTTCCAATTACCACAAAATTATGTTTTAGTTAGTTTTGATGTAACATCTCTTTTTACCAATTTACCTTTAGATTTAATCATAAGTAGTGTTAAAAAACATTGAAATGAGATTTCGCAACATACTAATATTGACTTATTACATTTCAAAACACTGATCAACTCTGTTTTTGATTCAATTTTTATATTTAATGGTGTCTTTTATAAACAAATTTTTGGTAGTTCTATTGGATTTAGTCTTTCACCCATTCTACGTAGCTATGTCATGGATGATGTTATCAATAATTGTATCAACAATTGCACTTTTTTTATTCCGTTTATTAAAAGATATGTAGATGATTTAGTTATGGCACTTCCTAAACACAAAATTTATGAAACAGTCAACATTTTCAACAATCATAATCAACATATACAATTTCCAGTTGAGAAAGAGGTAGATAATTCTCTACCATTCCTTGACATGAGCATTGTAAGAAATACAGACAATGTGTTGAAAACCAGATGGTTCAGAAAACCCATATGTAGTAATAGATTTATAAGCTATTACTCTCATCATCCAAATAAGATGAAAATGAACCTTATAACAGGATTAAAAGAACGTGTTTTAAAGCTTTCTCAGTCATATTATCTACAAGAAGATCTTTAATTTTTAAAAAATATTTTAATTAAAACTCTTATCCTCCAGATATACTACATAGGATGCATTTTTCTAATATTGTTAATATAAATAACTTACCACCATTTTTTGCTAAATCTCAGAACATTGTATGCAACAATCAGAACATGTATTATCATTCACTAACTTTTATACCATCATTAACACTTAAATTAATACAAACACTAAAGATTATTGACAATATAAAAATAGCAACACAGAACATCAAAACTATTTCATCTTTATATTCCAAAACTAAGTTAGACAAATTAGAAAAAACAAATGTAGTATACAGCATTAGTTGTACTCAGTGTGAAGCTGTGTATGTTGGTGAGACCGAAAGAAATCTCTCAAATCGCACTATTTCTCACAAAAGTTATTGCAGAATTAAGAAACCATCTTGTGCTTTGGCAGAGCATGTAATCGACAAAGACCATATATTATGGATTTTGATAACATTAAAATTTTGTGTAGTGAAAGTAATAAATTCAAACGGACTTTTTTTGGAAATGGTTTGTATTAGCAAAAGTGATAATAATTTAAACAAAAAATCAGAAATTCAAAATCCAAGCAAAATTTATAATTATATTATTTATTTGTAGTTTATATATGAAACCAGTAAAATATCACATTCTGATTTACTTTTCTTTCATTTTATCAGGCATCTATCAACGGTGAATAAATCTTCTTCTTTTTTGTTACTAAAAAAAAAGAATTTTTAAACAAAATTTTATTTTTGGCCATATAATTGTCAAAAATAAAAAGTTAATATTTATGACATTGAGGCTTATGTGTAATTGGTCGTTATTCTAACTTATTTATAAATTCAATTGTTTTTGTGTTAAAGAAACTTTTTCAATATTATTTTTAAATATTCAGAGAAACATTTATTAGATAAGAACATTTTTATAATAATTGTTTTAAAATATGTTAGCAATTTTATTAACCAAACTAATTTTATTTGGTGAGATAATAATTTTTTTTTTTCTAGTTCAACTTTGTAAGATATTTTGTATTTTTTAGCAGCTCTTGATAATAATTGTAAACACAATTGAAAGCTCGAGATAAATATAGTTAACCAATAGCTCATTTAAAAATATCTTAATTACAATTATCAGGACACAAACATATATATATATATATATATATAACATATATATATATATATATGTTTGTGTCCTGATAATTGTAATTAAGATATTTTTAAAAGAGCTATTGGTTAACTATTTTTATCTCGAGCTTTCAATTGTGTTTACAATTATTATCAAGAGCTGCTAAAAAATACAAAATATCTTACAAAGTTGAACTAGAAAGAAAAAAAAATTATTAACTCACCAAATATAATTAGTTTGGTTAATAAAATTGCTAACATATTTTAAAACAATTATTATAAAAATGTTCTTATCTAATAAATGTTTCTCTGAATATTTAAAAATAATATTGAAAAAGTTTCTTTAACACAAAAACAATTGAATTTATAAATAAGTTAGAATAACGACCAATTACACATAAGCCTCAATGTCATAAATATTAACTTTTTATTTTTGACAATTATATGGCCAAAAATAAAATTTTGTTTAAAAATTCTTTTTTTTTTAGTAACAAAAAAGAAGAAGATTTATTCACCGTTGATAGATGCCTGATAAAATGAAAGAAAAGTAAATCAGAATGTGATATTTTACTGGTTTCATATATAAACTACAAATAAATAATATAATTATAAATTTTGCTTGGATTTTGAATTTCTGATTTTTTGTTTAAATTATTATCACTTTTGCTAATACAAACCATTTCCAAAAAAAGTCCGTTTGAATTTATTACTTTCACTACACAAAATTTTAATGTTATCAAAATCCATAATATATGGTCTTTGTCGCTTACATGCTCTGCCAAAGCACAAGATGGTTTCTTAATTCTGCAATAACTTTTGTGAGAAATAGTGCGATTTGAGAGATTTCTTTCGGTATCACCAACATACACAGCTTCACACTGAGTACACCTAATGCTGTATACTACATTTGTTTTTTCTAATTTGTCTAACTTAGTTTTGGAATATAAAGATTAAATAGTTTTGATGTTCTGTGTTGCTATTTTTATATTGTCAATAATCTTTAGTGTTTGTATTAATTTAAGTGTTAATGATGGTATAAAAGTTAGTGAATGATAATAGATGTTCTGATTGTTGCATACAATGTTCTGAGATTTAGCAAAAAATGGTGTTAAGTTATTTATATTAACAATATTAGAAAAATGCAT
Organism: Diabrotica balteata; assembly: GCA_918026665.1. Classification (NCBI taxonomy): domain Eukaryota; kingdom Metazoa; phylum Arthropoda; class Insecta; order Coleoptera; family Chrysomelidae; genus Diabrotica; species Diabrotica balteata. Next base: position 73,344,266 of record OU898283.1, on the reverse strand, counting down.
CCTATGTAGTATATCTGGAGGATAAGAGTTTTTAATTAAAATATTTTTTAACAATTAAAGATCTTCTTGTAGATAATATGACTGAGAAAGCTTTAAAACACGTTCTTTTAATCCTGTTATAAGGTTCATTTTCATCTTATTTGGATGATGAGAGTAATAGCTTATAAATCTATTACTACATATGGGTTTTCTGAACCATCTGGTTTTCAACACATTGTCTGTATTTCTTACAATGCTCATGTAAAGGAATGGTAGAGAATTATCTACCTCTTTCTCAACTGGAAATTGTATATGTTGATTATGATTGTTGAAAATGTTGACTGTTTCATAAATTTTGTGTTTAGGAAGTGCCATAACTAAATCATCTACATATCTTTTAATAAACGGAATAAAAAAAGTGCAATTGTTGATACAATTATTGATAACATCATCCATGACATAGCTACGTAGAATGGGTGAAAGACTAAATCCAATAGAACTACCAAAAATTTGTTTATAAAAGACACCATTAAATATAAAAATTGAATCAAAAACAGAGTTGATCAGTGTTTTGAAATGTAATAAGTCAATATTAGTATGTTGCGAAATCTCATTTCAATGTTTTTCAACACTACTTGTGATTAAATCTAAAGGTAAATTGGTAAAAAGAGATGTTACATCAAAACTAACTAAAACATAATTTTGTGGTAATTGGAAATTATTAATCAAAGAACTAAAATCAAATGAATCTTTAATGTAAAAATTGTTGCTTAAGTTATAAGCATTAGTTAAGATTTATATATTTATATATAAATATATATATATATAATATATATATATATATATATATATATATATATATATATATATATATATATGTTCGCAAAGATTTCCGCGGTTAGTACAATGAAACTTAGAGCTAAGATTAAGATTATTACCAAAATTAATATCAAACTTCCAGTCTTCCGGGTTGAACCGCGTCGATATCCATTTTACCGAGCTTTCGGCATCCTCTCTGATGCCTTCTACAGGGCTTCCGAGGTCTCAGTCTCCCGAGCCCCAGACACTACTACACTGTTCACTGATCACTGCAGTAGTGACAGTGCAGTAGTATCTGTACACAACCTTGTGTAACACCTCTTTGAATGAAAAATGTTTTTTCTTTGGTTGCACTCTATTAGAATACGAGCTTGTTGATTCCAATATAGATGTTTTAAAAGTCTTAAATGTTTATCATCTATTTTAATCATTTCTAGATATTCAAATAACCTATCATGTTGAACTTTATCAAACGTCTTTTCAAAATCTATCAAGGAGATGTAAATTTGCTTTTATACTTCTCATAGTTATTGAAGTAATGTTAGCATTGAGAACATAGCTTCCCTTGTTCCCATTAATTCTCTGAATACGAACTGTTTGTTTCCCGTTGTTTCTTGACCTTGCTAACTAATTATATTAACAATTATCTTAAGAAGTAGCTTTAGAGAGTGACTCATAAAAATAATTTAGTCTTTACATGATCATGTTTTACCTATTTTTGGAGTGGGATAAATATAGAGTTTAACTATATTTGTGGCATTATTCCAGTTGCGTGTATTCTAACTAGATATACGAGTCTGGAATATTGCCACAAGTATGGTTAAAGTGTATATTCATTTCACTCCCAAAAAACCTAATACGTCATCATATAAAGAATTGTTAGTTCTTAGACATTGTCGACATCTAGAAGTTTGAGCTAGGCTATTTGGTTAGGGTCTAGATATTTTCCATTTTTGCTTGATGAGGAAATTTCTAAGTAACCAAAGTCTTGATCTGCAAATTATATACCTGTTGTATGGTAAAATATTTTCTTCACTATACTCTTCTTTATGATTTGCTAGCTTACACTGTTAATGTTGACTTGATAAGAAAGCTGGAAGCTTTTGAGATGTGTCTTTTAACAAAAAATCTTAAAAATTCCATGAACTGATCATATTACGAACGAAATGATGTTGCACGGAATGAGAAGAGACAGAGTCATTTTGACCACCATTAAAAGAATAAAGACAGCGTTATTGGGGCACAAGAACGCTGTCTTTCACCCCGGCTGAAAAACATTCGCGACTGAACCGAATTAAATACTTAGACGCTTTTAAGATAAGAAATAAGATAAAGATGAATTTGTAATGGTTATAGCCAAGCTTCATTAATGGAGTCAGCACTAGAAGAAAAAAAGAAGAAGGCTTTTTCTCCTTTTGCTTCTAAAATACTAGGATCAGTATTTGTGTACTTTGCGCTGTTAATTGGTGGTCTTGAATCCAGAAAGAGCTCCTTTATATAATTGATCAAATCTTTTTTTTTCCTATAAGTCAAGAATTATTTTTTTAGAGTTTCTTATGAAGTGAGTAGTTCTTCTTCTTAAAGTGTAGGTCATTTTTTGTGTACATTAAAGTTATGTTTTTTTGTAGTTCTTTCATTTCACGACTTCTTTGTTCGATCCAGGCCTCTTTTCTTGCTTAACTTCGTATTTTATTGGTCGATATATTTTTCTATATCGAGTCTCGTCTTTATTTTTCCACTATTTTTCTTCGTTGAATAAGGTCCAGGATTTTATCGGTCATTCAATCCTTTTTCCGTATTGGGTATTTTTCTAGATTCAAAATTTTATTTTCTACAAGGATTATGGCGGAATGCATTCTATCTAGATTTTGGCCAATGTTGTCTTGTTTAGATCTTTCTAGTTGTTTATTAATCTCACAATTTGTCTAATTATTCACAAACTCATATATTACGGCATTTCTTAGGAGTCGATTATTAGGTTTCTTCTGAGTTAACGGAGCTTTTTTTGAAATTTGAGTTTGAATCCAGCACAAAGCTAATTATCGTTAGTTGATGCGTCTACACTTTGATGTGTTTTTGCAGATGTAATAATATTCCTATTAAAACTTTCTATTACAACATTTATTAATGATAATGTACTTAATTAAATTTCTGATGATCTTTCCTTCTTGATAAGCTAGATATTTCCAGGTATATAGTACAGGTCTTTTAAGTTGCCGAAACAAAGTATTTGCTGCAACATACATTTCTCTTCTTGGCCAAACTTTAGTAGTTTGTACTACCTTCCGCTCATTTCTCCAAGTCCATACTTTTCGGCTACATCTTGTGTGATTTCGGCACTAACTTTTGAGTTCAAGTCTCATATAATAATAGTAACTTCATGTTTTTTGCGCTCTGGAGAATTTGTTTAATTTGTCTGTAGACATGCTCAATTTCTTCATCTGAACACGAAAATGCATATTTTTGATTAAAATGCACTTTAATCAGTTTGGAGCTTATTGGGAGTTTTTTTTATATTAGTTACAGTTTTATAATAAGTTTCGTGAATGAAAATAAAAACGAATAATATATGTGTATGTATATATACCCTTACCCTCCTCTTATATCTACGGCTCTGATACCAGAAGCTACTCAAATATGTAGGTTACATAATTCATTTGCATTGTGGTTATTTAAGAGTTTCAAACTACGTGCGCATTTTTTGTAAGTATACCAGACGCGAAGCTTTGAAGAAAGCTTTTCTTCTGATTAAATAGTGTTCCTTGGCAAGCATTGAAATTAACTTCTTTTTTGTGAATAGCAGTCTATTACATTCTCTGAGACTATTCCACAATACTGCGTTACAAATATAGATTTATCTCATAAATGGCGTAGTTATTATAAATATATATTTTATTTAGTTTAATTCTTTTTATATATTGCATTAAGCATTTGAAGGAAATGCAGTGTAATAATATTACACATAAATCTTGACAAAAAGTAAAATATGAGTATAAGAAAAAATGAAAAGGAATTAATAAATATTTTATTCTACTTTTTTTATTTGTCATAAGCTGTATATGAGGTGGTAAAATGCAAACAAGCTTAAGTCACAAATTAAGTAATTTTTCAGTGAGTACGAAAAACTAGTAGCTTTGTTCTGAAAATGGATAATGAGATCTAATCAATGTTATGCAATAGTATTAGTTTCAAACATGAGACTAAAACACTTAGTTAAGGCAGCCAAAAAATAGTTTAAAAAATTTGTTTTAGAAATAAGGTCTTTTGCACGAACTCAGTGGAAATAAGTTGTTTTGCATATTAAATGTTGTGAACAGAAGATGATTTGCATGTAAATAAAGTAAAAGAGCAATAAAGAAACAAGGATCTTCTAAATTAATTTCTATTTTTGTAAAATAATCATGTAGGCCTTACCTAAATGACAAACATTGCTATAATAGGTAGTTAATGCAACAATCCAATGTTTTAAATATGGAAGTCACAGCGCTTATCGTCAAAACAGTCACTCATTACTTCCTGCTCCTCACCAGCAATTACTGTAGTGGGTTCATAAAAAATCAAACTCTTGTACCAACCAAGGCGTAGGTCATAAAAATATTTTTTTCAAAAGTTTGTGAATATCTTTGTCTTTTCTTTGGTTAACACATGAGGAAGTGGGAATTTTTCCAGTCTCACTTGTCTAAGATTATTTTTTCCTTTTTTCTCAAATATATAAACGACTCTTTTGCTTCATAGTTTTAGTTTTTTAAGTCTCTTACAAAATCATTTTTTTTAGACTTTCCTTTTACCTTTTTTCGGAGGTGTTTAATTTCTTCTTGTATCTGGTAGCATATTTCAATTCTCTTCACTTCACTAATTGATTGAATGTCCTTATAGTATTCATTTAGCTATTTAATATCAGGAAGTGGCCAATCTTCTCCTATTGCTCTTACCTTGCCTATGCCACTGTAGATGTCATGGTATTCCTGTTAAATTAAAATTGTAAGTTTTTTTGCAACTGATATTTTGCTCTTCCAAAAACACGGTTGGCGGGTAAAAAACTTTGTCCGCGTACAGCGAAATACAATAAAATTCTTAGGATTGATGATTTTTGTGTTTCCAAAAAAAGAATCAGTGTTCTCAGGACAATATTATTTTTATTTTGAGAAATATTACCATTGCTTAACAACCTTAACAGCTCTAAAAATCAGCTTCTTTCAAATAGTTAAAAGGAGGCGATGATATTTCCACACTATCTTTTTCTTCCTGCTTCTGTATCCGGGTGTAGAACATGTGGTTTTGAGTTTGTAAATCAGTAATCTTCTTATAGTGCTATGCACCTATAGTGTGTTGGGGAATTATCTTAAGGCCAGACGTCTGTCTTTTGGGACATGCAAAAGATCACCAGTGTTATTTATGCCTGTCCAGTTTTTTATGTTCCGTAGACACGACATTTGTTTGCGGCCTACTTCTCTCTTGCCTTTAATCTTTCCTTAGATGATTAGTTAAACGATTGCGTATTTTTTTTCTCTTAGAATATGGCCGAGGTATCAAATTTTTCGTACCTTGATCAAATTGAGTAATTCTCTCTCAATATTTGCCTTTCTTAAGACTTCCTTGTTTCTCACCCTATCTGTCCATGGTATACACAATATTCTTCGCAACGTCCACCTTTCGAAGGCCTCCAACTTATCAATGGAAGGTACTCTTAACGTCAATGTTTCCATGCCGTATAAAAATATGGACCATATATAGCATTTAATCATCCTGTAGCGGAGATTAAAGGAAAAATTGCGGTTACATAGTAGCAATTTAGATATGATAAAAGCTTTGACAAGCTTTTATCAAATTATTAATACATGAGTTATAAAACCAAATTTGTCTCGCGTAATAAGCTTCTTGCATTGGACTTTTTAGTTGTGGCTAAATTAGTCGAAGATTAAAGTAAAGGCTAACAGAATGAGAAACAACCATGTCGATATACTCATAAAACGCCTTTGCTCTTTATGAATGAATCTGTTTTTCAACCATTAGCTTCGCGTTTTCAGCAGACTGTGTTGGTGCATTTTTAATTTGTTTTTTGAGAAGGCAGCACATACTGTAAGTATCGGAGGCAGGTGATTTAAAATCTATGTTAATATTTTACTAAGTTTACCTGGGCTCCTGTCTTCTGTAATGTGATTCAGCTCCTCTAAGCTTTCTTATGTCCAACACTTTCCTTTTACAGATAGTTCTTATTTTTGATAGTAACCTTTAATTTTCCCTTCAACGGCAATCCCAAAATGCACTTTTTGGCTATGTTTTTATTATAGTTTCTCCAATACAATAACAGTGTGAAAAAGCTCTACATATACAGAAGTTTTAGCACCAGAGACAGTGGAAAAAAAGTATTGTATTGAGTATTTTCGCTCAGCTCCAGTTTTTTTTTGTTTTTGTTTACCGACCTATGTCTTTTGATTTGTGTTTTATGAATCAGACTGGTAATTTTATTGTTTTGCTTTTCGTGTGTCGAACATTATAAAACTCTTCTTTGAAATCGTTGATGTAAGGCCTGATGATAAGCCTTATCTTTACGCATGTGAAACGTTTATTGTTTAGGGTACTTAAACGGTATAAAATCTGGGGCTTTTCCAGGAGCTTTATATCTGGTAATTTTTCACTTTTCTCTTTTCCTCCTGTAACTCTTCTCTTTCTAGTCTCTTCATTTCCTATACTAACACTTACACTTCCATTTGCCCCATCCATTATTCTTTAATGGAAACGAATGATTAGAATGAATAACGTCACTGTCATTTTGGTGTGCACTGAGTCATTCGTTTTCATTGGTTACATTTTAAGTAACATGCTAGACGCGCGCTACTTGCTGCTTGCCACTTGCCACGCCAGTTTGGTGGGCGCTCTTCCTAAGACTCTCGCGTTATTAGTATCAAATTGTATCCCAGCTGAGCTGGTCGCTTCTTATGTTTAGAGTTTTATCTCTCGCATTTTATTAATCGTCACATAGCTTAGAGTTAAAAGCTGACCGCTCAATATTTAATAAGCTTATTTATATATAAGAAAATGTCCTTAGTTGAAGTGATAATTAGTAGTAACATTTCAATAAAGAACTTGCGCTAAAACTTTGACTAGATATTAACTTAGTTGTAGTAGCATTCAATTATTAAATTACGTATTTTGTGAACTGCGTGTGTTCTTATTTCCCACGTTAGTGGGTGGTCCTTCGGATTGGAAGTAATTACAAGACTTAGTACGCTCTTAATGGTAGCAATATGGACATCCTAATTTGTTGAATAAATCTCTGTTTAATTCTATTATTTTTGTTGGTCCTTCGAGCCGAATGAAGAACCAGTTGTACCAAATTATCTGCAAGTGATATCTCGCTTTTATTAGAAAATTTTTGCAAAAAAATAAAATTTAAGTCGAATCTAGTCAAAGTTGTTAATCGCCGAAATAAATATTTCATTTCATAACTTTTTGTTGTTTTGTTTTGTTGTTAAATCGCGTCGTGAGTGATATATGTGAGCCATCAAGTTAAGCCATTAAAGAATTATTCCTGGCAGAGTACCTGTCTTCAACTAATCATCTTTGGGTCGGCGAGAAGGTATTGTTCATTTGGAAATTCCCAAGAAGGTCGCCAGATATTGATAGCTATCGGTATTATTAAATTTATTATATAAAATAGTTATCCATTAACACAGTACTGAACAGTCTTTGTTCAAAAGTTAAATTTTTATTAGAAATTACTTAAAACAATTTGTTTTGTTTGTGTTTACGTTATTACAATAATAAAAGTTTAAAGATAATTAAGATTATAAGTTTATATTTTAAAAATGCAAGTGCTCCGTTTTTCGTTTTGGAGAGTGTAGTTTTTAAGAAAAAAGCCTTTCTGTCTATCCAGCAAGAGAATTCTTTTAAACGGCGTCCAAATTAAAATTATTTAGGAACCTTCTTGTGTTTTGTTACCTAGGAAATCTATGTAAGTATTTTCTTGATTTTTTTCTTTGTAGTTACCCCTCCCAGTCTCTTCTTTATTCACTTACTTACGACCCAGCCCTCCAACCAAATCAAGGGTGGCCATTCGCAAGCGTTTCGGGTTGTTTGCTTACCCTATCTTCAGTCCAGTAATTACTCAGTCCCCACTTTCAACCCCCTATAAGTGGTACTCAATGTGGTAGGCAAATTATACAGTTACAAAGTACACTTGGATCGTGTCAACATGCCTTTAGTAAAACCATTTTTAATGATTTTTTATGAGTTTAGAGCCAACTGCTAGTTTTTATTGTAATTTAAGTTTGAAGTTAAAGATATTTCAATAAACACAGCTATACAAGTTAAATGAAGTCATGCATTAATATTGTTCAGCAGCTTATATTGCATGAAAAATGTTTCAATGTCAATTGTACAAAAACGTATATTTTTGCAGAATTCCCATGTGAACTCCTAACAAATACTTCATCCTAACAATACATTTCTCTCTAAATGTCCTGAATGTGAATTCTGACAAAATAAATTTACCAGCAATGGAGTGACCGCACACGTATTTACAAAACGGAAAAAAATCCATTTGCTTTCAGTAAATACAGTAAAAGGTACAACCAGGGACGTGCTAAATCTGATTTCCCTTTAGATTTAAATTTTAAATGGGTTGTTGCAGTTTTTTTTTCATAGACGACGCGACGTTGTACAGTAATGGATTTAGTTAACTAAACAAATATAATAAAACAAAAGACCTATAAAAATATTTATGATTTAAAATAAGTAAAAATAAATCAATACTTAAAACAATTATGTATAGAGGGTGTTAAATTTGACTGATATATTCCAATTTTTAGATTATTAAAAAATATATAGAAAAAGTTGTTTATCGACATATAAAAATATATATTCTTTAAAATGAATAAAAATAAATTAATACTTAAAATTATTTATGTATAGAGGATTTTAAATTTGACTAATACATTCCAATTTTTAGATTATTAAACAATATATAAAAATAGTTGTTGACCAAAATTGTAGGCATCTTTAAGGTTAATGCACTGCTTTGCAAAGTAAACCTGACAAACTTAAATTTATTTTAAGTAAAATTAGAAAGTATTCTTCTTCTTCGCGTGCCATATTAGAACAATCCGACGTTGGCGATCACCATTGCGAGGGCTTCTCGAGGGAAAGAAGGCGATAGAAAGTATTAGGAAAACTTTTTTTTAATTTTTTATTTATTTTAATAACGCATCAACAACGCAGGGTCATTAGCGTATTTAGATTAATGTGACAGTTGATACAGTGAGCGTATAAACATTAGTTTACAATAATAATAATAATATGTATGTGTATTACAATGTATGTTTTAGATATTTTGAACATATTTTGACATTCTTTAAGATAAGAAAGTATTTTTTGGGTATCCGTATTTTCTTCTATGCCATTTCTTCTTGTTCTTCTTCCAATGGCGCTACAGCCCAAATTGAGCCTTGGCCTCCTGTAACTTCTGCCTCCAACAAAGGCGATCCCGCGCCACTCGTCTCCAAGCCCTGACGTTCAGTAAGTTGTGTGCATCTGCTGTGACTTCGTTCTCCCATCTATTACGTGGTCTTCCCTTTGGTCTTCTGCCCTGCATTTTACCATCCAAGGCCTTTCCAGATTACGAGGCCTCTTAGGTCGTAAACCCACGAAAACCCCGTGTCGTGGAAGTCCACAAGATAGCTTCGTCACAACTCCGTTTCAAGGCGCGAAGTTACACAATATTCAGCTGAAAATGGCTAGACCAGACATTCCTATCTTAGGTATCTGTGAGACGAAATGGCTAGGGTCAAACATATTCGAGAGCAATGGATACATTGTCTACCACTTGGGAAAGGCAGAAGGACCCAGACGTAACGGAGTCACAATTATCGTCAAAGAAGAAGTTCGTAAATGCATTAGAAATTTCGTTCCTTTCAATGATCTCATCATGCTGATATAGCTGCAAAATAAATTAATAAATATCAATATATTACAAGTCTATGCACCAACAATAGCTGACAAACCAGATAAAGAAATTGAGCGATTCTAAAAACAAATTAAACAAATTCTCCAGAGCGCAAAAAACATGAAGCTACGATTAATGTGGGAGACCTCGACGCAAAAGTTGGTGCCAAAATAACACAAGATATAAACGGAAAGTATAGACTTGGAGAAAGAAACGAAAGAGGGCAGAGGCTAATACAGTTCTGCCAAAAATAGAATTGAATTATAGCAAATACTTTGTTTCAACAACCCGGAAGACAACCATATATCTGGAAATCTCCAGCTGATCAAGAACGAAAGGTAGTCAGAAATCAAATCGACTACGTTATCATAGCAGACGAAGTTTTAAAATCAAAAGAAGAGCCAGTAAAAAAAAAGGATTTGATGACCGATAACATACTAGATCTTATCCAGCAAAGAAGAAATTGTAAAAATAAAGATGAGACTCGATATAGAGAAATATATCGACAAATAAGATACGAGGTACGAGCAAAAGAGGACTGGATGGAACAGAAATGTCGTAATATGGAAGAACTACAAAGAAAACATGACGAGTTTCATATACACAAAAAACTTAAAAAGGAAATTACCTACACTCAGAGAAAACGAACTCCTTACTTTATGAGAAACTCCAAAGGTAAAATTATTCTCGACATAAACGAAAAAAGGAAGAATGGACCAACTACATAAAAGAGCTCTTCCTTGATACAAGGCCACCACTTAACGCCACAAAGTATACGAATACTGGTCCTAGAATTTTAAAAGCAGAAGTAGAGAAAGCCATCAAGCAAAGCAAAAATCTGAAATCTAAAGGCCCTGACCAAAAACCATCAGATTAGCTTAAACTTCTAGATAACGACAATGTCTCAGAACAACAAACATTAATAACCACATATACGAAACTGAAACACTGCCACAAATATGGTTGGAATCTATTTATCCCACTTCCAAAAAAACTTAATACATCATCATGTAAAGACTTATTACTACAAATTAGTCTTATAAGTCACTCTCTCAAGCTACTTCTTAGGATAATTCTTAATAGAATCCACAAGGAAAACAATTCCTGTAGCTGGCTGTATACCACGTATCACAAAAAAAGAGGTTAGTCTTCGTAAGTGGGTATATTTATTTAAAAACCCTTAAAATGGCTACATCAAAAAAACAAACGTTTTCGAACTAAACAGTCCATCATCAGGTTTTAAAATCGCTAGGTTAAAATGCCTGAGCCACCAAAAATACATGGGTAAAAACCCTTTAAATTACAGATAGTTATAAAAGAATATACATCTTGTTGTTAAAAAACTGTGATGTTCAGTATTAAATTAAATATGACTTCAGGTAACATACATTGCAAAAAATTGAGTTCCAGAGCCGGGGAGAAAACTCCAGCTGTTCTCCGTGCGTAGAGGTTTTCTCCCCGGCTCTGGAACTCATTTTTTTGCAATGTATGTTACCTGAAGTCATATTTAATTTAATACTGAACATCACAGTTTTTTAACAACAAGATGTATATTCTTTTATAACTATATGTAATTTAAAGGGTTTTTACCCATGTATTTTTGGTGGCTCAGGCATTTTAACCTAGCGATTTTAAAACCTGATGATGGACTGTTTAGTCCGAAAGCGTTTGTTTTTTTGATGTAGCCCATTTAAAGGTTTTTAAATAAATATACCCACTTACGAAGACTAACCTCTTTTTTTTTAATTCTTAATAGAATCAAGCAGAAATGTGAAGACACAATTTAAATAAACAATTCTGTTTAAGAGAAGGATTGGGAACAAGGGAAGCTTTGTTCTCAATGCTAACACTACTTCAAAGATCATCGGAAGTACAGAAACAAATTTACGTCTATTTTATAGATTTTGAGAAAGCGTTTGATAGGGTTCAACAAGGTAGGCTGTTTGAATATCTGAAAATAATTGGAATAGATAATAAAGATCTGATACTTTTACAACTATATTGGAATCAAGAACCTTCTATTCTGGTAGACCGCAAAAACACAGACAAAATTTGTATTAAAGAGGTGTTGGACAGGGTTGTGTATTGTCCTCAACTTTGGTTAACGTTTACTTAGAAATAATTTTTAACAAAGCCTTGAAATGGCAATGTAAAGTTTAAATCGTGGGAGAAACTGTTAATAACATCAGATATGCAGGTGACACCGCAATTATCGCTGAAAGTATCGAAGATCTTCGATATCTTATAGCTCGAGTTACTAGAGAATGCTTTAATAACAGACTAAGCATAAATACAACAAAGACAAAGTTACTTGTGTTTAGTAAACAAGACCTCGGCGCTATACAACTAATTGTCAATAATGAACCGATAACAGAAGTTAACCATTTTAAATATCAAGGATGTTAGATAAACGCAACACTAAATCCGGATGAAGAAACTAAAACTCGTATAGAAATTGCAAGAGGAGCATTTATGAAACTTAGATCTATTCTCAGCAATTCTCAGCTGAACTTATAACTGAGAATTAAGTACCTAAAATGTTATGAGTATCCTGTATTACTGTATGGATGTGAAATCTGGATTATGAAGGTTAACATGATGAACAAATTAGAAGACTTCGAGATATGGTTATATCGTAGAATGCTCAGAATATTATGGGTTCAATTTGAACCCATAATATTCTGAGCATTCATTCTGAATGGATACATTTGAATCAGAGAAGTATTGAACAGAGTAGGTCAAGGTGAAGGTGACTTAATAAAGATGATAAAAAAGAGAAAACTTGAATATCTGGGGCATATAATGAGAGGAAGCAGATACAGGATAATACAGTTGATACTCAACGGAAAGATCGACGACGGAAGCGGAATTGGTAGAAAAAAATACTTATGGCTCCGAAACCTTCGTCAATGGACTGGCTTATCAGCAGCTGAATTATTACATGCCGCGCAAGATCGAGAACGATATCGTCATGGAAGCTACCCACGTCTAAAACTTGGGCACGGTACTCAAAGAAGAAGAAGATTTTATAAGTAAATATTAGATTTAGTCAGAATAATTTAACAAACATTTTTCAGCTACAAAAAATTAAAACCCTTTAGAAAACGAATAGATAAGGTAATTTATATTTTAATAAAAATATATTTAGTGAGATCTAGCCATACGGGTCACACTCCCTCTATAGGGCAAATTCACTCATCTCAGATCCCCCAAGTAACAAGAATGAGCTCTGATGGACTACTTCCGTGTTATCATGGTAACTTGCTTTGCTAGATGATCTCCCAAAAATTTTTGTACATATCTAGACATCGCGAAGAGTGCAGCTTTCTGCAGGGCCTTATATAGATGTTAGTAATAGTAGATGCAGTAGTGTAGAAATATTTAGAGCGGTAGTCAACAGAGTCCGCATAGTCATGATGCTTTTAAACCTTCGATAAAAGATGAACTTAAAAAAGAAGAAGGGTACTTCCCATTCTTCATTGTGTCTTGTTTTGTATTTTAAGATCTCTGTACTTTGTGATTTTTTCGTTGTATTTAACACGCAAATTATTAGTGTTAAGTATTGCCTGTGTTGTTTGCCTAGTAAGTTTATTAACTAGTATAAGATCCGGTCTATTATGTGCTACTGATTAATCTGTGACCAACAGTACGGTCACAGATTAATCAGTAGCACGTAATAGACCGGATCTTAAAGAAGGTCAACAGCCCTAGCACCAAGAAAATCATAGATACAAGACGTCTCAAACAAGACAACACATATGTGGAAACCAAATTTAAAATAAACGAGAGCTTAAGGAAAGTTAAAGAAGATAATGCAGAAACTCTAACTATTGACCAAAAATGGGGAAAAACTCAACATGCCCTTGTGTCAGTTGGAAAAGAAACCCTCAAACCACTTAAAAAAAACAAAACCTTGGATAACAGTAGAAATTCTTGAACTCATGGAAGAACGAAGAAAACATAAAGCAAAAGACCTGAATAAATACAAAGAAATTCAGAGAAACATCAGAAAGAAAATTCGAGACGCAAAATAGAGGTGACTCTCCGATAGATGCAAGGAAATAGAAGATCTGGATAAAAAGTACAATAGCTTTAATTTACACAAAAAAATCAAAGAAATGACAGGTTCTAGAAAGCGTACAAAAACGAATATCCTTAAAAATGATAAAGGGGATATTATTACTGATATGAAGGAGAGATTATATCACTGGACCAATTACATTCAACAACTATTTAATGATGAAAGAAAAGAACTATCATTAGAAATCACCGAGAATACTGGACCACCAATATTAAGAGAAGAAGTCATCTATGCCATCAAAAACACAAAAGAGGGTAAAGCTACTGGACCAGATGAGGTGCCCATCGAATTATTAAAACTCATCGATGAAGATGTTATTGATGTAATGGTTGAACTCTTTAATCTAATATATCAGACTGCCACAATCCCCAGACAATGGCTGCAATCAATCTTTGTAGCAATTCCCAAAAAACCAAGTTCAACAACTTGCTCAGACCACAAAACAATAGCTTTAATGAGTCACACACTTAAAACATTTTTGAAAATAATTCACAGCAGAATTGTTAAAACTCTTGAATATGAGATTAGTGGCACACAATTTGGCTTTAGAAATGGTATGAGTACAAGAGATGCTTTGTTCGGCTTGAATGTGCTGGCTCAGAGATGCATGGACATGAATCAGGATTTGTACTTATGTTTTGTAGACATTGAAAAGGCATTTGATAAAGTTCAACATAAAAAGCTTGTAGATATATTAAAAAGAAAAAATATTGACAGTCGTGATCTGAAAATTATATCTAATTTATATTGGAATCAAACTGCCAAGGTAAGAGTTGACAGCCAGTACACCGAAAATATCAAAATACAGAGAGGAGTCCGCCAGGGTTGCGTGCTGTCCCCACTACTTTTCAATGTCTACAGTGAAGCGGTATTTCAAGAAGCGCTCTCAGACTCAATAGAAGGTATATTTATCAATGAAGAAGTTTTGAATAACTTACGTTTTGCAGACGATACAGTAATAATTACGGATAACAACAATGATTTACAGAACCTAATGCAACGCCTTAATGAACGCCGTCATGAGTACGGGCTGAAGATAAATTTAAAGAAAACTAAATGCATGATCATGACTAAATCTGCACATGCAAATATCCAATTGACTATTGAAGATACTGCAATTGAGAATGTTAATAACCATAAATATTTAGGAACATGTATAACATCAGATGTAGACCAAACCAAAGAAATTAAGACACGTATTGAAATAGCACGTACATCATTTATTAAACTTAAAAAGTTTCTTTGCTGTCGGGATATAAGGTTAGAACTACGCCTGAGAATGCTTCGATGTTACGTGTTCTCTACTCTTCTTTATGGTCTGGAAGCTTGGACACTAAAAAAAGTTCCTCTGAATAAGCTGGCCGCCTTTGAATTTTGGTGTTACAGAAGAATCCTACGAATATCATGGATTCAAAGAATGTCAAACATGGAAGTAACTAGAAGGATAGGAAATGAGGCGGAAATAATATTAACTATAAAAAGACGAAAACTTAAGTACTTGGGACATGTGATGAGAGGGCAAAAATACGCATTATTACAACTTATTATGCAGGGCAAAATCCGAGGAAAGCGAAATGTGGGAAGACGAAGAATATCCTGGCTTAAGAACTTAAGGGAATAGTTGGAATGCAGTAGTGCAGAACTTTTTAGAGCGGCAGTCAACAGAGTCCGCATAGCCATGATGATTTCCAACCTTCGATAGAAGATGGAACTTAAAGAAGAAGAAGAACAGTGCGGTCCCAGGTGGCGTTCTTTTTGTTCAGTATCAATAAGTACAGTAGTACATAAGCACGAGATAATTCTAAGGGTTATCTTCGATGACCTACGTCCAATAAGGAGCTTAAAATGGGTACATAAGATAATACATTTTATTCGCTTAATCTTCCACGTATGGTATCATGTGAAACCATGTTACTGTGAGCATCTGCGACTATTCTAGTCAAAGCTCGAGTAGCAACTGTCCGCTCTCGAATCACGTGCAGTTTAAGAAACTGATCGTTCATTGCATTTGTTGCCCTTGGTCTTCACATCTAGATCTTCTTGAGTAAAAACCAGGAAGACGAAGAATATCCTGGCTTAAGAACTTAAGGGAATGGTTGGAATGCAGTAGTGCAGAACTTTTTAGAGCTTTTTTTTCTCTCGAAATTTTTGCAGGTATAAGGACTATGTCGCCTATGTAAAGTAGTTTTAAATTTATGTAGGGGCAAATCAATTTATTCAACTTTTAGTTTAGAGATTCCTAGTTCTAAATCTTGTATGTAGGGACAAATCGACTGTATTCAACTATTGTTTAGAGATTCCTATTCCTAAATCTTATATCTTTTTTAATAATCTATGCATAATTATTACAAGTAGTATAGGGCTCAGGCTATCTCCTGGTTGCATTCCCCTCTCTAGGAGCAAATCTTTTGCTACCATCTTATAGAAAATGGTATAGTTCTCAATAATTTTAAAATATATATCCCAAAGGTTTTTGGCAGCATAATTAATAAACTGTTTAGTGTATTTTATAACTGCCTATATTGCCACTGAAATTGATCATCCTATGGATGTGTGATAATGAAGTTTTAATAATGACGAAACAGGAGATACACGTAAGTGTAGAAAGTCAAAAGAATAAATCAATATTCTCTTATATTGTCTTTCTGTAAATTCTTGCTTCTACCTACTTTTTGGATTCAGCTACCTCATTATCATTATCGTCGTTGTTCAATGTCTTCAGATTTGATAACTTTAAGATCTCATCCCTACATCTAAATCTAGGTCTACCAAGACTCCTTTCTAATTGCATTTTCTTTATATATTTGTGTGTTAGGCTCTTAATAAGAAATCAATATTGATTATAATTAATAATCATTAACTTTAACTATAATTTTTCAAGATTCACATTTATTTCAACGGCTGGAGTAATTTTGAAGTAAAGGAAACGAAAATGATGATATTTTTAATTTTAATATAACTGATGGTATAATTAACCTAATATTAAATAAGCAAATTCTTATGCACTTAAACTTCAACAATTAATACGTGCAATAAACACTGCAGGAATTTGTGGATTGTACAATTGGACCAGGGAAGAAATTATAATAAAAACTTATATTTGCATTATTATTTTAGTTCTAATATTTTTATTTTGTTGCAGGTATGTTTATGATTATGGGACTCAACTCATCTACTAAATGGTATTTCTGGAAAAATAACTCTATATCACGAAGAACTCATCGAATTACCTACTTATTAAAGTATAATTGATTTACATTATTGTTAAAATATTAGCGTTTTAAAGACAAAACTGTCACCGCCTAACAGTAGAACACTTACTCATAGAGTTTAGTTCATCGAGTTAGAATCTATGGAGGAGCTATGATCATATTAACGTGTATATTAAAAACGACGACAGTAGTTGTGGCTAACGATCATACCAATATGGCGGTGGGATTAGGACCAGACTTAATAATATTAAAACTACTATACAAATTTATTCAGAAGATTTAATCAAATTAACAAACAAAAAAAAACAAATTAACTGACACTTAAAAATTTAGTTCAATTAACAAAGTTATAATAAAAAAATTAAACATTAAACACTATATTTATTTAGTACTCATTGACTGTTAACTCTGTTAACAAATTTGATCCATATGTCTCGTCTTTCAGGATCTTTTGGAAACCTAAAAATACAATTATATGCATCACTTAGTATTAATAACAAATTTATATTTTAAATAAAAAATATGATTATTGAACTAAAAATAATATAAAAAGCTTAAAAATTGTTTATTAGTATCTTTCTATTCTGTGTATTCATTACTTACGTAATGAATATTGTAAAGGTGGGTACACATATGCTCCGAATGCCGTCTCGAACCCTGTCGCGTTCTCAAGTGTGGACGGAGTCATGCAACCGCGTACCGTACTTCGACGCGTCAACAACGTACATCGAAGCGATCCATCGGTTGTCGGTAAAATGCCTTCGCATCAAAAGAAATTTGAGCGCGACAATGTACACCGCGAATTCATGTTTGGACTAGCTTGCGAATCTTTTATCGAATCTCCAGTCATTCAAAATAGTCAGTCTGTTATTTTGAAGGTTGAAGGTATTTTTAAAGTTGAGTGCATCAAGGTGGAATGGACGGAAGAGAATAGTTTACTCTTAATCGAAAACTATCGGGAAAAAGAGATATTATGGGACACAAATAATCCCAAATACTATAATAAAATAAAAAACGAGGCATGGGAAAAGATTACTTCTAAAATGGAAATTACACTGGATGAGTGTAAAAAAATGACCAATTTTCTATCTGGATTACGGAGAGAAAAAGAAAAAATAAAAAAAAAATAAAAGCACAGGAACAGGTGAGTGGTTTATGAATTTTTAAAGATATCCTTGTGAAATTTTTATAGAACCCACTGATCGACTGAAATTTTAAATCCAAGAGTAAGTGATTGCCACCATATTTCTCCCTACTTTTATACATTTGTGTTTGCCACCATCTTCTTTCACGAATATTTTTCGTTTAATTAACTGAATAAAGCATAAAAATGGCGGCTGCTGCAGTGAGATCCATCTTGCACATGCGAATTCAACTCAATTACTGCTGGAACGCTTAAATGTTTGGTACAAAGTACGGAGCGATGTTCGGTTCGTTACTTATTTCAATGCACCCTGTAACAACGTCGCGAACTTCTGTTGATCGCGTCGCTGTATGCGACGGGGTTCGAGACGGTATTCGGAGCATATGTGTACCCACCTTAAGATGTACTGTAAGTTAGGGATGGCGGTTTTTGACAAAACACCGGTTTTCGGTTATACCGGTTTTTTTTGCTTACGGTTTAACCTGGCGGTTATAACCGGCCAAAAAAAACCGGTTTTTCCAAAAACCGGTTTTCGGTTTTTTTAATCCAATAGGTTACAAAGTAACATTAACAATGAACTTTAGCTTGCGATACTTCATTCGACTGGATTTCAATATGATCAAAATTAGTACTATCGAAAGAACATTATTACCTATATAAATACAACACGTTTATGCTTTAAATATGTGACGTAAGAACCAATCGTATCGCCTTCTATTATAAATATGCGCTTTAAATGTTAATGTTTACTAACGAAAGAATGAAAATGAAACTATTTAGAGTGATTATTGGTATGGCAATCGCAGAAACGCTGTTTAAAAGTTAAAGACCTTAAATAATTAGGTCGTATTATTCCAAACACCCATAATTCAAATTTTATGGGACCAAAGGCGGCTCACATCAGATCAGAATTTAATTTAGGGTCATAATATTTACCATATATACATAAACTTTTAAAAGTGGGTGAATGATTTATGGTTACCAATACGTGCCTATACCCAATGATGTTAATTGTTATGGTTTAGGGATCAAATTACAATTACGAATTTCCGGGATTTCTCATTCTTTGTATTTAATTTTTAAACACTACAGGGAAGTATCAAATAAATTTTAATACAAACTTATTGAAAATAATATCAAGTTTTTTGTGATGATAACAAATTTAAACAGTAGATTTCCGAATCGAAACAAACCTAATAACCTAATAACCGGTTTTTACTTTAAAAATAAAAAACCGGTTATAACCTGGACACAAAAACAACCGATAAAACCGGTTATTGCGAAGTAAAAAAACCGGTCTTCGGTTAAAACCGGTAGGTTTTTCCCATAACTACTGTAAGTTACTGTAAAATTTTTTATGAATGCTATTAATTTATTCTCTGAAGTACGGGTTATTACTTTGTTTACATATTTGTAGACTAACCTGCGGAACGTTATTCCTGAAGACTTTTTAATAACATTGCTTCTGCTACGCAACTACATGGAAACAAGAAACCATTATTATGCACCATCACAATATAACAGTTTATATAAAAGTATTATAAAACCAAAAATATTTGAAAAACAACAAACGTAAATAATCATACACGATCTGTCAAAACGATCATAAAAATATGGCCGAAGTGAGGTCGTTTTTAGTCACGTGATTCCCTGTTCATAGATTCTAACTCAATGCTTTAGTTATTATATTTATAATATATAGACTAGTACGTAATATAAACAATGACAACAAGTAGATACTAAGTTCCCCAAATATGTAGTCCTTTATTTGACTTTTTAAAGGATTCCAGATTATATCAGGAATATTTTCTCGCAAGTAAAATGTACAGAATAACGTATTATTAGTATCAAATACTATAGACTATAATACATCCAACTCCGACATAAAACTGGCAGCACGTTGCTTCTAGCGCCACGGCGGCTTGAGTTGATAACTACGTTTTGTCAACATAAACATACAAATTTTCTTTTTCTAATTTTTGTATTATTAGCTAATCTCGCTAAATTTTGTTTCTACTTTTACACAAAATGTCACACAAAATGGGTTCGGTGTGCGCTATGTACAGCTGTAACAATTATAAACAGCAAAAGGAAGACAAATCATTTTTTAGAATGAAAAAAAATAAAAATGTGTACGTAGAAATATTGATTGAAAAGTTAAAATTTTGTTTTTTTAAAAGTATTTAGCGGTATGTATTTTAAATATGACTAAATTTCAGTTTAAAACAATGGATTGTAGCTTGCAAGCGACAAGACCTTGACTTGCTATTTAAAGAAAAAGAACCTGAACATTTTAGTAAAAGCTATGTGGTGTGTTCATATCACTTCGAAATACAGTGTTTTAGAAACAAAAAACCTATTCAGCTAAGGGTATGTTCTTTACTTTATGATAAAGTAGTTATTAATAAATTGTAAAGTATGTTACTCTTTTACTATCCATTTTGCAGCTTGTTTCGTGGATCGGTATTAACTATTAATTTATATCAAATTCAAAATGCTCCAAAAAGAAGATTCGAGATACATCAGTAACGCACGAAAGGTTAGCTATTAACATATAATTTATTCTGTAATATTGTATGCAACATTTATTATAATTTTTAGTCATAAGAAAATTACATTAGAAGAAATGCCGATGGATTTCACAAACGCCTTAACTTGTGCTACATCAACTAATGATGCATCAATTAATGATCTAATTGAAAATTTACAAAAAGAAAATGCAAATTTAAAAGTATCTATTGCCATGGAAAGAAAAAAATTAAAGAACAGAACAAGTTTAATATCTAAATACAAGAAGCAAAATGAAATTTTACAGCGTAAACTTCAACAATTTAAAAAACAAAGATCATTAAACTTAGTTGGTGAAAAATTAAAAATGAATAAAAATGGTAACCAATTCATTAATAGTCAATTAAGGTTGTCGCAAAGACATAAAAGAGGAAGAAGGTATGAAAGTTTTGATAAAGAGTTTGCCTTAGCTTTATTCTATAGTTCGACAAAGTCGTACACGCTACTTCAAAAATTTTTCTGTCTTCCAAGTTTAAACTCTTTACGATCTTGGCTAAATAATTTGCATGTACGTTGTGGTATAAATGAATCTGTATTAGAATTGTTGAAAATTAAAAGCAAAAAACTCCTACCGCATGAAAAAGTAATTTCTATTGTATTTGATGAAATGGCTTTACAAGAAAATATAAATTATGATGCTCGGAAAGATATTTTTGAAAGGTTTGAGGACTTTGGTGATAGAACAGCTAATTCTTTGAAAGCATGCAACCACGCAATGGTTATAATGATTAAAGGTTTATACCTAGATTTCAAACAAGTAGTGGGATATTTTTTAAGTAAGGAGTGCATATCAGAGCGCATAATCATTCAAAACTTTATTTTTAGAAACCGTTAAAAGACTGCAAGAAACTGGTTTTATCATTAAAGCTATAGTTTGCGATCTAGGATCTAATAATGTAAAATTAAGGAAATTATTGACTGTTACTGTTACTGATCCATACATTACAATGAATGAAGAAAAAATTTACTTTTTTTTGATCCACCACATCTATTGAAATGTATCCGCAACAATTTAAAAAAATATGATTTTTAATATAAAAATGAAATTTATTCAAGGTCTCATATTGTAGACTTTTATAATACCGATTTCCAGCAAATACCTAGGATGGCACCAAAATTAACTAAAAAGTGTATTACTTTGCCCCCATTCACCCCGATGAGAGTATGTTTAGCTACAAAGGTTTTAAGTCATGCAGTACACATGATACAAATACAAACAGATAAGATACCGCGCATGTGGGCGTGGCTTACGCATGTATTTTGTGACGTTAACTTGTGCTAAATTTCGCCATATTGTGTTTTGACGTTTATGTACATTTACGGTTCATAGCCAATATTTAATAAAATAATATTTTAAAAGTGTTACAAGGCTTTAAATTTTTTCCGATATGAGGTGTGCAGTGTATGGTTGTGCGTTGACAATATGTGCAAGAGTTTTGTACCCGGTACAGCATTTTATAGCTTTCCAAAAGGCAAGAAAATGCAAGCTGTTTGGAAACATTTGTGTAAACTCCAGGATAATTTGAATGTTAAATTTGCTCGCGTTTGCTCTAAGCACTTTGTTGAAAGTGATTGAAGTGATGAATCGGTCATTCAGGTTGGCAAAATATAAAACAGAAGTCAACTACTTTATAAGTTTATAGAACACGTTTCGCTTTATACTTCTAAAGCTTCATCAGTTCTAACTCAATATGTAGTATTAAAAATGTTATTATATATGTACTTAAGTTTACTCATTATTTAGAACTAACATAAAAAAACAGAAACAAAGGACACAAAAACTTTGCAAAAAATAATATTCGCAGAAACGAAGATTTAACAAAATTTTAAACGTACTTACCATTTGGCTTCATTTAGAGATGGTTCTCCAATGAAGACAAACAAAACACTGGTGAGTGATTGATTTGTCTTTATTGGAGAACCATCTCTAAATGAAGCCAAATGTACGTTTAAAATTTTGTTAAATCTTCGTTTCTGCGAATGATATTATTGTTTGCAAAGTTTTTGTGTCCTTTGTTTATATTTTTGTTAAGTTAGTTCTAAATAATGAGTAAACTTAAGTACATATATAATAACATTTTAATACTACATATTCAGTTAGAACTGATGAAGCTTTAGAAGTATAAAGCGAATTGTCTTCTATAAACTTATGAAGTAGTTGACTTCTGTTTTTTATTTTGTCAACCTGAACGACCGATTAACCTCTGAATTCACTAGTTGAATACTTTATTAATATATATATATATATATATATAAATATATAGATATATATATATATATATATATATATATATATATATATATATATATATATATATATATATATATATATATATATATATATATATATATATATATATATATATATATATGTAGGTAGGAGATTAAATAATTATAACCATATTTTAGCATATCCTGAAGAAGCTAATAAATTTTTGTGAAAGCCAAATAAAAGAACAAAGTGTTTTACATATTCTGCCCTAATAATGACTACAACCTCAAAAGAAATAGTTTACCTAACGTGTCAGTCAATAATACCTAACTACTATATATAAAATATATATTGTATGAAAATCACATTCCATAGTTTGCAATTTGTGGCATTCGGTCATGGCTCCCTCCATCAAACTTCACTCTTATGGGAAAATTGTTATTTTTTACAATACACTAATTTAAATACTTAAGCTTAAATTCACGTAGTAAATAAAACATCTAGTAAATTATATTAGAATTTCAACAGTTCGTTTCATCCGCAAGCATGAATACATTTTGAAAATTTAGCACAAGGTGACGTCATGCGTGTGAGTGTACGAGTTTAGTGCGTGGCAATATCATATCTGGTATCCTTATATCATGTGCAGTACACGCAGGGATGCTATGTCATTTTACATTAAATAAATTACCAGCGAGTGCAGCATACACAGCTAACTTTATTGAGAAAGTGGACACTTTATTTGACATTTTCAATTCTTCAAAATATAATGACAAGAAATTCAGGAAGCCAATTTCAATAAAAAATCATTATCATATTGATAAATTGGATGATTTAAAATAATTTTTAAGTAATATTAGAGTATTGGACACAAGAAGAGTTAATCCAACGTATTAATCGATGGATATCAATTATTAATTATCTGAAGTTGCTTTGGAATGATTTAAAGAGCAATTATGGGTTTCAATTTCTTTTTACAAGAAGGCTAACCCAAGACTGTATAGAAAATTTATTTTCTATTATTAGGGCTAAGGGTTTTAATAATAATACACCTGACAGTGTGAAATTTAGGTGCAACTTGCGATCTGTCATGGCAAATCAGTTACTGCAACCATCAGCGGACAGCAACAGCGACATTGATGCTTGTTCATTTTAAATTCAAAAAGATGAAATGCTCAAAAACCCAATTAAAGTATTGCTTAATAATCCTATCGAGCATTTCACCGAAAAAGACATAAGTAATAACAATTACGATATGATCGAAAAAAATTCTGAGACATGTGTTAGGATGGGTTTGGCAGTCAATTACCTCACGAACAATGTAGAAATGCAGTATGTAACTCTTTTAATAATTATTCTTTAGAAAATACCTTAATAGAGTTAAAAAAAATATGAGAAATCATCTAATTTTAAATTTCCAAATGATGAAGCCAAGGAAGCTTCAGATAAAATTAATGAAATATTTAAAAGGTATTTTCAAAATTATATAAAAGAAAGCGTTGAAAATGTTAAATATAAATTGAAATTAAAATCTGACTTTCAAGAAACTCTCCAAAATGTATGTACCTACTAATTGTTACAAGACTTTTATAGATAAATATTTTAATGTGTTAATAAAAGTTTATGTAAATAAAATTTACGACAGTAATATGGAAAAATTATATAAAGCTGGGTTTATAAACGGACATAAACATAATTTTAGTCTTTAACCATAATCTTATTATATAAGCATAATGTTGAAAGTTAATAAATAAATGTACCCATTTAAAAGCATTCATAATACATAAAACATAAATTTAGTCCATAAAACGTGACCTTCAAAGTTGGTAACTTTCAACATTTATGAATTAAGTATTAAACATTATGGAATTGTTGGAATATGCGCATGTGTAATTCAACGTAAAAAATTAAAGAACTGTTCCTTATACCATTCCTTATCACGCTTTCTATTTATGGGTCTTACACTATACCTTCTTACTCTTTTTTGCTTGTTAAGAACTCTGGCAGATATAGTCGCTACAATTGTTAAATAAAGTGGGACTGCTGCCATGGCCAAAGCAACTTTTCTATTAATCTTCATATTAATTTAAAATTATTTCACTTTTCTATGAATCTAAAGACCAGAAAAAAATTCTTCAAGATCTATAAAAATTTGGTTAGGTTTGTATTTTCTGAAGTGGTTTTTAAATATTGTGGTTAGGTATTATGTCTAGTTATAAACCAATCTTAAATCTTGTGAATTATGGTTAAAGTTATGTTTATGACTTATGATTATGTACTATGTCCGTTTATAAACCTGGCTTAAATTAAAATGTAAAAATATCAAATTAAAGAAAATAACTCACAATTAAATTTGTATTTTGATTTAATCTATAAATAAACTAATAAATTACACTTATTAAATAACAGGCTATTAAATGCATAAGTTTGTAGTTATCAACTCATACCATGAGATGGCGCTATTTTGTTTGCTGTCACAAAACTAATGGGAGATGTCAAGAGTTGTATGTATTATAATAGTCTATAGTATTTGTTAGTATATACTTTAAGTGTATGCACACCTGCTAGCTTGGGCTGAAAGGCAATTTGTATGGACCAGTTACTAAAGGTAACTAAAGGTAATTTTCTTGTGGCATCTTAAAGTAATTATTCTTTTAATGGAAATAAGCCACAGTTGAAGTTTAAAATAACTTTATTGACGTTTCAATTTCATGCATGATAAAATCAAAGCATGTGAGTCTTTAAAAAGACAAGCTCATGCAATGATGACAGTAAAATTCTCTTGTTAGTGATTCCATAGAAATCTTTAGGAAAAAATCTATCCCGACGTAGTAAGTGTTTGGTCTTACATTCAGTTTACTCTCAATAAACACCAAATTCTGATCGTTATATCTATGTTATTTAAAAAACATAAGGGATGTATCCTCGATATGTTACTGACTTACTAATCTCGGCATATTTCTTTTATTATCTTTTGCTTTTAATATGGTTAACCAGATCCTACTGCATTCTTCCGAGAAATTTGCAACAGAATTGGTTTAATTTATCATAAATTTAATGGCCTTGATGTTTTACCTAAATAAAATTGATCGCATTCACAAGTTATTTTATAAATACAATGTTTTGATCTTTCTTGTTTATTTTTAGGTTTAGTTTTAGTTAAAATAGATCTCAATGTGTTTAGGTATTGTTTTAAATGTTCTTGAAATGTTGAATTAATTTCCTGTGTTTTAAACTATTCTAATAATCCTTTTATATATGGTACTGTTATTTTCCTTGTATTAATAAAACGATAATAATTTTTTAATAAAA
Source organism: Diabrotica balteata (assembly GCA_918026665.1). Lineage (NCBI taxonomy): Eukaryota > Metazoa > Arthropoda > Insecta > Coleoptera > Chrysomelidae > Diabrotica > Diabrotica balteata. The sequence goes on along the minus strand of OU898283.1, from coordinate 73,317,995 downwards.
CAGATGTAAACATTTGTTAACAAATATTTCTCTTTTAAGAACGAATTTTTTTAATTAGATATAATCAAAATAAAATTAGAGACTGTTGATACATTGGCAATTAGAACAAGACTAAATATATTAGCTATAAAGAAGTTATTGACATTATGTACTAATAATACCTATTTTTAAATAAGTAATAAATTATATAAACAAAATTTTGGTTTAGTAGCAGGCTCTAGTTTATATCCATTATTAGCCGATGTATTTATGGAAAATTTTAAAACAAATATTATTTCTAAACAAAATTTAAAACCCACAGTATGGTGGAGATATGTAGATGATGTATGATCAATATGGCCTGGAGGATCAAAGTTGTTGGACACATTTCTGAACGATAAAGAAGAGACAATAACATTGAGCATGGAAAAGGAATATAATAACACATTACCGTTCCTAGATGTTTTAATCTCTAAAATTAATACTGAATGTGAACCTCAGGTGTGTAGAAAACCAACACACACCAACAGATATCTAAATTACAAACCAAATCACAATATCAATATTAAAAAGGGAATCATTAAATCCTTATTCGATAGAGCCAAAATTACTTGTTGTAACGAAAATTCGATCTTAGAGGAGAAACATTTGTTAACATCTGTTTTATTAAAAAATGATTATCCTTTATAGTTATAAATAAGAAATTTTCAACAATTGACCGAATAGAATAGAATAACTTAGAATAAGATCCTACAGCATAGACCAGAAATAATACGACGAAAATAACAATTTCATATGGTAAGTCCGGGAGAGTTCGATCACATTTCTTTAGACGCTTACTAAAATTATATTTGTCAACTTCTTAACATTGTCATTTAAGCGTTTGGTAAAGAATTTAGTTTATAACCTTTAAGAGTTTACTTTCTAATTGAATAATATAAATAAAGGCTACATTGCATTTTTCCAAAAGCTTTGCATAGTCTATCTCACCCAGACGTGTCTGGGTGAGATGGACCAGTATCTTGGGAGAGATGGAGCAGGGGTCCATCTCTCCCTGTAGGACCAATGCCTACAAGTCAAGGATAAAGTAAAAATATGTATATTTTACATAATAATAAATGTTACAATAACCAAATAAAAAAACAAACAAGTCTATTCTTTTGCTTTCTTGACCACAATCTTCCTATTAATGGGAAACTTCATTATTATTATGAATGTGACATTATTTTCCTGGTACCAGAAAAGTCACATGTTACTTCAAATCTAGAGCAACCTTCATGAAAACACCAAGAACACTGTACACACTTCACACAGTCTTTTTTTTTATAGTTTCATTGTAAGCCTTTCCATATCCCACAAATTCATCTTCATCCCATTCTTTTACTGACTATATACTACATACCGTCATCTTGGACTAGATCTGCATAATCATAGCTTTCTGAGTCTGAACTTTCAAACTGTGTCACTTTGCCAGATGGTTCCTTTTTTGGCTCGAGAAACTTCTTTTTTGATTCAATTTTTTTCTCCGTTGATCTTGTTTCTTTTTCTGTTTTTGTTTACCTTTCATTGCTTGCTCAACTGTCTTCCTTTTTACAACAACAATGCTCTAAGCTAAATTTAATACTTATAAAACAGTCGTCAAACATCTCCTAACAGTTACTTTCTGCGTGAGAAAGGAAAAGGATGACACATGTTCTGGAAGATTAGAAGCAGTCATTTTTGACGGTGTAAGGCTACTAGAAGTACTGTGGATAATAGCAAGATCAAATTGAGTTTTTGGTACTGCACAGGGGACAGAAAAATTAACAGTGTCACTTGTTGGCATACTAGTTATAGCCTTGACGTATTGGCCGATAAGTTCTGCATTGAAGGCAACAGGATCAACCTCGCCGGTTGGTGTGCTAGCGAGAGTGTGCGCCAATACCGGCCAATACGTGCGCCCATTGTCCAAGGGCACTGCTCCGGAGGAATCGGGCTCTAGGCAGGCGTAGGCTGGTATTACAGACATATCTAAATATCTACAAGCTTGAAATCCACTCACACCGTCTTGTACATCTGCAGCTTTGGTACATGCAGAGTTGAGAAATTTTCCAAACTGCAGACGATTGATCTTTCTGGATGGATTGTTTGTAATGAAATAATTACAAGCATTATAAAAGTAGGACTTAAGTGATTTGAAAAAGGATCGATCCAAAGGTTGTAGCCAATGCGAAGTATGGGGTGGAATGCTGATCAAAATGATTCCTTCTTGCTTCGTGTACACTAGGACTTCTATTTATTTTGCTTGTGTATAAAGTGTTGCTGTACAGAAATTGTAAATAAGTGTACTGTACAATTCTGTTGTATTTAATAAAAGGACAAGTATAATAAATTCTAAAAACTTGAAAACTGGCGGATAAATAAAGCAACACCATGATTTTCAAGGAGCTTACAAGCTAGAAGAGTTAGTGATAACAAAATCTACGGAAAACGTTATCATGGGTATTGCACTAAGCTGAGAGACACTTTAACATCAAAAATCTTATAAAAAATATTTCTAAATATAAAGAAAACATCTCAAATTGTTTTGTCTGTGTAAAGAAAGATATTGTGTTGCTTGTTAAAAAGATCAATATTTCAATCAAAAATCAATATTTTTTTAAATTTTGTCTTGTTCCTGCGTTTTTGTGCTGTGCCCTTGTTATTTTTCTTTATCATTTCTTTATCATTATCAACTTTATCAAGTTTCTTCTACAAATTCACTTTGGGTGGACTATATTTAATTTATTTTAGTAGTATTTTATAAAAATATAATAATTTAAATACATTTGTAACCTACATACTTTAACATGTTTTGTTACAGTTTGTTCTACAGTTGACAATTTTTATAAAACTTATTGTATTACTGATGTCCTCTTTAAGAGTTTCTTTTAAATTGTGTTTTATTTTTGCTGTCGATCTTGCTGTTGAGTACACTAGATAGTCTATCATTAGATTTTGCACTGAAATTGGTATTTGACAGGGGTGGCAAATCGGCTGAGGGTCCTTGGAGATGATGTATCCATGTGTAAATTTTGTATGGCCTAGCCGCAGTCTGTTAATAATTACTTGGTTATGTCTTTGAGCTGGGAGCGGTAGTAAAGCATAAGTAACATCTGGTTTGATATTTTTTTATTTTGCTTCTGTTTGGTTCCATTTTACTTGCCAGGTTTTGTTAATATAAGTTTTTAATAATGTTTTTTGATCTGAGATTGGTATGTCTTGCATAATAGGAATTGTCATGTTATTGATAGTTTCTGTTGCTGCTTTATCAGCTGCTTCATTACCCTTTATTCCAACATGGGATGGTACCCATAAAAATTTTATGTTTTTACCACGTGTTTGGGCAATGTACAGCATGTCTTTTATTAGTGTTAAATTGGCATGAGTAGGATACACCTGCTTGACTCCATTTAAGGCACTCAAAGAATCTGATATAATAAGAAAATTTATATCATTGCTAGTACATTGGTTCAGTGCGTTGAAAATTGCTTGCAGTTCTCCAGTGTATATGCTACACTCCTTGGCTAGACGGGTGACAGAGGTGTTGTCTTCAAAAATTGCTGCAGCAGGTACACCATTACTGCTTTTAGAGGCATCTGTAAAAATAAGTTTAAAATCAGGGTATCTGGAGATGGTAGACTGGAATTGTTGTTTTATTTCAGAAGGATTGTGTGATTGTTTGGGATAGTTAAGTAAGGTAAAATCCACTTTTAGTATATGAATTTTCCAGGGAGGATACTGTTGCCGAGAGGGGGCATTTGGGCCTGTAGGACCTATCGCCGGCTCTTCGGGCTTCTTCCTATCCCCGGAATGTGAACGGGTATTGACCATATCTGATTTGCCGCTGGTAATCAGTATGCAGGAAATCAGAAATAAAACAATAGCTTAGTCGGAACAATAATAGCACCGACTAGGTCTACAGTAGAAGAGGCAAGCTCGACTGACTGATAAGAGAAAATCCACCTGCTTTTATGTAAAACAAATCCTTTGTTTTACATAGCAAAAGTGGAATTTCCTCCGCATCGAGCCAATCAGAAATTCGGATTTGGCCAAACTTGGAATTCCCAAGTATTTGGACCAATCTCCGAATTTCCTGATGTGTCCGGCACGGATGTCAGCTCCAGACTGACACTCCTCCGGAGGACAATACTGGCATCTATTTATAAAAGTGGCTCTCAATTGATGTAATGCTGTGGATTGGATGATGTCCAGTTTGTTCAATTGACTTTTAGTAGCAGTTTCGTAGCATATACATCCGTAATCTAGTTTGCTTCTAATTAGAGCTTGATATAATCGTAGAAGAATAGTTGTGTCTGCGCCCCATTTGTGATTGGAAAGAACTTTTAAAAGATTTATTCTCTGTTGGCATGATTTAATTAGTTCATTTATGTGCGATGTCCATTTGAGTTGAGAGTCGAATGTCATTCCCAAAAATTTAATTTTGTTGATTGTTATAATGTTATGTTGAGTATTTCCGTTTAGTTTTAAATTTAAGTGGTGTTGTGTTTCCCTTTTGTCAAATATTATTACTCTAGTTTTTTCGGTTGAAAATCTTAGGCCTATATCTAAAGACCACCCTTCTAATTTATTTAGTGTATTTTGTAATATTGATGCAGCTGATTTTAGGTTTTTACTTCTCATACACATTACAAGATCATCGGCGTAAAGGTTTGCTTTTACTGGAAGCATAAAATGGTTAGATACGTTGTTGATTGCTATTAAAAACAGCAGGGGGCGTAATACAGATCCTTGAGGGATCTTCTTCTTCTTCTTCCAGTTCCATGACCGTTATCGATCGTTGGATATCATGTTGGCTACCATATTTGCTATCGTGACTTTATTGACAGCAGCTCTAAATAACGATGTAGTTGATTTTCCATACCATTGCCTTAGATTTTTCAGCCATGATGTTCTTCTTCTACCAGGACCACGATTACCTTGGATCTTTCCCTGAATGATCAGATGTAAAAGATCATATTTTTCAGGGTGTCTCATAATATGACCGAAGTATTCCAGCTTGCGTTTCTTTATTATATTGACCAGTTGTGTTGTTTGGTTCAGCCGTCTAAGGACCTCCTCATTTCTAACTCTGTCGACCCAGCTTATTTTTAGTAGTCGTCTGTATACCCACATCTCAAAGGCTGTCAAGCGTTTAAGCATAGCCTCAGTTAGGGTCCACGCTTCTACTCCATACAGCAGGACAGGAAAGATGTAGCAAGATATCATACGAACTCTAAGGTCAATCCTAAGATCATGACTGCAAAGTACGTTTCTCATTTTTACAAAGGCAGCTCGGGCTTGTTCTATTCGGCTTTTAATTTCTGCGGTTGGATCCCAGCTCTCATTGATATTACTGCCGAGATACACGAGTTTCTCTACTCTGTCCAGTGTGGCATCTCCGACTTTTATACCGTCATCATGTATATAATTTTGTTTGCTAACTATCATATATTTAGTTTTCTTAACGTTGAGTTTTAATCCATACTGATCACAAGTCTGTTTTATTTTGTTCATTAGATTTTGAAGGTCTTCTCCGCAATTGGCAAGGACTAAGGTATCGTCGGCATATCTAATATTGTTGACGGTTACTCCATTCACAATAATACCTTCGGTTGTCTCCATTAAGGCTTCCTTAAATATTTCCTCCGAATTGAAGTTAAAAAGTAAAGGCGACAATATACAGCCTTGTCTCACTTTTCTTTTTATATTTATTTCATCCGACAGTTCTTTTTCAACCTTTATTCTTGCCACTTGATGCCAGTATAGATTTGTAATTATTCGTAGATCTTTATCGTCCAATCCAGCTGTTTCCAATATTTCTAGCATTTTGTTATGTCGGACTTTGTCAAAAGCTTTTTCAAAGCTTTGTTTCCTTTCAAAGTTTCCTTGAGGGATACCATTTTCCAATGATTTCTTAGTTGACATGACACCGTTTGTTTTAACTTTTATACTTCTGTTCTCCAGGAAGTTTTTGGTGAAGACTAAGAATTTTCCATCTCTTTTCCAACTTTTCATTGTTTTTAAGATGTGATATGTCCACGTGGTGTCAAATGCTTTTGTGATGTCGAAGAAAATTGCTATTAATTTTTGTTTATGTATAAAAGTTTCATGTATTTCAGATTCTACTGCTATAATATTATTTATTGTAGACCGTTCTGATAGGTACCCACTTTGGATGAATGTAAGGAGATTTTTCTTCTCTAAATACCATTTTAATCTTTTGCTTAGAATCTTTTCCATTATTTTGCAGATTCTACAAGTAAGAGGTATTGGTCGATACGAAGAAGATAAGTTTTTTGGTTTACTGTCTTTTAAAAATGGTATTATAATTGCTTTGCGCCATAGAGATGGAAATTTATGGGTCGAATAAATTTTGTCAAAGGTCTCTACTAAAGTAACCTTCGCACTAATAGGTAGGTTTTCGATGAAAGTTGGTGGTATGTCATCAGGTCCAGGTGAGGTATGTTTAAGATTGTTAAGACTTTCATTTAATTCATCAAGTGTTATAGAAGTGTTAAGTGGACTAGCAGTATCTTCTATGTTAATTTTTGATGTTTCTGTTCTTTCTTTATGTTCTAAGAAATTTGGGTGGTACTGCTGATTGCTTGAATACAACTGATATTGTTGAATTGATTTGTTTGAAGTTGTTAGATCATTTGTAGTTATTGTGTCAATATGATTAAATGTTTTTCAACCTTTTATTTTTCTTATCTTTTGCCATATATCCCTTATGGGCGTAGACGAGTCAATTGACGACACGTAATTGGTCCAGCTTTCTTTTTTTGATTTCTTTATTAAAAATCTAGATCTGGCCCTTAAAGATCTAAAATTGTTTAAGTTATTAGGTGTGTTATACTTCTTGTATATATTAAAAGAATGTTTTGTTTGCTTTAAAGCGGATGCGATTTCAGTGTTCCACCAAGGAAGAGGAGCTTTTGTGATATTTTTGGTTTTTCCTATAGATTCTCTGGCTGCGTCTAAAATTATACCGTTGAAAGATGATAGAGTAGTGTCTATATTATCTGTTATAACGAGATTTGGTATACGTATGCTTACTAAGTTCAAGTATTTTTCCCAATCAGCTGACTTTAATTTCCACGTTTCATATGGTGTTGTACAGGTTTTTTCATCTTTGTCATGAGTAATTATAATTGGAAAATGATCACTGTCATAGAGGTGGTCCAATGTATTCCACTGTAAAAATGGAGCTAAAGTTGAATCACTGATAGATAAGTCTATGGAGGAAAATGTGCCATTATGTGCATTTAATCTAGTAGGTGTTCCTGTGTTTAGCAAAACTAGTTTTATGTTATTAATTGCTTCTAGTAATATTAGTCCATTTTTATCTGTTTTTTTGGATCCCCATGCGATGTTGTGACAGTTTGTGTCACCCAAAATTAATTTTGGAGATGAAATTTGTTTAATTACATTTTGAAGCTCTAATAGAGTAGTTTCGTCAGGATGTGGTAAATATACGTTGCATATACTGATTTTAAAATGATGTATTACCGAAACTGCTACTGCTTCCAGATTCGTGTTTAACGGAATTTCTTTGGATTGGATAGTTAAATGTACAAAAATTCCGACTCCACCACTGGATATTTGCTGTACTGCTCGATTTTTTGTATAGGCCATATAATTTTTTAGTTTTGCTTGATTGTTGGAAAGACGAGTTTCTTGTAAACATATTATTAGTGGTGACAGTTCATTGATTAGCATTTTAATGTTTTCAGTGTGGTTATAATAGCCATTCAAGTTCCATTGAAGAATGAATTTAATTCGACTATTGAGATAAATCGTAGTCGCTTTCTTCAGTGAGGGAAGATTCATATGTTGGATTTATTTTCTTTATAATTCTTGTGATATTATTTTTCATGCGTATATCATTTAATTTTGAGTGAACCATTTTTAATAAGGTGTATAAGCCGTCAAAATATTCTGTATAGTTTTTAGCTGTGATTTCAGGATATTTTGATCCCATTGCGTTTATAACGAAGTCGCATAATTCAGAGAAATTTAGCGTATATGAAGGAGATGCTGTCATTAAAATGTTTTCAATTGGTTTTAATTTGGCTTCGACATCTAAAGCCTTTTTTTTCTTTTTTGGTGCGGATTTTTTTGGAGTATGAAGATATATTGTGTACTATAAGCGAATCGTTTGTCGTTGGGATATCTGGAGAAATAGGGTTGGAACAGTTAATTGTATTATCTGAAATATTTGTTGCTAAATTATTCTGATTTACTTTCATAGGTTTGAGTTCTGCGGTGTATGTTTGTATCAGTTGAGATGGATTTTTAAGTGTTTCTGTACCAGTTAATATTGATGTGCAGTTTTCATCTTTGTGGCCAGTAGTATTGCATCTAGAGCAATTTAAACCATCTAGGGATAGGAAGATTCTGTAAGGAGTGTTGTCATAGGTTATTAAGATTGTATTTGGAATTGGTTTGGTGATTATCGGAGAGACAAATATTTGCCGCCTAAAGCTTAAGACATGACTATACTCAGACTCGGGCATGCCAACTTTTAAAAACGTTAATTTGGATACTGCAGTTAGTTCTAGTTGTTTCAGTTCGTCTTCTAGAATACTGTTTGGGATGCTGGGACAGATGTTTGATATTACTAGTCTCCTTGCTGGCGTAATAAGTCTTCGAATTTCTATCTCATTGCCTTGGCTGACTACGGTTTTATGTTTGTTTAGTAAGGTATCTACTATACTAGTATTGTTCAAGTAAATACAAACTCGGTTGTTCGCTATTCGTGATGCCAAAATAACATTTTTTGGTGTGAGTAGAGATCCTATGGCTACTATGTATTCATGTATTTTAATACCTTGGATAGCTGAAGTTGCTTACTGCATTGGAATATGTCGATGTTGTTGATGTAGTAGGTATGCTAATATTTTCAGAATCATCATAATGATTTTAATTTTTGTTTTCTTCATTTGATATAATTTTTCTAAAGCCGGTCCTGTATCGGCTAATTATTTCGACTTATCGAAGTTACCAAAAAACCAGAAACCAGATTAATTGATGTGTTGTATTGAATTATGGGTTATGTGTAATATTTACTAATATTGAATTTGTAGTAAATTGGTAATGTACTCACAGTTTATTTTTTGTGTGAAAAAACTTTGTTGTTTAAATATACTATTTAGCTAACAATATTTTACGTTTCTTGATTATAAACCGCTAGAAAGTTAGTTTTTAATCGGCACAAGTAAGAGCAGATTTTAATCGGCACTTTATCAACTAAGCGCAGGGTTGGAGTTCACCTACATATTTTGACTCGTTAATACATACGACATTACCAATAACGATCCATATGTAGATCAAAGAACATTGAAGGTATTAAAAGCATATTGCTATTTAAAATGGCACGATTTTGTTCTCCAAGTTATTACCCGGAATTATCCTAATGAGAAATCACCTGAACGTTAATAGTATATGGCACATATCAGTAATGAGATAAAGCTATTTCAAAATACTTGCCCACATTGATTATAGAATTCGAAATAACATAACAAAATTTTTTATGGTTAAGCTTTTAGTTTTCAATTCTAATTATAACAAATTTTCCGGTTATGTAGTTTGGTAGAAATCCAAATTTGACAATTTTTTAAAGGTATTTTTACTAATTTGGTGTTAATATGTCTATGCATAAAAAAAACTTTTTTATCTCGGACGCCAATTTCTTCTACTTGTGACATTATAACCCTGGATGAGTCTTTGGCTGTTTCGGTATGTATTTCCATTTAGACTTTTCTTGTGCCTTTCTCCTTCATTGTCTTAAATTCATAGTTTATAGGTCGTCTTCCACGTCATCTCGCTATCTCGTTCTGGGTCTTTCTTTTTTCGTCTTAAAATAGGCTTCCTTTGTAATATTTTTTTTTTGGTGATTTTGTACATTCTTGTTTCTTGACACGTCCCAGCCATGACAGTTTTAACAAATCTGACAATATCATGTTCTTCATTCAATTCAATAATCTCGTTGTTTCTCCTGATTCTTTATGTGCCGTCTATTACACTGGGCTGTATAATTTTGTTAGAATCATTCTCTTGGATGTCTTTGATTGCGCTGCATATTTTTTGTCATTTCCAGATCTCACAACCATTGGTTATGAATGACTATAAGTCAAATGAATGCTGTTTGGGTTGTTTTTGGTTCTTTTTTCTAAAAATGTCGAGGCCAATAATCTTTTATTGGCATAGTATGTACAATTTGCGAGCAAACACACGTGAAAACGCTTAAAATTAAATGAAAAGTTTGCTAGAATCATCGGTATACACGGGATCAAGACATTCTCCCCTTTATACTTTTTCTTGTTCATCGTCGCCTCAATGACATTATTTATTATCGTTTTCACAGTCAGTCTCATTCCATTACACAGTCGAGGTTAATTAGTCTTACGCGGCATAATGACAATTGATCATAATTTGAACTGTAAATTGTAAGGTGTAAGTCTAAGCAATTCCAATAAACTGAAAACTCTGTAGGATAGTTAAATATGTCATCCTACTTTATAACTTTCGCGGAAAAAAATTCTGAATGATCACATTAAGATTACTAATATCTGTCTTTTTAGCTGCCAATACTGCTCGTTCACTCGGTCAATTTTGGTTATTAAACTGTTGTACTAAGTCCGAAACAATACGCTTAATAAGCTCCTCTTTTTATTTTGTTAAGTAAAAAAAATCTGTAGGTATTGTGATAAATCTAGTCGAGGTGTCAATAGCTACTTTACCATTTACAATGTCTAACAACTGACAGACTTTGAAAAATTGCACTTAGATCTTGTTGCAAAAACACTTGCATTTTAATTGTCAGCTGAAGCGTATTTATGTCCCGCTATAAACTGTATTAACCGCTGAATTATGATTGTAAAATAATTGGAACAGTTTAACAATAAAATCGTGGCTCCACCATAAATATTTTGTTTGTCACGACTATCTTTCAAAGTTATGTCTAGTGCCTGTAATTACTTCTGGTATCAGTTACTGGATTTAAAAATAAAAAAATTTCTCCTTGTCATCGCGAGCAAAGTAAAACACTTTTTTTTATTTTTATAAAGGGTATCTGGAATATTCAAAAGACATCTCAGTTCAGGATTCAGTTTTCGTTCTTCCAGAGATAATTCCCGCCTATTTGCGAAACCAGACGCTCCTCTCATCCAGTGATACGGAAGTGGAGTCACTTCCGAGGCACTACCTTCATTTATCCACAGACTGTCAGCAAGGAGGCACCCTGTGTCGTTTCAGGTAGAACGTGCAATACCTTGCGTTGAGTAACTGAGTTACCGTTGCTAACTACCCATCTTCCTGTCTTCTTTTTCTTTTTCTTTTTCTTTGTTCTCCCGAAGAAGCTACATACAATTGTAGCGAAACGTCGAGATGAACCCACTTTTGGGTCACTCACAAATGACACGGTCCAAACCCGGAAGACGAATAAACTATAATACTAAATCTGACAAAACTCTATACAAAATAAAAGATTTCTGGTGATATTTGTCGCCAAGTGACGTCACACGTACAAAAGAGATAGGCTGATCGCGTGCGCGTGGGTATATATATATTCATAGTATCGTGCTCAATAACTGTAGACGTGGAGCAAACAACATAATTTCACATTATGACATATAAATAAAAGTATATTGGAAGTCTGGAACCCTGTACCAGTTCTTTTACAAGTCTATTGGAGTGACTACGAAAACGTATGGTACCCATCTGGTTTTGAAGTCTTACAAGAGATGAGGAACCGTTAAGACTCTAAGCTGATTCTTACTTGTTTTCTTCAGTACTTAGTGCATGTTTCTTCAATGCATATTCTGAATTTTGTAGCTGATCGTCTTTTGGAAATTTTATTAGGTCTTTCATTGGCATGTATTCCTTGAAAATCTGGAACCAAAACCAGCACACAATCTAAAATTTCAATAATATTTTCTGGAATGCAAATTTCTATTCTTCCAATGGAATAGATAATAGGTAAAAAACATGCATAGCTGTAAAGCATATTTATTGATAATTTTTGACTCGTCCTGGTATTTCTGGGATATAACAGATGATAACTTTCTATAGCTAATTTGTAACCCGAATTTTATATTGTTATGATTTTCAAATTGTTAGCCAATTTATATTTTTCCATTCCAATTCTCAGTTACTGATTTCCATTGAATATTCATCACAACTCTGTATGTGACATAACTCTACAATTGAATTTTGCCCTATTTAATTGTATTTTGCGGCAGCACAATTAATATTAATTATTAGAGGACAGATTATAGCAGGTGTTTTAATTAAAATAGGCACGTATGTAAAATAGAAAAAATTTGAATAAAATGTTGTAATTGGTGTTAGAATAAAGTCTATTTCATGAATAGACGACTGTTTTAGATTATCGCGACCACGAATATTTTACAGTGCAACATAAGAAGTATTTTCTCAAACGTGTTTAAATGTTTAGATGTAGATAACTTTATATATAATCTACATGCTTATTTTATTGCTGATACAACACTGTTGCCCTCTGTATTAGTGAAACAAAACTAAATACTTGAAATATGTGTATAAGGAGCAAAGATAATAAACAAGTGGAAGGAACACCGATGGGTTCACCACTGTCGCCGGTAATAGCGAACCTGTTTATGCAAGAAATAGAACAGCGAGCAATATGAACAGCCGAACACAAATTGGACACATTGAGAAGAAAAACTAAAGATATTTTTAGAACAAATCGATAATATATACCATAAAATCCAGTTTATTATGGAACTGGAAGAAAACGAAAAACTGCCATTTTTAGATGTGTTAATAATAATAACGGTCATACAGGACGGGTACATATGACACACAGTATAGAGAAAACCCACACATATCGACAGATACTTGCATGCCGATTCACATTACCATCCTATACAATTACATTCAGATATTAAAAGTCTGATGACACGATCCGAAAGACTGACAGATGAAAAATATAAAAACAGCGCAAGAAAAAACGACTTTTCAACATATACTATTAAAAAGCTTATAATGCTCAAAAAAAAAATTAATAAGAATCCAACAGAAAAGGAAAAACCGATTGCGAAAGCCGTTCGACCATATGTAAAGGATACAAAAGAGAAAATAGGGAGAATGCTAAAAAAACACAAAATAGAAACAAAATAGAAACGATATTTAATACCGATAGATAAATCTCAACAATTTTACCATTAGCCAAAAGAAAAATATCGTTAGAAAATCAAGGAGTAGACGAGATTTCATGTGGGGACTGTGACTAACCGAAGAATAAATGTTAGACGAGAAAAACATCAAAATGTCATCGAAAGGAGAAAAAAACGTCGTCGTCCAATATGTCAAACACAGGACATACAATAAACCTGGATCAAACTACAATGGTAGCTAATATTGAAAATAAAAAAATAGAAATAGAAAAAAAATCCCAACAGTCTAAACCAAACAGATGATATTCAAAGGCTTCCGACAATATGGAAAACGGTATTAAACAGAAAGTCAAAAATACATCAGACACAAGACCGACTAGTAGGACCCCTCCTACCTACACAAGGACAGAACCAATCACAAGAACCGTTGCGGCTATAAAAAGTAAACGCAGCGACCAGAAGAGCCGAGGCGCCTCCACTCACGAGCACACCCGTCCACGAAATTTCAGTGCAATACACTGGTTGCGAGGACGGGTTAAGCTCGAGACTGCACAGGACCAATGATCACTAGAGACCCGGCCTTGTCGTACCTAGCCCAAAAACAAACAAAGACAAACTGAAAAGACACAACTCACACAACAAACCCTTCTCTTTCTGATTCTCTGGCTCTCCGAAGTCAACTCCTCCAGGCGAAAAAGGTGCAAAACAACAACAGAAGAAAACGGAGAAGATTTTTACGCCAGCGGTTTCCGGGCGTTTGCCTTTGTACGACTACAATAAAGCATTCAATCTCTATTCTGAAGAGGGTCAACCGACCCTAAACGGACACAAAGCATTCTTCTCCTATCGAAATAAAGAAATCCCTACCCTTCCCTAAAGAATAAACGTTATACTACTACTACCAGAAGAGTCATTAAATTTCAAGCATCAGCGAGAGGCACTACTACCTGACATGACAATGGCAAGTGCGACCTTGCTGAAACGTCGTCAAAATAATGATTTTTATTAAATTATTCAACACGGAGTCAAAGCTGAAAAACTACAGAAAGCACATAAAACTACCGCGAAAATTTCAAGTGTAACATAAATAATGTAGCAGTTATTGGGGGTTGAAACTGGAAACAGAAATTACTGGGCTGAAGATACGGTAAGCAAACAATCCGAAACGTCTGCGAACGGCTACCCTTGGTTTGGTTGGATAGCTGGGTCCTAAGTAGGTGAATAAAAAAGCGACTGGAAAGGGGTAACTGCAAAGAAAGAAAATAAAAAAATACTTACATAGGTTTCATGGGCAACACACACAGGGAGGGTACCTAAACTATTTAAATTGGACGCCGCGCCGTTTAAAAGAATCTTCTTGCTAAATGGAAAGAAAGGCTTTTCTTTGCTAAAAAAGATAAAAGGGTAAAAATCTTTTTAAAGGAAATATTTCTACACTTGGTTTCGAAATATTAAAACAGTTATTATAAAAATAATAATAACAAGATTTAAAAACAAACTGACAATGGTACTATTTGTAATGATTTAAAACAAGCTCCAGACGTTGGGGACACTATAGGAATTTAAATTATTATTATAATGAAAATATCTAGATTTTTTAAGGGAGCTTACATTAAGGGTAACCTTCAAGTTCAAACAAAACAATTAAAATTTATGGTTGTTAAAAATGGTTATGGTTAAAATGTCCGAAAGGAATAATACTTACTGTCATATGTCAAAATAAAATATTTAATCTTTTTAAAACATTAATTAAACTTTAAAATTATTTGCACTTAAAAGAAGAATAATATGACAATTAACCAATCCATAAAACTTATAATTTTGTTTATTACAATGTTATTAGTTTGCCATGAAAGCAAATTGTTTTTGTTAAAGAAAAATGTCTATTTTTACTTAGAAAAATGTTAAACAAAAAGTACCATCATCTGGCTGATGCATTTCCTTTATGAAACTGTTTGGGCTTGGAACTGGATTTAAAACACTGCAAGCAACACACAACACTCTGTCTCACTCAAAATGGAAATAATTGATCTGAAATGACCAGCTAATATAAATAGACAATTCTTTGGAAGTTGGACACTGGATTCGGGTCTCAGATTATCGTGGATAACAAAAAAAACTGCAATCTTCAAAACTCAGCCACTTAATTTTCTCCCAAAACCATGTGGACCTCTCAAATTATTAAAACGCTACTTTATAAATCTCCCACTTAGGACACAACACAACAAATCGGTGATTAAATGAACAAAACTGCCACATTCATCATCATCAGTGGCATTACAGCTCGTCATAAGCCAAAGCCTCCTTCAGAACAATCTTCCATTCGCCCTGTCTCTGGCAACTTTTATCCATGCTTTAACTTCGATGGATTTTAGATCATCCTATATGTTATCTTAATACCTAAGTCTTGGTCTTCCTCTGGATCGTCTTCCCACTGGTTCTCTTTGGTCGAAAATTTTTCTGATCGTTGCATCTTCATCTCGCTAAATTATATGTCCTATTTATCGAAGGCGTGCTTATTTAATACATATTAGAACGTCAAGTTCCCTAAAACTTCCGTATAACTCAAAGTTGTAGCGCCTATGCCACAAACACTGTTCTTGGACTTCTACATATATTTTCGTTAGAATTTTTCTCTTGAAACGTTTAAGCAGTTCTTGGTCGTTCTGTGTAAGTGATCACGTATCTGACCCGTATGTTAACACTGACCTTATTAAAGTTTTATATATGGTAAAATTTTTCTGGGTAGTTTTGGAGCCATCTGTTTCCTCAAGCCATAATAGCACTTATTGGCAAGCACTATTCTTCTTTTAGCCCAGGTAGACGAAGGTGTCCACACCTTCCAGTTCCAGATCATTAATTAATAATCTAGGTATCTGGTTGCCTGATCTAGTACAATACATATACTTGGTTTTCTGTGCGTTTGATTACTAAAACTGCCACATTGCAATTAATTAAATTCACCTCTAAACAAAAAAATGTTCCTGCTACTATGACTTTACACTGTATTTCCATTTACAACAAAAACGAATAACGAATACAGTAACGAATTTGAGGAAAATCCGGACTCAAACAATAAAACCAAACGCTTTGGCGTTCTATCGTAGAGTGACATTATAATTCTCAAAAATCATTCACATCCCGCAAACTTTTCCCATCAACCCAAGTGGATATTTTTTGACGCGCAATATAAGGCGGCATCTCGTTTAAAAGTATTCGATTAAAATTATTATATACAAACCAGACATGTTTATATTATCAATCTCGGTGATGCAAAAGGATTGAAAATCTTTTTTGTTGTTTTGATACATACAACAGAAAATCGAAATAAATGAAAATGCTACAAATATAATGCGTGAAAAAAAACATCATGTTTCATTAGGTATAGTGTCGTAGAAATTGAAAGAATAAAATATATTTAAAATTTCCAGAAGAAATCCCTGGTGAGTTTTGAAACATATTAGGTTTCAAAACTCACTCAAGTTCACAAAACTCAAGTTCAAATAGGAAGATAATAGAAAGGCTTTGTGTAAAAGAAATGTGTCGTTCATAAAAGAATAGAACTTTTAAAAAAATTTTTTCAATTTAAAAAAGAATGTGTTTCTTTTGTTTATTTAGACGAAACATGGATTTTTGCTAAATACGTTATAAAACGAATTTGGCATGATGAGAGTATAAAATCCATATAACATATTGAGACCAAGGGAAAGAGACATATTATAGTACATATCGAAAACATGGCTTTATTGATGGTGCCTATCTTGTGTTTTCTTCAAAATCAAAATTGGCCGATTATCATGACAATATGCATACGGAGCTGCTTGTAAAATGGTTAAAAGAAAAACCGTTTTTATGAGTTTTAGTTTACATGAACCATCTCTTATAGTACTGGATAATGCTCCGTACCATTCGCAAATTTTAAATAAACAGCCAACAAACGCCTGAACCGTAGACAAAATAAAAGGATGGTTAAAGAATAAAATTATTACATTTCTTTAGTATTGATTTAAGCCTTAATTACTAACGTTAGCTAAAAGTCATGTACAATCAAACATATGTAACAGTAGACATAGCTTTGGACACCGTGTATTAATTGGATCCTGTTATTGTCAATTCAATCCAATTAAATATATTTAGGGAATATGAAAAACATATTACGATGGTAATATTACAATAGTAATAGTAAGGAAACCTTGGAAACATGGCCACAAGAATTGGATACAGGCACGTTTGAAATTTGGGAAAAAGTGTAATAAATGTGAAGACCTTGAAGAATGGTAGATTTGTGAAGGTCGCATCAAAGCAATTAATCCTGTTATAATTTATCATTCGAATGTGGATAGTGACGACAGTGATTATGATAGTGAATCTGATGGTTAATAATAGTTTTAGGAGATTAGGAGAACAAAAGACTTCGTAATTTTGTTTTGTTTTTCTACTACTAATTGAATATTCTACTAAATAGATTTACACAATAATTTCATCACGTACAGCCGTATTTTAAAAATTGTGAGAATTTTATAGTTTAGATTGGACCATTTAAATCAATACTTTCATACCAAAGTCGTATCCATGGAATGGAGTGTATGTTAATATGTATGTCTAAAATATTTTAAATATATCTGAAAATGTATACCAAAATATTTCTACTAGAAAAAACTCATATTAAGTCGATTTAAAGGATTAAAACTGATCTAATACCAAAATATTATAAAATATAAAACTAGATAGGTATTTAAAACAATTATAGTTTATTCATCTTCCGGGTTTGGACCGTGTCATTTGTGAGTGACCCAAAAGTGGGTTCATCTCGACGTTTCGCTACAATTGTATGTAGCTTCTTTAGGAGAACAAAGAAAAAGAAAAAGAAAACAAAAGACAGGAAGATGGGTAGTTAGCAACGGTAACTCAGTTACTCAACGCAACCAGAGGCGAATACTAACTACCAAGATGGGCATTTGGTCACAGTAACTCAACTACTTAACGCAGCCAGAGGTGAAAACCAAATGCCAGGACAGGGATTCACGTCCAACAGCTCAGAACACTAACGCGTCGAGAGGCGGGGAGTGAATCCGACGATTACTCCGCTACCGCTCTATTTATAGTCGCGGTGACCTGTCGTGTCGGGACGTATCGGCACACTCCGTGGCGCGAACGTCAAGAAGCGCGCGCTGGCCAATCATGTGGCTGCATCGTGGTAGCGGAACCGGACGGCGGCTCTAGACTGAGATTCCAGATGAGAGACAAGTAGTATCCTTCCTCTCGATTGATATTATGTGGATTTTTTCGGATCTCTAGATATTCGCGGATTTTCCTGGAATAAAAGAATTCTTTTATTTTGAGTAAAATTTTCAGAAAATGGTTCATCAGGCTAATTTTTCTGAACTGTGAGCATATATTGGGAGCATATATTTATTTTTTTGCAAATTAGTTAACATGATAAACTAATTAAGATTCGAACAATTTATCGCCGATTTCGCAGTTTTGTCCTTGTTTTATTTCGGCCATACTCGGTATTACATCTTACAACTATTTATGGTGTATGATGCCATGACTTATGTCTCAGGGTCACCTCCAATCTTCGTCAGAGTTCACTTATGTTTTTGGTTTAGCCTACCCTAAATTTACAAACCCGATATTCCTCTACGTCCTATTGATAGTACACATCTCGTTAAAAATGCTTCATACTTCGTCAAAATTTATTTTCATTTAATCAAACTTCTTAGATAATATTATATTTTATCGTCAGACATTCTAGTAAGTTTTACTATTTTTATTATTTTACTCTTTACAAACATTCCTATAGACCAAACCCTAAACATTCTGAAAACTAAATAGAGGATCCAGCAACACCACTCATCTCTCATTAAACAGTGTATGCCCAACATTTATTTCATCTTTCAAAATCAATTTTACAGACAAATAAATAGTGCGCTACGATATGTTGACTATATATTCGTTATTTGGCCCTATAGCAGAAATGTTTAGTTTTTTCAAACTCATCTGAATGATTTAAATCCTAGTCTCCAGTTCACGATGGAGGTGGACACTGATTCATCCCTACCATTTCTCGACGTTATCATAACTAAAAACCAATTCCAAGGTTTTCATTACTCTTTTTCATCTACCTTCACAAATTAATTAAGTTATTGCCCTTGTCCCCATATCAATACGCCTTTGCGATGATGCAAGTAGATCTGCTGAGCTCTCTAGTTTAAAACAAGTTTTTATCCAAAATGGTTACCGTGAAAATTACATCAGTAGGAGGATTCACAGACAATAATCTTCCACTTAGTCTCAACCCAAAGACTCAGACTCTCATCATACGAATGCTTTTTTCTCACATCAAAGGTATCACTGAAAAAATCGACAAAATCCTAAAATTAAGAGGAATAAATATAATATAATAAATATTTACCCCGCAACAAAAATTTTTATTTCTTGTACGATCAATCAAGGCCAACATTTCAAATGAACAAAACAAAGTTTATGAAATTACTTGTGCAGACTGCCAAATCTTATTTAGGCCGATTTTATATCGGCGAAACCAATGTAGAATGTAGGATTTATGAACATTTCATTTCTATTCGCAATTTCGATTAAATTTTAGCTTTAGGTCAACACCATCTTCATACAGGTCACACAATTGATTTTGAAAACTCCAGAATCATAAATCTCATCTACTTATTTAATTCAAGAATTATCTGGGAAGCCATAGAATATAAAAAAGCCAAATTATCTCTATAAAAGAGATGACGGCATACGGTTACCTTTAACGTGAACACCTCCCATTAATAAAATAAATATCCGCTCCACACGACAATAAAAATTCTACTGTCAGAAATGTTCGCGTTTTCCCCCGCGCCAATCCTTGCGCCCACCCCCTGCTAAACCCCATGCTAACCCCCACGCCAACCTCCACCTAAACCACATCACCGTCGACAGTATAAATGAACCGTCCTCTGTTTACACTAGCAGTAACGCTGATTAGTGATCAATGTAGTAGTCTCTGAGGGCTCGGAATACTGAGACCTCGGAAGCCCAAAAGAAAACATCAAAGAGGATGTCGAAAGCTCGGCGCAATGATAATCGACGCGGTTCAATCCGGACTGTTTATTATTATTTCTTGTAATAGTAGTATAGGGATAAAAAATGTTAGGTATAAACATTTGATTGAAATAACAATACGAAAATTAAATTTTTATGGTAAATTATGTTTGACTGTACGTGCGTCCGTCTGTCCAGTCTTAGATTGAATTAAACTATAATCGGTAGAAAAGCTGTCACTTAAAGTTATGGCAAACATTGTCAAAATGAAAATATTCACTACCGGTGCGGTGCTAACAAAAATCAATAAAAATGGTACTTAAAACTCGATGATAGATATACTTATTTTGGCAAACAACGGATTCGTGAGCAGCGTGCAAAAATACGCAAAAAAACATGTTTTAATTAACTTCTGTCGCGGTGAGAATTATTGTCGACTTTAGGATTATTTCGATATACAACTTAGCTTGTGAAGTAAACATTCGCACATCAAAAAGATTTTTGTACCGATATAGATTTTTCCCATTTTTCTTATTTTTAGATAAATTACAAAAGTAACGTTAAATAGTTAATGTTATTATTTTCAAATTTCAAATGACCTGAAGTACTAATTTAAAAAATTATTTCGGCTTTTAAAGTAAGTCCAAAACAAAAGCGAAATAAGTTATAAAAGTTATTTTTTGTGTTGCTATTACAAAAAGAAAGGATCTACAAAAGAACGAAAAACAGTAAAATAATATTCCAAAATTTCTCACTACTTTCTATCGTTAAGACATTTACAACGAATTGTTAAAAAAGTAGTAGGCAGTTTTATTACCCATAAAAGTCGTGGCCCGGAAACATTTTTATGGATAATGTTTAAGACTGAAAGTAAATTTAGAGATACACGACAAATATTTTGTCCTTGTTAGCTGATAATATTTCGATTTATACATGTAGGAATAAATTTTATGTAGGTACAGTTTATTTAAACATAATAATGTGATTGTATAATATAATCAAAAATATCCATCAATTAAAATTATCAATATATCAACCGATGTTTTATTTAACACATTAACCCTATAACAACAAAATCTGATTTTTTTATTTTAGCGAAAAGAGATTGTTCAACGATGTATTAGGACTATAAGTTTTTGGAAAATAAAAAAAATATGATAGGAACACACTTTATTGACAAAAATTGGACTGTTACCATATGGTAACACTAGCCTCATATGTAATACAAAATTATTTATTATAGAATATTTCATTATATTCTATACATAGCCCAACGTCACATATCAAAAATTTTGTACCTACATTAGATGAACACCTTTCCCCGGCACATATTCTTGTCTTATTTTCATTACGCACAAGTAAATGTCTACCACCAACATATCATAGATCACTTGACACTCTGTTAAATGTTACACCAAAACGTGATACTGCGACTTTTGGGGGAGTCCAATATTTGGTAGCATAAGCTTGTACTACTTATCTCCTAAAATTTAGTTGAGATATAGGTTCCGTCTTTCTCTAAACATCCAATGCATTTACTTATAGAAACATCTAAACACAATGCGAAGATTGCCCACTACTACTTTTTACGTCTGATACGTATCCTATACCTTGTAAGATTCTCTTTTAACAAATCAGTACCTTTTATAAATCGGTTATATTCAGTTATAATTGATGGATGACCGATTTGACACACACACAATCACGCTAAGCGATCAACCCTACCCCTAGGAACATGTGTATACCAAACTAAGTATGGGATCCACATGTCCGAAGGTCAAACCGGTCACACTTCACTAGTTGAAGTGGTACCTATCTGACCCCCAGGCTTTTCCACCACCCCTCCCCATCGTGTGACTTACGTGAGGAGGCTTATGATCTGAAAGTTGCTTAAGGTGCCCTGGGTAATGAGACACCTCCTGTTTTTAATTACTGTGGTTATGCCACCTGACTGACTATTTACGTTACTGACTCTATAGATTTTACTCTAACTTCACTTCGGGACTGGAGTCCCTAAAAAAAAAAAGAAAAAGAGCGTGTGTTCCGTCCATGAAGCCGACAGCCTGGGCTGGTGACTTCATGTCCGGAAAAAAGTGTGTGCTCGGTCACTCAGCCGCCGATTTGGCAAAAGTAAATTTTGTTCTCCTCGCCGGCTGGGCGCCCAAAGTGTGTCCGGCCACCGAGCCCATGCTTGCCGCACATGACCTCAGTGCTCGGGTGTCGCGAAAAGGATCAGCATTCATTTGATCCGCCTTAAGGGCCTAATCCGCATCAGCGGTATATAGAAGGCCTGACGGGCCTTCTATATAGAAAAATAGGATGAATTTTACGTTAAAACGTTTAATGAATTGAAATTGATTTTTGAAGTTCTGAATTTAAAAGAAAAACAACCGATTTTTTTTTTTTGGGTTTGGGGGTCTTCCTTGGCGTTGGGACTATAAAATGCCGGCACAATTCTAACCCTTTTATTCTTACATGCTAATTTGTGTGGGTGTGTTGGGGTGTGCATTGCAGGGTGTATATGGCCTCCACACACTCCGGTGTATATTGTCCTTAACTAAGTGCCTTGGCACCTGTATCCTCTCGCCAGAGTCCTAAAAATAGATATTTTTTTTGGTGGTTGTTTTTCTGATGACTGCATTCTTTTATTTGACCTCTTTGCGACCATCTCATTCTTCATTTATTCGTTGGGGACCCTATATCCGGCTATTTGCTGTTTAGGTCTTCTGTGTACCGTCCTGGTATTTGCGTTGTAGTTAGTCAGCTCTCTTAACATGCTACTTGGGTGGTTGTTTTGTCCATTGTGTGAAGGATCCTTGTTTGTCCTGAGTCTCTGTATAAATTTCTCAGAGGTACATATCTCGGTAAGTTCAGGGCATCTCTTATTAGTTGATTTTGTGCTGTTTGTATTTTTTTCCTGTTTGTTTTACAGGTGTGTCCCCACGCAGCAGAGGCATACGAAAGGACTGGCAGGATAATACTATTCGCAATCCTGATTTTGGTTTTAAACCTTAGCTTACTTCTTCTACCAATAAGCGTTGAGAGCTGATTTTTCAGCGCTTTGGCTCTATACGTTTGCTGATTTATGTGCTGCGTAAATGTGAGTTTTTTGTCTAGTAACACTCCTAGATATTTGGCCTCGTTTGTCCATTCTACTGGGGTGTTCCCAATCGTTAGTTCTCGGTTCGGTATACTTCTTCTGTGACTAAACATTACAGCCTGTGTTTTATCCGGGTTTAAGGGTATTTTCCATTTGATGCACCATCTTTCGAATCTATTAAGTGCCCTCTGCAGATGATTAGCTGCATGATCTGGATTTCTCCAGATAACAGCTATTGCTGTGTCGTTGGCGTAAAGACTCAACAGGGAACCTGGTTCTTTTGGCGTGTCGGCCGTATAGATGGTATACAGGTAAGGCGACAGAACAGCTCCCTGAGGCACACCTACTTCCAGGGTCCCGACTTCGGACAGAGTTGCCCCCGTTCGAACCCTGAACCTTCTGTTGGCTAGGTATGATCCAAGGAGGCATGTCATCGCCTCGCTGTATCCCATAGAGTTCATTTTGTAAATGAGTCCTTCATGCCAGACCCTGTCAAATGCTTTACTGACGTCTAGAAATGCTGTTGCCGTATATATTTTTTCGTTATAGCCTTTTGTTGTAAATTCAGTAAAACGTAGAACTTGTAGTTCGCATGAATGTTCGCTTCTGAATCCAAATTGAGCTTCTGGTATGATGCCTAGTGCTTCCGATTCGTCGTTGAGTCTTTTTAATATAACTCTTTCCGCTATCTTGCTTATTGATGATAGTAGGCTGATAGGCCTGCAATTTTGCGGAAAAATGTCATCCTTCCCTGGTTTTTTAATCATGATAATTTGTGCCTTCTTCCATCTATCTGGAAAATATCTTAGTTTGAGCATGTTGTTTACAATGTTCGTTATGTAGACAGTAGCTTTGTTGGGTAGATTTTTTAGTGCCCTGTTTGTGATGTTGTCAGGTCCTGGCGCTTTTTTGGCGTTTGTTAGTTTTATTAGCTCTTTTATTTCTTCAGGAGATGTATGTGTCATTCCTACTCTGCCCTTTCTTTTCTTTAGTCTTCTGGCTGTTCTTTCTACCTCTTCTTCAAAGTCTATGTCTTCATTGGGATTTTCGTTATTTCTACATGCCCTTTCTAGTTCGTCCTTTAGGACTTCAGCTTTGTCTATTTCCGTATGGACAATCCCGTGTATTCCATGTAAGGGAGGTATGGGTTTCTTGTCCTGTCGAAGGATTTTCGATAATTTCCAGAAGGCGGATTTGTTAGGGTCTAATTCTTGGATATAGTTGTCCCAGCTTTCATTTCTGTGATTTCGTAGTTGTCTTTTAACTTCCCTGTCTAGCTCATTTGCAATCCTTTTATCTTCTAATGTTCTAGTACGATAGGCTCTTCTTCTTTTTCTGTTTTTTCTTTAATTAAGTCTTGTAGCTCCTGACTTATATCTCCGAATCTTCCTTTTTGTCTTGTGATTGTTTCGGTTTTGGAGCTGGCATCGATAGCATTAATTATAGTTTCTTCTAGTTTGGTTACGCTGTCTTCTAGTTCTGTGATGTTGTTTATTGTTGGAATGTTACCGATGTTTTCGCTCACAATTCTTCTAAAGTTTGGCCAACTTGTTATCTTTCTTTTGTGGGGCTGCGAATAGTTTAGTTCTATTGCGCCCAGGGTCAAAACGATTAGATTGTGCGTCGAATCGCCTTCGTTTAGAGAGCGTATCTCGTATTGTTGACCCACGTTGTGTAGGATTGCAATGTCTAGATGTGACCAGTCCACCTGGTGTTGGGATGTGTTCATGTCCTATGCCTTTTTTAACTAGTATGGCTGTTCCTCCTGATCTTGCTCTATGGTCAGTTCTATAGATATCGTAGCCTGGAAATTTGGTTTTCTTCCTTTCCACTAGTTTCGTTTCTTGAAGGGCTACGATATCGAGCTCTAATCTATTTATCATTTCGTCCAAAAGGTTGAGTTTTTGGAAAATTCCACCGGAATTCCAGGACCCTATGCGTAGATCTTCCGTATGGTTCGCTAACATTGTCGATTTATTTCACCGAATGCAGTCATCATTTTTGTGGCCCTATCCATCACGGACATCATCTCCATCATTTTCTTATTGTATTCCGTCTGGAATGTGGCAATGAGTGCGGCTGACCGATTTGAATAATTTTCTTCATTGACGTTGAAAATGTTTTTACACTGCTAACTACATATGTATTCCATGGTATGTAGACGCCGCAGCAACTTCATTGTTATCCACCCATTTAACGATAATTATTTCATTATCCTTGTTTAGTATTGAACTTTAGCCACCTCTCACAATTTATTTCAAAAGATCTTTCTTTTGGGGTAATTGGCAAGATTTGGGTATGCGTATAATGATTTACTGTTTAATCTGCTTACTGGGGTTCTGACTATTAATATTCTGTTCTTATGCTCGATCTATACATTTAATTCTCATATACTTCTCAAAAATTGAAATTTTTATAGGTTATTTTACAAGAATTGATTAGTAAATTTTCTTTAAAAATGTGGTTATATAGAAATTTGTCATTTTTATATTAAAATTTACTCTAGATAATCAACAATAAACTATCCTTCATTATTTTGTATTTAATTTTAATAATATTTTTCTTTTTTTTATTTTTATCCGATTTCGTTTAAAACAATTTAAAATAGATTTTATTTTTTATGTTTCTAAATTTTACTATACATTAGGCTGACATTTATTCAATCGATAATGTTTTATTTCGATTAGAAACTCAATACTTTTTAACAAGTTCGATCTATGTTAAAGTATTTGAGCTTACCTTTTAGTTCACGTAAATCTGTTGCTAGAAATAAAACCCTAATTTGGGACTAAAGTGGATCTGAGCACTTCTAAGTATATTTATTTTCCCTTTAGACCCTAGTCTTTTTCTCCTTTGAAAATCTAGACTCGTTTAATACAATGAAATTCGAGTTCATGGAGCTACAACTTTTTGTTTTTTCATTGAATTGATACTTTCAAAGAGCAACTTATATATTTTAAGTGGTCAATAAATTATTTTTAAATTGTTACAATTGGAATTTAAGTTTGCAATATCATATTTTTTTAGCTTAAAAAACAGGCAATTTTTAATGGTTGAAAATATTCATGGAAATACTTGTTTAACCTAATATAGATTATCACTTTTTTTCAAACTTGGTGTAAATGTTTATTTGTCATTTTTTTGAATATTAAAAAGTATTGCTTGGAATGACAAAAAAGCTTTTTGGATAATACTGTTTATAACTATTACAAAAAATAAATTAACCACATCATCATTAGATATTGTGAGCCCAATGCTGAACATAGCCCTCCCATAAATAATTCCATTGCATCTGATTTTGAATACCTTGAATCCATTTGTACTTGATTCGCTTGTTATCGTTCTACTATCGTGTAGGCGGATAACATAAATTACGATAAGCATCCTGTCTAGATCTCAAGTCTAAAATTTTCTTGGTCTATTTCCCCTCTCTGACTCTGGAAATATGGCCCGCCTAGTTTCATTTCAGCATTTTTATTCTTTTAAGGTCGTGGTATATTATCGTGCACGTTGCGTTTTCAGCACGTAGCGTTTAGTTTCCGAAAAATATAATTTAAATACTTTTAAATATGAACTACTCACACTGTCCGGAACGTATCGTAACAGTCACCTAAGGTTTCCGTTCAGTATATTCGAAAACAATATTTTACTGATGACGACGGCTTCGTAACGAGTCCTAACCGGTTGGTACGGATAATGTAAATTGGATGTCCGTCGTTTTCCCTCGTTTTTTATTTAGGTATTTGTTTGATTTTGATACAGAGTATTTGAAAATATAATTTTTGAGGCTTTTTGTCATTTATGCATGTATTTTCATTGCTTCGAGACAATTAAACACAAAAGTGCTAAATAATTAGGACTTTATATTGTTCTGAAGCTATTTTCTTGTGGCATTGTAAATTAATTACTATTAAACTGTGAATAAGCCACAATTAAAGTAAAAAATACGTTTATTGACGTTTCAATTTCCACTTCGGAAATCGTTCTCAAAATACAAACAGTAAATTAAACAAAATTTGTATAATATATATGATATAAGTTTGGGTATATACACCATCTTTTAAAGATGGTGTAAGATTATTCACATTATCTAGCAGTATTTCCTACTCCTAAGAGAGAACTTTCAACGTTTTGTTACCAGTCGAAACTCTCTACGTACCGTACAACCTGAATGTATTTGACTTGTAGACAAAACAAGCTATTTCTGGCACGAGAGTGATTCCCAAAGAGGTGTCGATAAAATAGCTTTTATAGATGTATTTTTAAATTTATTAAAGGACTATGACCGCCGAAGGAGATGTATAATTGATAATTTTTTTCACTGGCAACAAATTAATAAATTTTGTTTGAGCATGTTCATGTACACAGTTTAATAATATCAAAAGCATCTCCCATAAATATCTGATCTCCGGGCACATTTAAACCGAGGCGAGGGTGATTCGGTTCATGCAACTATTGGGGCAGAATTAAAGAGGACTTGGAAAACTGGACTCATTTATGTGCTGGCCCAGTACTACCAGATAATGAACAGTGCGAAGAAACCTTCTCCACTGTACCGTGTAAGTGAATTTCACACAATGATTTTATTAATGTCAAGGCTTTGGTAGGAGAAATCGGTACAAATTACAACAAAAATATTGATTCTGACACCTTTTCGTTCTCAGAAATTAAGATAGTAAAAATTGTCACTTATAAATTTCTTTACAAGTTATCGTAATTGGATGAATTTAAGATTGTTGATATTTTTGCTGAACAGAACAGAAAAATCGCAAATTGCTCAATAATAATGACTATTTGACTTTTACCGATAAAATAACTGTAATAAAAAACCGGTCCAAGAAAAAGGCTTTGGTGGTAATATCTGCCAATAAGAAAAAGATTTGATATATCTGATAATCTAATCATCCCCTCCTACCACAGTTTTTACAAAGACTTATTAATTACCAAAGATAGTCAAACGTGTTGTTTTTATCTACCAAGTTTGTGTACACACCTAATTCAATACAAATAATTTTTCTAACACGTGGATTTTAAAAAAAATTTTGTGAACTCTTTTACTTATAAATAAAACCATCCTCTACTTTTTATTTATTATTTTTATTTAAGCTATTACTCTCTTAATGGGAGATCGGAATGAGTGGATATTTCATAATAATGAAACAATTTAAAGTTTTTCCAATTAGTTGCTAATTATTAACTCAAATGGTACCAAATGATTGCGGAAATGAACTGAGAAGCAATTTTTGATATCTACTGAAATAAAGGACATAGTTTTAGTCAAAAATGAATATAACCCAAAGCATACAATAGCTATACAAAATTCCAATAGCATGTAACTCGATTTTCTCGAAACGCATTATTTTTTCATTGTTTCACTATTATCTACAAAAGGCGAAATGGCTGGACTCAACAGTTGTCAATTTTTAAATATAATTTTTCTAAAGTAGATTCTTTTTAATATACCTTGTTTTCGCTTTAATTTTTCACATTAAATACCATCATAAAACATGGTTTATATCGCGCAATGAACAGGATAAAAATTAAAATTCTTTAAGCTCACGTAGAAACAGTAATATGAACAGTATAAAACCCTTTATTTTGCCGTCAGTTTTATTTAATTGAATTGAATGGATATGCTTTTTGCGTTGTATTGTTCTATATATTATTTATGATATATGTGTTGCGTGTATTAAATCATTAACCTGTTTTGTATTGATTGTTGGTTAGTTGTCATAAGCGGTATATACTTTACGATGCGTAATTTATAACGTCAGTTAGTAGCTGGCACTGTTAAAAATTTATAATTCATCTATTGCTTTATAGTAAGAGTTGTTATTATATTAAAATACATTTTTTTATATACTATATAGTATCAAATTCCTTTACTAAAACAGAAAAAATCAGAAAGTAAAAAAATTTAAATTATAAGTATATTTAGGTACATATTTCCTGTTTTGTAATCAATATTCATAAACTTCTTAACATTTTCAAAAGTAAAGCCGATTAAGTTATATATTGTTCTTCAAATATGATTGAATATGTTTTTAGCAACATGTACATTAAAGATTCATTCGAATTCAGCTCTTTTATTAATAATTTGTAATTACCACCGGACTATTTGTTAGTTTTTAACATCTTGTTTTACCAATTTTTCCTTACAATAATTCATAAATAGTGTGCAAAAGCATTGAAGTAAGATTTCACAACATTGTTTTTTTTTTGTATTTCAACTTTGTTTTTGATTCAAATATGTTCATGGCTCATGGTGTTTTCTATAAACTAATTTTTGGTAGCCCTATGGGTTTAAGTCTTTCATCAATTTTGAGTAGCTATGCCATGACTGATGTCGTTAATAATTGCGTTTTGCATTTTCATTACTTTCATTAAGAGGTATGTGAATGATATGGATTTGGTACTTCCCAGAGATACAATTTATGAAACTGCTAACATTTTCAGCAGTCGTAATCAACATTCAGATTTCACAGTTAGGGAAGAGGTGAAGGATTATCCTCTCCTATTCCTTGATACGAGAATTGTTAGAATTACAAACAATGTGCTAACAACATGTAGGTTCAGAAAATCCATGTATAGTAATAGGTTTAAAAGCTATTACTTACAACATCCTAACAAACTGAAAATGAACCTCATAACAGGAATAAAAGAATCACAGGGCTATCTCTTCCAGACTACCTACAGAAAGATTTCTATTATTAAAAACTATTTTGATTGAGAACTATTGTCCTCCTCAATATGCTACACGTGATGCTTTGTTTCAACATAGATAATGTGAATAATCTTACACCATCTTTAAAAGATGGTGTATGTACCCAAACTTAATATATATATATATATATATATATATATATATATATATATATATATATATATATATATATATATATATATATATATATATATATATATATATATATATATATATTCTTTTTTTTTTATAAAAAATATATTTTTATATAAACCCAATATATCCGTGTATATATATATATATATATATATATATATATATATATATATATATATATATATATAGCAAAAAATACGACCGTTGATTAAATTTAAAATATATTCAATAGTTGAATAGCACAGGTTGTATCGGTCAATAATAGTCAAATGAAAGTCGTCAACTACTTCATTGATTTAATTGAATACGCTTCGCTTTTTGTTTTCGAAAGCATCATCAGTTCACTACAAATACAAATAAAAAGATTTAAAATATAAGTAAATAACCAAAAGGGTTCATACTTACAAAAACAATTTGTAGGTTTTTTTAAAGATGTTAAACACACTCTACGATAACTTAACATTAAAACTTAAAAACTAAACGATAGAAACGAAACAAAAAAAAAACACACAAGAAAAAACTGAAAGAGCACTATTGTTTATTTAATTTTTATCGATGACTTCATCTCAATGTGGGTGTAAGCTCTTTCGAAGATCCAACACAATAATCTCTTAGATTGTTATATATATATATATATATATATATATATATATATATTATATATATATATATGTATATATATATATATATATGTTATATATATATATATATATATATATATATATATATATATAGATATATATGTATATATAAATATAGCTACTTGGTAGCTAAAAACAACACGTTTGACTATCTTTGGTAATTAATAAGTTTTTGTAACAACTGTGATAGGTGGAGATGATTAGATTGTCAGATATATCAAATCCTTTTTTTTATTGGCAGATATTACCACCAAAGCCTTTTTCTTGGACCGGTTTTATATTACAGTTATTTTATCGGTAAAAGTCAAATAGTCATTATTCTTGAGCAATTTGCGATTTTTCTGTTCTGTTCAGCAAAAATATCAACAATCTTAAATTCATCCAAATACGATAACTTGTAAAGAAATTTATAAGTGACAATTTTTACTAGCCTTATATCTGAGTACGAAAAGGTATCAGAATCAATGTTTTTGTTGTAATTTGTGCCAATTTCTCCTACCAAAGCCTTGAGATTAATAAAATCATTGTGTGAAAATTCACGTACACGGTACAGTGGAGAGGGTTTCTTCGCACTGTTCATTATCTGGTAGTACTGGGCCAGCACATAAGTGAGTCCAGTTTTCCAAGTCCTCCTTAATTCTGCCTCAATAGTTGCATGAACCGAATCACCCTCGGTTTAAGTGTGCCCGAAGATCAGATATTTATGGGAGATGCTTTTGATATTATTAAACTGTGCAGTGGCGTACATGAACATGCTCAACCAAAATTTATTTAATTGTTGTCCGTTGTCCACAGCAGTTGGCAGTGAAAAAAAGTATGAATTAATTATACATCTCCTTCTACGGTCATAGTCCTTTAATAAATTTAAAAATACATGTAGCTATTTTATCGACACCTCAGTGGGCATCACTCTCGTGCCAGAAATAGCTTGTTTTGTCTTCAAGTCAAATACATTGAGGTTGTACGTAGAGAGTTTCGACTTGTAATAAAACATTGAAAGTTCTCTCTTAGGAGTAGGCAATACTGCTTGTAAAACGTATGTTGCTACAATGCCAACTGCTGCAGATTAGGTTTTATCCATATCTTTATCTTTTCGAGACAAGTCATTTTTCTCATGATGTCGCTTGAGTTCTTTTGCATTTTTTTCTCGAAGTTCTTTATTGGAGTTTTAAAACACTGTGCAAAAATTTACACTGTAATAATTTACACAAAATACGTAAAAACACGATAGACTTGTGTTAATGACTTACCTCCTTCGATAAACTACCGTGTGGTGTTAGCTCTTGTATAGTGGGTCTTCACTTTTGGGATTAAACCAATGTGTGCTTTAATGTCGTTCTTAACAGAAACATTACCTACTTTTCTATTAGTGTGTTTACCACGCTAATCTGGCGGAATGAAACCAGCCTCGTTTTTAGGAAAACTTGTCGAAAGTACGCGTTTACTGATTCCCAATGTTGTCATTGAAAAAGCTTTACATATTCTAAGGCGCAAATTATTCACTTTAAAATAGGATGCATGATTTAATTTTCTGGGATTTTATTTTAGCATAACGATACTGAGGTTTGGTTTCAGCTGAGTGATGAACCATAAAATCTCGCTGATTCTTTATACTGCCAAGTTCCCAGTATCAGCAGTTGTGTTGACAATTTCAGCAAGGAGGTCTCATAACTCTTGTTTTAACGATTTTATTAAATTTCTGAGTTTCTGAATTAGTTATTTATAATTCCGATTAGATTTCTAAATTACGAAGTTTTTTAGCCTTGTTACTTTTCAACTCCAAAATACAGGCACTTCGTTTTTTCCTGTAGTTTTCTTGTAGTAGATCCACCTTCATTTACTGTTGGAAGATTATTTACATCAATCAGAATATCAGCTGCTGTACAAATTTCATGATCTTCTTATTTCTTTTTTAATTAAGTCTTCTTTTATTAAGTCGTCATATCCGAAAGGGTTACCAAAATCACTACTTGTGGAATAAAAGTCCAGATTTTCAATCCTGTCTTCAGCATTGTGTGTGAGTTCAGAACATGCTAAAATACTTTTATTTATAAGAGGTGAAATTTGGTTGTACTTTTTGCATAATGTGGCATAATATAATAATAAATCTTCATCGGTCATTATAGTTAAAAAGCGATCATATTCAAAAATAAAGGGGTCTTATACACTTACATTATTGATCTTGCATAATACTGGATTATTAGGTTTTTAGTCTAGATTCTCTTTTTCATTCTGACTAATAAACTCATTGGAGAATGATAATGATCGACATAATCATAGCAGAAGTCGACCTCGTACACCAACATCAGATTGAGATGGCCACTGAAAATAAAATGAGCCAAAATGTAATTTTGAACATTACATTGTAATTATTCTTAAGCTATCAAAGCTTTTCTATTAGAACTTTGTGTGTCATTATGAATGAATAATATTTTTTAGAATGTAAACATTGACCCATTCAAAGATAATATTACAATATCATTACCGACGTGTTGAAATTTATTTTGGAATTTCAATGTGTGTTTTTAGTGTCAAAAATTTATTTCATACCCTAATCTAATATTGGTATTTCATACTGAAACCTCAATACTCCGGGAGTATTGGATTTTAGGAAGTGTAGAACTTTCAAATTTCAGAAGAACTGGAAGAGAGGTGATGAAAATACTAAAAATATGGCTAAGCTCAGAGGAACAAAGTTTAATGGCCAAAGGGACACTAAATCTCAAGTGAGTGTTCGGGCTAGCTTCAATGCACTGGATTGTGGCTTTAAAGATATAAACAGATAGCAAGGATACTGAGCTAATGAGACAAGAAACGAAATGAGACCTGGTAATACCAAATGTGATACAACTAAAGAAGGTCACTGGGAATAAATTTAAGAGAAAAAGAAGGGCGCCAACTCAACGATAGTTGAGATTTTAAAGTAACAAATGACCGGAAACAAATGATACTAGAGATAATAACCTAAAATCCAAAAATACTAAATATTAATTTTGTCTTGCTATATTATATACTGGTTAGTAGAACTGAAATAAAACTCAAAATAGTAACAATAATATATTTATAAAAATGTGTATATCGATATATATATATATATATATATATATATATATATATATATATTAACAATTTACATATAATGCAAAAACTAAATAACAGTGGTAGTGGGTGTGTAAAGATACAATAGGACCATATAGCCCCTCAACAAGCGAATAGTCACTACCACTGGCCAAATAAAGGGTGAAATATTAGTAAAAACCTAGAATAGTCCGTATGGTAGCCAAAATCTTAACACTAAAAGTTAGTAATTTAATTTAACTTAGTTCTACTAGAATGAGATACAAGTGACAGTATGGTAAAGATATCAAAATTGATAAATCTAGTACCATTTATATTATAGATAAAAAGTGAGTTGTTACATATTCCTTATATAATGTTTTAAAAACCACATGAAATTTATTTCCCTCCCCAATATCAAAATTGTATTATATCAAAAATGTATTCTATTAAAAAAATATATATATTAAATTAACAAGTGAGTTTGGTCAGACTCTGTATCACATTTAAAAACCTAATAAAAACATGTAATGTATTTTCCCTCCCCAATATCTTAGAATTTGATTATCAAAATTGTATTCACCTTATCATATGCATATGAAAAGTTAACAGTAAATAGAAAGTAACACAAAAAGTCAAATAGTTAAACAACTTATTTTAGCAACACTATAAGTCCATATGAAAACTCCTCTTGGCACGGCTAAATTAATTCATGGTTATGGTGACAAGTCCCCTGGTTCCGGGTGACAGCAAAATCCACGGGTTACATACGCAAGTTGCTAACTATCTAAGGATTCAAAATTACTAACTAATATCCTCGAGGGAATATTTTCAAGTGACGGAATCTAAAAGAGTTATGTAATTTAATAAATGCAATTCAACAGCTGTAGCAGCGTGGATTGACTACACCAAAACAAAACATCAAAACATTAGGTATTAGGTCAACATGTCAGAATTTCCGAAGTTACTTCGTAGACATGACAGGCTTGCGCCATGAAATGAACATGCGCAAAATACAGAAGGCTGTACCACATTTGTAGAACCTTTTATATTCCACCAAAAAAAGTTAGAGAAAAAAAAAGACCAAAGAACTTACGGATAAGATATGCAATAGATCGGAATTTAAGTTTGACTATATAAAAAATGACCTTATGTTCATTGTAAGTAAATCAAGGAAATTTTATATTTAAATCATTTCGGAACTCAAAAATAAATCTCTAAAAAAATACTAAACTGCAATGATAAATTTGATTGTATGATAAAGAGATAATACGTATGAAATTATTTACTTACATGGAGCCGCAGCACGCCAAAAAAAATCTTCCTTTTTATGTGGAACTCTTATAAATGAGTATTGATTTTATTAGAAAAATTACTTATTTATATTATTATTTATGAATTATATATTTTTTATTTTTGTCCTAGATTTTGTTTGCCCCAATTTGAACGTGAGAAAAACTCACCGGTTGGCGTGTCTGCGTTTACGAGTTCTGACCAAAACTAACCGCTTCCGCACAGACTCGACCAATCTTCCTGTCAAAGCGACTCCTGCGCGTGTGTGGAAAAATGTCGATTTAAAATCGATCGTAGGCGGGTAATAAGAAATTTCGTGAGGGGTTTTAATTGGACTAGTCAGTAGCGTAAACGCTACAATACCAATTTCGGACCTACAATGTCCGAAATTGTTTGCAAAATCGAACCACATTTATCAAAGTAAAGATATCACATAGTAAATAATACATAAATATACAATACTTACTTCGTATAAATAAAGAATGACTGAATAAAGAGACATCTCTAGAAATAGTACAAAACAGTGTAACAACTCAAATTGTAGAAGAAGTTAAAACATACACACTCAGACAATTGAAAAGCTTCAATGCTCTGCCTAAACTTCAGTAACGCCCTCACGTCGAGGGAATTGTAGTTAAAAATGTCCCATTCATCCCAGATTATAGAGCTTAAAATCCTCTATATTTAAGTACTGACATCTTAAAAACAACAAATTTTGAGTCATTCCGGTATCGTTGCCGGAAGGCAATTTATTTGTAGACAATACTAAAAGCTCAGGTTTGTTTGAAAAGTATTCTCAAGAGATTTTTTTGCATAATTACTTTTATAAGATACCTCAAAATTAGGTTTAAGAGATCGCCCAGGCGAAATTAAAAAAAATTAAACAAATTATAAAAATAAATTTTTTTAGCCCGCACAATTTTTTTAACATTTAGATCATTTTAAACAAAATAGGTATTTTGTATATTTTATGTTAACTTTATAGTTTTCGAGTTTAGTTTTAAAACTAAGGAAAACGCAAAATTACGATTTTAAAGGCTCAAAAACACACGTAAAAAACATGTTTGAATTGGCCAAGAAGCTAAATTCAAGTTCAAACCCTTTTCTATCATTTTTCGATAAGTATTGTTGGCCATTTTTTATTTTAAAATATTGTTTTTTAATCGTCAATGAAGCGGTTACGACAGAACGGACGCTCGGGCTGCGGCGTGTATGAGAGAGAAAAACAAGGTACACATTTTTGCTGGTTTTGCTGTCTCATTTTCCAAATTAGCACCTTCCCTGCCATACGCGCTTCATAATCAATTAAAAACAATGGTTTAATAGTTATTTATGCACCAAGGGTATTACTAAGAATTATGCCCCGAGAGTACTAGATATATCACTGAATGAAGGTTATCATCCAGTAAAACCAGTGGTACATAGAAAATATGCAAATATATTTTAAAGGTGCAGTAAAATAAAAAATAAAAACATCTCATTTTTAGTTTTTATGTTATGTGAAGTGAAAAATAAGATCTAGTACGTAATCTTGTTACTGGATAATTACGCCCATCGGATAATATCCATCCCTCGAGGCAAACGTCTTTTGGCTAAATTATATTGCTCTCCGGGCGTTGGCATCTCATCAACACACTTGCTGCATAAATAACCATAAGGTCATTGTTTTTTAATTTATAATGAAGTGCATATGGCAGGGCGGGCGCTTGTTTATACAATACCAATATAAAACAAGCAAAAATTTGTGCCCTAGGTCTTGTTTCTCCCTCGTATACACGTCGCAACTCGAGCACCCTTGATAGAACATGATGATATAATAACGATTGAGCCCATAATACTATAACAAACAAGATATGCTCACTTGCCGTTCTAATTTTGATCGACTTTGCGCATGGCGTCATGGTGAGACAAAGCCAGGGGACTTGTTTGTATCATATTTTAACGATGCAACATATGGCAACGTTGTTCCATTACTGTAATGAACAACTTCAAAACTTAAACTGTTAACAGTAAGTATACCTCGATGCCATATCTTGCACTAAGAAGTCATAACTAGTTACTTTCTGTGAAAACGTGTTTTGAAAATTAATAAGTAATTGGTAAAATTAATTAAAGAAATATATGAATCTACGATTTAATTGTGTGTATTACAAACAACATAAATATTGCTACAAAACATAAATTAAATATAAAAGGCCGGCAAAATGTAAAGAGTTTGACCATAAAGGAAAAGCGGGTCAAACTTGAGACTTTATGAATATTATTTAGACATTTATTTTACAATCTTTGTGATTTTTCTTTTGCGGTATTGTAATTATCTTTAATATTTTGATTTAGAATTTGTATTTTAAAATACATTTTACATCTAAAAAAAGTAATTTTACATCTTCGCTAACATTTACATATTTTGCAGCTTCTATTAAGTTTTTTTAATCATATTTTGTTATTTTCAATGTGTCGCCATTATACTACGAAAAATATGTTCCAGTTCACTACATACATCGAAAGTAACTTTTTTTAAAGACCTATCAAAAATAAAGTATTACTTCAAGTTCTATTAAAATGTAGTTTAATTATAATATTAAATATAGAAACATTCGCTCTGCTGTTATAATATTGATATATTAATTCTCTGCTGTTATTAATATTAATTCTTTTTATTTATATAATTAGAATTGCATCAAATGAAAAAATTAAGGGAAAATTCAGCAACCAAATTAAACCCAATATGCCCAAATGTAAACTGCTCTTTGAATAACCCCACAAGTAGACGAGATCAAGTAATTATAAACCCTTTAAAAATTAGGCATACTGCTGTCACACACAAATTTTTAATTAGTAAAGACTCACCACCAATTTTCAACAACTGCTTCACTTAATTGACAGTGAAACACTTCCTGACTTTCCATGTTTCCAAAATTAAAAAAGAATGTATAGAATTTCAGACGACCTCAAATCCATGCTGACTAGCGATGTGAAATTACGTGTAATTTCAGAAATTGTAAGTTACACGTGTAAAATTACCCAAAAATTACAAACCAGATGTAATTTATGTAACTTATGTAATTTATGTTCATTGTATTAAAAAATCAATTGTTTGCATTCATATTGAATATAATAAACACAAAGTAACTACATACTTATGAAATAAAGAAAAGTGGATAAGAAATACATACAAATAATAAAGAAATGAAAACATAGGTTCTTTAGTTTTGTTTTAAGCGGCTTTTATAAATCACAACTTCCTTTTTCGCAGACAACTGGAGACCTTCTTGTTATAAAACGTCGAAGTTTCAATTGTTTGCTCTTCCAATGAGCCTTGTGTAATTTTTTTTATCTCCGGCAAATCCAGAACTGCATCCTGAAATTAAATAGGAAAGTGTAAACATAGAGAGTAAAAATAATGGGTTTATAATATAATATATACAGATCTAACTACCTTGTTTTCGGCATCTGAAGTATCCTTCTCGACTTCCGTTTTTTTTTGGGGTTGTTCTGTGCCTTTACCCTGAAATTGATAATTTTGGAATATAAACAATAAATATGTATGTGTTTACACTAATTTACCGATTTCATTAAGACGTTTTCTAAAATGTTCACTTTGCTTTGTCTCAAAATGCGTGCTGGTCTCTGTTCCCTAGTTTCCATTCTTTGATCAATTTCATCATCGGTCATTGCAAAGTCAGCAAAATTAAAATCATCGTCGGAATTTCCATTTCCTGTTGTATTTGAATGCCATGATGATATTGTCTGAAAACATAAGATTTATAATTTTTTATTCGAAAACGGTGGAATGCATTGGAAAATCGGAAAAGAAGCAAACTGCATATATCACATGCACATATCACATATCTAAAAAATGCCTAAATTTAAAATTACCTCGTCTAATTCTTCCTCTTCGGAAATATGGTTTTCAATTACTTCTATCTCCTTCTGTAAGTTTCTACCTTCTATCGAAACGTTGTTCTGTACAGTCTCTTCTATAGGATATTGACTTTGTATGTGATGTTGTCGTGAACGTTTCAGCAATTTTGAATTATATTGTATATAATTTAAATTTGCTGCCCTTTGAGTTGTTAGGCGATTTCTTCTCTTCGTATGAATGCTGCTCTGGGAGCTAAAGCTTCTCTCTGTTGCCGCAGAAGTGCACGGCATTGTCAATATCCTGACTGCAACTTTGGAGAGGCATGAATGTCCACAAAATCCTT
This sequence comes from Diabrotica balteata, assembly GCA_918026665.1. NCBI lineage: Eukaryota > Metazoa > Arthropoda > Insecta > Coleoptera > Chrysomelidae > Diabrotica > Diabrotica balteata. The sequence continues at coordinate 73,278,633 of OU898283.1, read as the reverse complement.
TCCACCATGTAACCAAAGAGACATTATCGAGTATGTTCCATAAAAATGTTTCGCCAAAAAAGTCTGTTTTAGCTAAATAGTTTCCTAAATCCTCAGTAATCTTTGACACTCCTTCATCACCAATCTCTATCGTGGTCGTGGTTGACATAGTAGTAATGTATTTCATCGCTTCAATCCTTTCGGCTGATGATAAATTTGCACCAACAGACCGAGGGTTTAGTAAGTCTGCGGCAAAATGGATCGGTTGAAGGGCGTATTCCTTCCTTGATATAAATTTATCCATCGCTTCTGTTTTTTCGCAATCCGTTAGTTTCACGCATTCTAAATGAGTAGATATGTTACTACCGATTTTCGCGAAAGTTTCACAAACCAAATGAATTGACGAAGAATCTCCTTCAAGACGTGTTATTGCTTCAGTAATTGGCTTAAGCAATTCAACAAGAGCGCTAGAATTTATCCAGAATCCTTCATCAAGTAAATTTGCTTTTGCGCTGCGTATTCTATCTTGAATTGTTTTATCTGGAGATATTGCTAGACGTTGTAGGACGGACTTGCATTTAGTCAGATCTTGAAGACATTTTACATGTGAACCCCATCTTGTTTTTACAGGTAGGCTAAGAGACACTCCACACTTCATCTCATTTCTTATTTCTGTGAATTGAGCTCTCAGTACTTGACACTGGTTAATAGTTTTAACGATATGTATAATATGTGACAAATGTGTCTCTATTGAAGATAATTTCAAAATATCGCTGCACAATAAATGTAATGTGTGCGCTAAACAGCCGTATGATACAAGATGGGGATACATCTCTTCACATTGTCTCACAGCCTTCCTCATATTCTTTGCGTTATCAGTCACAATAGCGAAAAATTTTTTAGGTCCATACTCCTCCAGAACTTCAACCATTAATTTTGTTATATATTCTGCGGTATGCTTCTCTGCTTTTGTTAGTACTGATTTGACAAATAACGGTTCGGGTGTTGTAACAATGAAATTAATTACACTTTCATTTCGCAAGTTGGACCAACCATCGCATTGCAATGATAAATTGTCAGCTTGCTTAATTTTATCATTAACTTGAACTTCAACTCGCTCGTACTCTTCGGTCAGGAGACGATTTGATAACATATATCTCGATGGTAAGGTGTATGAAGGTCTAATTTTTTTAAAAAACAATTTCCAATCTTCATTCTCGGTAATTGAATGTGGTGCTGAACTGGTGTAAATAGCTCTAGCAAGCAAAATATTCAATTCGTTATTTTGTTCGTGTGTCATTCGATCACAAAATGATTGTATTCTGTTGATTTTTGTGCAAACAGGTGTTTCCACATGAATGTTATCAGAAGCAGATGTTGATGCTGTGGAAACCGTTGATGATGTACAAGCAGCATCAGTGTTATCGTTATCCAATTTTGCCGATGTGATCTTTTTCATGGATGTTTCAAATGGAAATTTAGAGTGATTCCCCTTTGACTTTGGAGTTAAAATATTGAATTTAAGTTTTATCATATGCGGCACATAAGTGCATTGTTGAAGATGAGATTTCATTCTTGTAGCATTTTTTGCATGTACACTCTTGCAAAATTTACACCTCACATTTATGGTCTTTTGATTAGAAGAACCCGCAGGTAACACTTCAAAATAAAGCCAGATATCTGTCTTACGTTTCACCATGTTTTATGACCTAAAAAAAATATTCAGGTAGACTTAAACATTAAGAAGGGAAAAAACATTATTTTTCAAAGTATTTGATGGGCACGAGGGCATAAAAAATTGTTAGGCATCCTTAAATAGAAGAAAGATTAAAATTGAATCTGTGTAACAATTTAATGAAATTCGAATAAGCAGAATACTGGATCGGACAACTACATTATTTTGCCCTCAACGTTATCAAAATTTTTTATTTAGTAAGTTATGTCAGTGTAATTCAATTACACATGCTACATGCACAAGTACCCCGTTGCTCCTATCATTCTTATAGTTATTGTACAGTAAACTAATCTAAAAAATCGAATAAAACTTGGTAAACCGAATTCAGAATTAAGTACTGTAGCCACATATAAAATGACGCGCGTTAGATTTAACGTACAGTCGATATGCGATAGGCCCGCCCCTGTGTTTCCCAATCTAAGGTTGCTATGGACATCACCGGCACGTGTTTTGCTGTTTGTAGAAATAATATATTTCTTACCTTATAGTTTCTGTGCTTCCTTATAAATAAATGTAAAGTAACCAACGCTGCGTGAATGAATAGAGAAAGAACAGTCGAAAACTAACTTATACATACACATTACACATACAATAACAGAAATGTAAACATAACCTGCCTGACTCAGACTAAGGAACGACTAACGAGCGACGAGCGTAATAGCACCCACTGGTTCGCGCGCGCCGGCACCGGCGCACCGCACTTACGACAATTGCGCGCGCATAAGTTGCCATAATATATGTAATTTTACCAGTAATTACATAAATTACGGTAATTTATGTAAATTTATCATAAGTTACGTTAAATTTCATAAATTACGTAAATTCCAAAAATTACATAAATTACATTAAGTTACGGGTATCATGTAATATTACCGTAAGTTACGTGTAATTTATGTAACGTAAGTTATGTAATTTTACAACTCACATCACTAATGCTGACAGATAAAAATTTAAATGTAATAAATTATTTAAGAGATGTAAAATTGTATTATACTATTTAATCTACATAACTATATTAAAACCATTGTGTTTGTCATACCACTAATAACCTTTAAAAGGTTATTCATTATTATAAATAAAAACGTTTGAACTTAAATTTTGGTCCTCGGTGAATTCAAAAATATTGTTTTTTAGTCGTATTTTTGAGCCTTGAAAATCGTAATTTTGCGTTTAGAATGATTAAAAAAATTAAAAAAAAAATTGTCCGGGTCGAAAAAATTGATTGTTACAATTTGTTTAAAAAAACTAGAACAACTTTTTGTGTGAACAAACTCTTGAACCTTATTTTGGGGTATCTCATAAAAGTAACTATTCAAAAAAATCTGATGGGAATATTTTTTATATGATTTTTAATTGTGGCATGTTTAATATTATCAAAATGATGTTTTATGTATGACTTTATTTCGAAAAGTGACCTTTATTGACAAAAACATCTTGTTAAAGTTTCAGGCCTAAAATATTATTCAGTTCAGTTTAAACTTTATTAAAGCTAAACCTGTTCTTTGTTGTTCTTTTTGTATCTTGGTGTCTTTACGTTTTTTGCTAGCAAGTATGTTGTATCTTGTGTGATTTTCTTACTCTCAATATTGTAGGATCATCCTTAGATATCAGGTACGCGACATAATAAGTGATGCTAAATTTTGCTGTTTCAAGTGGAAGCAGTGCAATTTCAATGGAAGCTTGGCACTAGCGATAATTTCTACTCATTGGTGAAGGATTTACACTTTCTTGCATTTTTTCGCTCAATGTTCAATAATAGTAAAGTCTTATCTTATCGAAGAAAGCTCTGTCCGGTCGTCATCAACTTTTGTTCAACAGTAGTGAAATACTCATTAAATAATAGGTGCTGTATAACAGCAATCAGTTGCCAGTTGTTATTTTGGCCTACGCATTGGTCACACCCGAGTTTGTAAGTTTAATTTAAGCGAAAAATAATTTTTATGTGTCAAATAAACATTATTTTTGGTTTTCTGACAGCAGCAAAATTTATTTTGTATTAAATATATTAGATAAAAATACATACTTCTTGTCGTGTAAATTATTTTAACTCAAAACTAAATATTTTCTTAGCCAAAAGGATTATCCTTTTTTAACAAATCATCAATTACGTCATCACGCATAGATGGATAACGTCATCTGTGATCCTTCTAATTTTAATGTCAATGTCACATATGCCCAAAAAAATGAATTTTTTCTATAATTTTCCCCACATTGTATATATAATTATGTATCTAAGAATGAACATATGTAGGAGAAAATATAAACAATAAGCTATAGAGCGATTCATATTGTCAAGCAATATTAAAAAATACGGGTATACTCATATATACATCCTAAGATATGTATACTTCATCTAATTTACATACCGATGCACGTCATTATCTACCTCAGAGATCGAAGTTGACATAGTTGCCAAAGTATAAAAAAATCCTGACTCCATTTTAAATCAAATAGATCACATTATAAAAGTATGATTATCTCTTTACAACGACTATTTAAATTCTTACGTGACATTTTTCAAATAAAACACAGTAATTTTGTTTTAAAAAGAACAGATTTTATTATATAGGAAAAAATATAAAACAAGAGGTATTCACTTTAAAATTTAAAATAATAAAGTACAAAAAGTGTCAACACTGCAACTGTCAAATAAGTGTTACCAATTTATGCCAAAATTTCACCTTCGTTCGATTACAGTTACAGTGTGTTCCGAATAAATGTTCTTCATAAAAACGCTGTATAATGCATTTATACAAATTAAATGAAACATATTATTGTGTATTTCTTTAAGTTAACATTAATAGAAATTTTTAAATATTATTTCTACGCGTATATAATAAAATATGTCTAGTGGCTGTAATGCCAGTATACTCGGCAAAGTGATTCTAAAAAAGAACACACCTAACGCCTAAATATTTCGTGTTGGTATCATGTGATGTCACGTACTATGACGCCGATGACGTGCATCGGTTTGTAAATTAGATGAAGTGTATATGAGACACAGACATACAAAAAAGATATTGATAGTAAGAGAGGGCTTAGAACGCAAATATCGTAGAATGAAAAGAAAAAAAATTATTAGAAAACGTGAATACAGATAAAGTTATACTGAAGATGCCGGACTGCACCATCAGCAATAAACAGAAAGAAATATTTAACTTTTTTTCAATGTAACTACGTCATATCTCAGAAAATAAGCACATACAAATAAAAATTGTTTATACACGGGCAACTAAAACGCACCTACCCTAAAAAGAGAATAAAACTAAATACATACCTTTATATCGTATAAAAGATGTGCCTATAATCTATTTTCGCTAAAAGCAAAGAGCTTGCTGATGGAGGATATTGCTTACCATAAAATGTTAATGGCGGCAATAAAAATTAAGTCAGTACATTAACATTAGTATATATGGCTGTTGTACTTTGGAACAAATATTTGCGTTTACTGAATATATTTCCTTTATGACTTCTCTTGTTTATAGTATTTTGTTCTTTTATAACTTTTTTAATTCATATATTTCCGTAACTATTTTTAAAAGTATATTATCAAATTTAGTTTGTGAGTATTAAATCTATATTTAAAAAAAGAATAAATGTTATTTGGAATATTTTACTTCATGCAGAGCAATTATTGATAGCAATTGGATATAAATTTGGCAGTAGTTGTCAGCAATGTATTAATCAAATCTGTAAATATCATAAAATTAAGTAGTTATAATTTCAATTTGGATATAAAAACAAAACTTTAATTACTGTCGTATAAATTATTTTATGTCATACCAGTTTATAATTGTGTTTTTAATGCTCAGTTACCAACTACGTAATAGTGTACTTTATGTCCGCGCTGGCATAAAGTGTACTTTATGGCCCTCACGGGCGTATTTTTACGCCCGTGAGGCCGACGCCCGATAACAAAAATATAACTTAATTAGAAACATCGTCATTTAACAACATTTCAAAACAATATTTAGAATTCACCTAAGACTTACTAATCTAAGAATTCACCTAAACCTACGGTTTTAGTTTAACACTTCTTGCAACATTTCCGTAGCGTAGCAACATAACATGGCCGATAGAATGTATACTAGTAAATATATTGTGAAAATGAAATCCAATTTTTGTATTTTTTATAACTTTATTTGTAGATGCAATAACAAACTAGTATGACATAAAAGTTTGTATGCACCGCGACTATTAATATATGTATATGCCCTGGGCCACATACAAACTCTTGGGCCAGATGCCCTCGGGTTTGTAACATCGTCGCCCTCTGTGCATAAACATCTATTTAATTCCATTGGTACATAAATAACTATTATGTCATACTAGTTTATTATTATATTTTTATTGCTAAGTTACCAACTACGTATGTCCGCGCGGGCATAAAGTGTACTTTATGGCCGACACGGGTGTAAAGATACAAAAAAAAGATACATTATTAAAAACCGTAGCGTAGCAACATAACACGAACGGTGGAATGTCTACTAGTAATTATATAGTCAAAATGAAATCGAATTTTTGGATTTTTTAGAACATTTATATATTTGTAGATGCAATAAATAACTAGTATGACATAAAAGTTTGTATACACCGCGGGTATTAATAGATGTATATGCCGCCCTCGGGCGACTTACAAACCCTCGGGCCAGAGATCTTCGGGTTTGTAACATTGTCGCCCTCTGGACACAAACATCTGTTTAATACCCTTGGTACATAAATAACTATTAAATTTGTTTATCAGAAAATAAACTGTCATTTAACCCTAAACTGGGGAGGTGAAATATTTCTACGAAGTAAAGACTTATGTCACTTTGACCCCCAAGAAAAAAGTAATATTGTAAAAAGATGATTTTGAGAAAAAAATGGCACTTTTTGCGATGTTTTACTAGTATATAATAAATATATTACCGTTAATGTTTTTATAATTTATATTTTGTGAAGAAAAGTAGAAAAACTATATCAAACTGAAAAAAAAAATCACATACATTTTATAAATAGCTGTAAAAGTAAGAAAATATTTAAACAGATAAAAAACTCGGCAATAAAAAAAACCCCACTGCAAACAACATACTTAAAATAAAAAAATTGCATGATGTGTTATTTAAAAAATGGCAAGCCGTTTACCACCGCATTCGATACATGTATTTTTTGGACATTTACTACAAACTAGTTTTTTACATGAATTGCAGCAAATAGATGTCTTTTTGTCTTTACTTTTAGAACATAAATAGCACTTTTTGCGTTTATTTTGGGTGTTATTAATATTTGATCAAGCTGAAGAGTGAGTGTTTCTTGAACACCATATTCTTCTAATTGTTCCTAGTAATACACGGTTGATTCTTAGATTATTTAGTCGCTGCAATAGGTGAGGCTTTACATAGTTGTCCCCTACCTTTTTATAAAATTAAAACGAAAAATGTCAGTTCATGGATTATGAGATTTACAAATACCATAGCTATTTGATGCAGTTATGTCTATAATCGGTTCACAATTTGTCGATAGCTCACTACAAGTTTAACCCTAATTAGAGAACTGATATACAGAGAAGATGGGTAATATGATATAATAGTAAAAACCAACCTGAAACTGACGGTTTAAGATGTTTTCGACTAACCCACCTTGTATCTGCAGTAATACAATACAGCGGTCAACCTTATAATCAGATTATAAATGTATTTTGGCCGACCAGTGTCGTAGAGTATATGATTGAAACATTGAATTGAACTAAATAAATATACTTTTTAAATTGTATTTTTGTTTTAATAAAACTTCTTTATTTTATTCAAAAATAAAAAGTTTCTTGCCATCTGTAAAATATACATTTATTTAATTAAGGGGAAAGGCGCCAAATGTCGCCTGGCAAAATTTTCAATGTGTTTTAAATATATCCACTATTTTCGAATGCGGAGAAAACTAATAAATATTTTTGAAAAACTTAAACGCAGAATGAAAGATTACATTATTACTGAGGGCAGAAAGTCCCTGAAAACATCTACAATGTTTATTTTAATATGTTATGTAACAGGGGTTAAAATTCAAGAGAAAATATAGTATAATTTTTAATTGAAAATATTACATGCAAAAGAATATACATACTTTTTATATATTTTGCCTTTAAATTTTTCACAAATGTTTTTTAGTCTTCTCAGGATTTGAAAAAAAATGGATACGTTTAAAATACATTGAACATTTTGATAGGCGACATTTTGCACCTTTCCCTTTTAATACCTTACGATTACAACTACTATTACTTAACTTATATAATTACGATTAGAAAACTATTCAAATTCAAAATAAATAGGATCAACTTCGGAATCCGAGTCGTCTTGACGGTTAATAATTCGCGGTTGTGTCTCTACGGTCGCATAAATTATGTTATGAAGATCCCACATTTTTTGTTCTTCTTCTATTACATGTCTTACTGCATCTTTCCAGTTTTGTTCTGTAATGTGGTGTAAAGACTCGTATAACAATTCACGTACAGCTTGTATTTTATATGACGTATTTTTTCTAGCCACATAACTTTTCATTTGTACCCAAATGAGTTCAATTGGATTTATTTCGCAGTGTTAGGGTGGATTTCTAAGGACTGTGATGTTTCGCCTTTCCGCCATTTTGTCAACGTCAAGTTCTGTTTTTACCATTCCATCTTCGTAAGGCAGATACTTATTCCGCAGCCAGTCAAGAATATCCTGTTTCTTCCACACAGTCGTTGGAAGTCTTTCTACTAGTCGTGAATGATAAGGTGCAGTATCTAATACTATAATTGAATTTGGTGGTATGTGTTCAATCATTTGCACAAAATACTCTTCGAAAACATCAGCTGTCATCTCCTCGTGATAGTCTTTTGTGCTTTTGGACTGAAATTCCAACAAACCATGGTTAACAAATTCTTTTTCACTGCCAATGTGAGAAATTATTAATCCACTGCCCTTACCAGAAGGTGGGGAGATACCAGTAGACCAACCTTCCATAAAAGCTTGCCTGGAGCTTAATATATTTTTATCTGACCAATTTTTTTTTAAAGTATGATCTGAGTTTACCCACGTTTCATCCTGGTAGAAGATTGACCTTCGTTCAGCCAGGAATTTTCGTATGGATCTTAGATAATTTCTTCTCCAACATTCTCCTCCTGGTCAATCAAAAGTGATTTTCGGTCTGATTTCTCCCACCGGAAATTTAATTGTTTTAAAACTTGCCACAATTTAGTTCGTCCGATATGAGGCAAATCCGGATCGTCTCTAACTTCTTGTAAAATTTTATGTAGGTTTGGTATTTCTTTTTTGAAAAAAAAAATCCATGAATTCTCCTTCGAATACCATTTTTGGCAAATTCATCAATTTCAATAGGCTTTTTCCCTCTCTTTAAGTGTTCGTTTGTGTTTGGGTTAGCTATACCGTGTTTTTTAGCCGGCATATATAACCATTATATTATTAAAAATCTGGGGAATTCCATCCTAATTACTTTGCAACGGATAGTAGGGTAAATGATACAGTCGTTGGCAATGATATAGTGATTGGCCATGTTAACATAAATTTATAAATATTAAGAGTTTCTGCTGTTACTGAAATAAATCAAATTACGGGATAATTTTGGCAACGTCGCTTAATGTTCACCTACAGTTTCGTCTTGCTACAGTAACAATAGAGTGCTTAAAGGGTGTAGTCACTTCTTGTTGTCGCCAGTTTAGTTGTTCACAGGTAAAAACTAACGAATTTCTTAAGGAGTGTACACCTGTTTTTGATCCATTATAAACTTAATCGTTATAGATACAGATATAATTTAGCATGAGTTATTAAACTAAGGTTGTAACTGATCCAATTTTAGGCCCGAAACATTTTTATATAACAAAAAACGCGCGAATTTACTATGCCAATAACTGTATCAATAATTTAGGTATATAAACAGTTATTGGCCAGCCGGCCAATTACTGTGTTAAATTTTTAAAATAAGTTTTCAGATATAATTTGTTTTTCATAAAAGTGGACTCTATAAGTTACATTATTCTTATTGTTGCCTTTACCTATTCTAAGAGTAAACAGTCGTTGGCCGAAGGCCAATTACTCTATTTCAACGTGGCCAATCACTATCGCAATGCTTTTTTTTCAGTTACAATATGCCAAAGGTCTCTGCAGGTATTTCTTACCGAAAAAAATATAAAGAAGAAGGTATAATTAAGGCTTTAGAGTCTATTGAAAATGGTATGAGTCAAAGAGAAGCTTCTAAGTTATATCAGATTCCTCGAGCAACACTTCAGTTCCCGTCAAGTGTCAGATTTAATAATAAAGTTTCTCTTGGACCTAACCCAGTATTAACTTCAGAAGAAGAAGCAGTTCTAGAAAGATGGATTTTGACCTCATACAAGAAAGGATTTCCGCGTAGAATGGAAGACATTCAGGCTTCTGTGAAATATTTCCTTGACGCAACCCCTAGAGAAAATCCGTTTAAAGATAACCGTCCAGGAAAAGGATGGTATCACGCCTTCCTAAAACGTCACCCAAATATAACTCTAAGAACCTCAGAAGGAATAACAGCAGCTAGCTCAGTTGTAGCCGAAGCAGACATAAGAAACTGGTTTAATAATGTGGAAGACTATTTAAAGGAAAAACAATTATTTGAGGTTCTTGAAGATCCCAGCAGAATCTACAATGGAGACGAAACCTGTTTTTGGCTTTGCCCAAAGAACAAAAAAGTTCTTGCACCAAGAGGAGCGAAAAATGTTTATGAAATACAACATCATTCAAAAAACAACATCACAGTGATGTTTACATTTTCAGCTTGTGGTGTTGTGACCCCACCGATGATTATCTATGCTTACAAAAGACTGCCAGCCGAAATTGTTAAATCTGTACCTGACACCTGGGGAATTGGGTGCAGTGATAACGGTTGGATGAAAAATCAGCTATTCTACGAATATATAGGAAACGTTCTTTATCCTTACTTAAGAAAAAATAACATCAAATTTCCAATAGTCTTGTTCGTTGATGGTCACAGTACACATTTAACCTATGAAATAAGCGAATTATGCACAAAACTACAGATAATTCTAATTGCTCTATACCCTAACTCGACTCGAATTATGCAACCTGCAGATGTGGCTGTCTTTAAGCCCTTAAAAGAAGGATGGAAAAGTGCTGTATTAACGTTTCGGAGAGAGCACCCTACTGAAGTAGTAACAAAGGACAATTTTGCTGCAGTTTTAAAAACAGTGGTTGATAATATAAAACAAGAAAATATTAGAAATGGTTTTCGTGCCTGTGGGCTTTTCCCTTGGAATGTATACGCAATTGATTATTCCAAATGCACTGTCAAGGCAAAAGAGAAAGATAAAGACACGGATGTCGGTGAAATTTCATTCGAAACATTTAAAAAAGTTGTTGGAGAAGAAAAAATGGAAAGGCTTAAAAACTTTGTTGAAAGTGATGCACATAATTCCGATTTTTTGACCTTCTTTTATCTTTATAATAATTTTTTGAAGGCAAGTCCATCCGTGAATACTGATTAAATGGAAGATATGGATAAACACGAAGATACAGATCAGCAGAGAGGAATGGACCAACTCCATAGGAGGATCCAATCTAAAATCTGTGAGCCAGAAATAAATCTTGAAATCGGAAATTTCCAGGACGACAAAAATGAGGATTTTATTAAGGATACTTCGGAAATTATCGTAAATGAGCAAATGTTTGACATTAAAAATATTCCTGTTGTAATAGAAGAAACTACTAGCTTAGACAACCAAATGCCTAGCACTTCATCGCTCGCCTCTGAACACGTCTTATTAAATAAATCATCTTCCTCAATCAGCAATTATATTATTTGGCCGAAAACTCCCGAAAGGAAAGGAAAAAGGGAGACGGAGAAACTACCCTTTGTTCTGACTTCTTCCGTTAGGAAAAATGCAATTAAGGAAAAAATAGCTATAAAAAAAGAACTGGAGGCGCAGAAAGAGAAACGTAAGACTGAAAGGTTGAACAAAAAACAACTAAAAGGAAAACAAACCAATAAAAAAAAAGCACCAATCAAAAGAAAACTTAAACATAATGATACAGAAGGATCACCAAGCGACACTGACGTTAAACTTGTTTTTAAAAATAATACAGATCCAGAAACCGTAACGAGCAGAACAGGTGATAAAGAAAACAATGATCCCAATATGAAATTTTCTGTAAATGTAATCGATGGTGATGCTTTACTCAACGTAACGGAAACCTTGCCAAAAATGGACTTCCAACATAGCACTGAAAACATCAAAAGTTATCTTACTGTTGTGCCAGAAAAAATAAAAAGAAAACTGTTTAGTGACAACAGTGAAGATGAATTAGATAATACTAAAAAAATAATTAACACGAATATGGTTATTATTAAACCATCTGCTCCTAATCCATTTAAGAACAAAACTATATACACTGGACTGTGCTATACGTGTGTTAATAATATAACACGTAGTCAATATGGAGTAAAATGTTCAAATTGTTCCAGAACATACCATATAAAATGTATTTCCAAAAATAAGATGAAATCCGCCGAAATGGAGAACTTTTGGTGCAACGTTTGTTTTGATAAGATAACATTGTAATTGGTTTGTAATTTCTTCCATTTATTAAAAATTTTTGAAACCAAATTATTCTTTGATCACTAAAATTATATATATAATTTTTTATAGTTCTTTAACCAAAATTAAAATTACGCAGGTAGGGTACATAAATAAGAAAAATGTGTAGGGTACCTCAGCTTCTTAGTGGTGGCCAATTACTATCTACTTTACTATGCCAATTACTATACGAATTAGGCCAATCACTGTAAAATATGCTTCTGCAAGAATAAAACTTTTTTTTATAAATATTAAACATTTTTAATCAATAAATGACTTACTGAGTCATAAAGAGGTCTTACACATTTATCAAAATCTAATGCTTAAGTGGCCAATCACTGTAGCCTTTACCCTACCTTTCGATATGAATACCAGGTTTTGAAGTAAAGTGATTAAACGCGAATATTTGTATTGAAATATCCGTAGAGATAAGGTATTCTTATTTACAAAATTGTTAATGGTTAAATTCTTATTTTTATTATTATAATATAATAAACAACATTAGCCGTGAAAGTTTTAATTGTTTTTAGCTAAATATATTAGTATTAAAACATTATTAATACTGATAAACATTTTGTAAGGAAAAATAAATTTAAAACGCATTAATTTTAAAGAACAAACATCACAGGAACGCCTATGATGATACAAATTTTACGACCGTTTTATGACTTTGAGGCACATTTCGTGCTCTCAACAATTTGTGAACGGATTATAACAGTGTACAAAAATAGCGATCTGCCAAAGACAGGTTCTTTTATTTGACGAATAGTTAGAACACTTTTGGACCAATATGTCTAGAACACTCCGTGTCCACCAGTTATCATTATATCGGTTTATGTTACTTGCCCAGCGCCATCTAATTTCTTCCACAATATACATAATCTTCGTTCTACGTCCTATCGAATGAGGAAATTTTGTTAATCTTAAAAATATTTTAAAGCTAGAGATCTAAAAAATAGATGATCTAAAATCCTTAATGGGACAAATTCATTATAAAATTCAGGTATAAGGAAAATGTAAAAATAAAATATTCAAACGATGTATTTTTAAAACAAACTTGGATTTTTTAATGACGAAATGAAAATAAAAATATTTTAAGATGTCAGTTTGCTTTAAAATCGTTATCTCTTACAGTAGGATTTTTAAAACACAATATTCCTTTTATCTTTTTTTGTTAATAATTAGAATAATCATTGATTCAGAAGGTAAAATGGCTGCCGCCTGGGAAAAATTTGTAAAATATACTAATGAAGTAAGGAAACGGTTTTTTCGAAGTCCATTTTTTAAATTTATACTTTTATATACAAATAAAATAAACTTACCCCATTAATTCTGGTTAACTTTATTTTTCTTCAAGTTTATTATACTTTGTTTAATGAAAAGAGTTGGGAACAAGAGATGCCCTATTTAGCATACAAGTGGTATTCAAACGATGTAGAAATATTAACTATGTGCCTGCTTCATTGAAAACAAACAGACATTTGACAAAATTCAACACAACAAAATGGTGAAAGTGATAGTTAACTCTAACAACTCTGAAGAACTCTTCGAGGTGTTCGATATGGATGTATATGGCTACCTCTCATATTCAACATGTACTCAGGTGTAATTTTCCAAGAAGCCTTAGAAGGCAAGGAAGCATGAGTACTGCTTTTGGCGAACGGGTAAACAATTTTGGTTATGCCGATGACACCATCGTTTTTGTCGACACTGCTCAAGGATTTAGAAAATAGCTAAAAACATGGTGTGAATGGCAAACTTTTTAAAAGGGTGTCTGGGATAATGTAAATCCTAGATACTTTTATCAAACATCATTTTGAAAAGGAAGAATAAAAGTTTTTTCTGTATTACAATGACCAGGTATAACCCCGTAGAAAAAAATTAGAAGACAAAAATAGTTGCGTATATTCCTGTTTTTTTTTGTTTCGGTTTTTAAATTTATTTTTGTCAAAAAAATTGATTTTAAATTTAAAAAGTGACATTTTTATAGAAAATTTAATTTTGAACAACTTTTTTGTAGATGTGTATGTACGAAAACTGCATAGAATTCACCCAAATGCACTCATGTGCATAGAGACAAATTCACCTCTTTCTCAAAAACATACCCCTTTAAATGGTAGCACTTCAAGGTTTTTTCATATTTGTTGAATTACTGACTATATGAAACAATAAAACTCCTTTACTATTTTAAGTTCCTTTTAACACTATTTTTTTAACATTATCAATAGCCTGTAGGTGGTAGCTTTACTGTTACATGTAGATTACTATTTTGTTGCTTACATATAGTTTTATATATGCTCGTACACATAACTATTAACTTTTGCCATTAATATTTGTAATTCGCATAATCAACGTTTATTTATTAATACCTTAATAATATTACTGTATGACAATAGTATTACTCATATTTCAATACTTCAATTATGGTTTATACAGCAAATACTTCGTCTCTGGAGCATCGTTTGTTCATTTAGTGGAAATATCACGCGAAGTTGTGGTTTACAAACCGAATACTAATTAGGAAGCTTTCTGTCGCCTATTATCCAAGAACTAATTAATGAATGCAATTGTGTTTTTCAACTTAGAGGTAATTGGTTTTTCGTGTTAATTATCGATGTCATTTTTCGAGTTTAACCTTGTTTATACTTTTTTTAGTCAACGTTGTGCATTTGTATTAAGGGTTATTTGTGTATAAAGAATTCTAGTTATTATGATTAATTGTGCTGTGATTAAAGTAAATGTATGGTATATTTCACGATTTTCCCACTGTTTTGGATTCTCCCTAGACACTCGATACTCAAAGATCCACTCTACTGTGCGCATCTAAACATTTCGTATATGTATTTGGCACCTAGGACTTTTCTATTGGTCCTTTGCAGCACGCGGGCAAGTTTCAACCAATAGGCGACTAGGTGCCAAACACGTATATGGAATGTTACTCTGGTGCGAAATTCATATACGGAATGGTATACATTAGCGAGACATTATTTACTTACTTTTAGTACTTTTTGTACATTTATATTGTACCGTTTTTAAATAAAACGAGCGGTTCGAATTTATATAAATATATTTATTGATAACTTTACAGTTCGGTAATATCTTATCAACTAACTCATTCCTAAGATCGTTACATATATACAGATTGAACGAAATAAATTCGGAACATAGGAATATAATGTATTTCGGCTCAATTCTGCTGTAGCTGGTTGGCCAACAAAAGAGTGTCAAATAATTATATAATAAAAAATCCCATACTTCAGCGGGCTGCTGGATTCTGAACTCATAAAAATTGAAAGCTACACATAAATCTACGATTTTATTATGCTGTCAAACCAGTTATAGTCCAGGAAATGTAGCATTTCACCTCGCAATTTTTTCGTGCGGCGTGGATTGACTTGAAATTTAACAGAAGGTAGGTAATAGCCTAAGGATCAAAATCTATATCGAACCAAAGTGCGCCAAAGCCTAGGATGTGGTTGCCACCCCCTAGTGTGGTTGATGGCCACCCCATCTCCGGGGTGAAATTTTTTTTTACGTTTTAACTACAGGTTTCGATTAGAAAAGTGATTCTAAACAAAAAATGTGCTATACATTTTTTTATAAAATGATATTTTTCAAGTTATTCGCGATTGAAAGTAACAACTTTTAGACGAAAAAATCCACGTTTTTAATCGATTTTTCGCGAATAACTCGAAAATGGTGCATTTTATCAAAAAAATTGTAGAGAGCAAATTTGTAGCTTTTAAGAAGACAAATACAATTACAATATCAATGTTCAGCGGTTTTCTTCAAATGCCAAATTTGAAAGATTCAAAGTCAAATATCGGGAAAATGATGCATTTTTGGAAGAAAACTCACAAAACTTTTTTTAAAGAGCATAAATAGACCTATCATAAACAAATAAGGTCAATACCTCATTTTTTACCAAAAAATCGAGGAAAACAACACCCTAACCACCCCCATAATTAAAATCGATCTTCACCCTTCTGCAATTCCCTTTGTAGTTGTATTGTTAATTAGTCCAAGAAGTTTGACCCATTTCAAATGCTTAGTTTTAGAAAAAGTACAGCTTAAAGCGAGAAACGATTTACAATTTCATATTTTTTACCCTTCTTTTTTTAAATATGCCCAAAAATACTGAATATATGAAAAAAATAAAAATTACCAAATTGTAGTTTTTTTAATGACTAAAATTATCCTTTATTTAGATTTGTTGTACAATGAATATTTGGCGAGATATAGCCGTTTAAAGCATCGATTTACGATCAAGCACCATCTTTTTCGAGCCCCTTATACTCACCCCATTTAAAAATCAAGGGTTTCAAAAAGATTTAATTCACAGATCCTTGTAGCTATTAAAAACCTCTACAAATCGTTTTTGAAGAAACATCTATCGTTAAAAATTAAAGGAAATACGTTAAAAAAACCAGTTAATTTTTTTCCGGAAAATTCCATTAGTATAGTACAGTACATTTCGGAGCATAATAATCTACAAAACCGGTATATTAGCTAGTGGGGCGTTATACATTCGAAATTTTAAGCGTTCTTATTTTGAAATCCCATACAACGGATAAAACATCTGCTCATATGTCTATGGCTTGGCAATGAAAATATCAGAGCAACAGATTGGGGATGGTTTTCCAAAGATGGTTTGTTATTACCCGTACGCATGAACAAACAACCTGCACCCGATAAATTTTTGAAAATTATTTTTTGCCAATGCAAAAAAGGATGCGGCGTTTCATATGGGTGCAGAAAAGTTGGTTTATACTGTAACTCTACTTGTTCTGGGTGCTCAGGTGAAGGGTGCAATAACAGTCCACTAATAATTGAGGAAGATGATGATGACATAGATCACGATGAAGATGTAATTGATGACGAATAAAATTAATATTATAATTGTTTGACCTATTAATGTAAATATTTTCAACTATTTATCTAAATGTATAAGAATATATGGTGCCTTTTTATGTTGATAATTTTTTTTTGTATTTAATTCTACTTTTTTCAATTTATATCTTATAAATTAGTTTATAAAAACTGCAATGTTGTAAAGGGTGATTTTCAAAAGTTGAAAAGTTGCAAAATTTTGACAAAAAATTGTTTTCACCTATAGCACTCATAACAATTGATTTTTAAGGGTTGAAAATGTATGAATTTGTATTTTAAAGTATAAAAAACTCACTATTTAACTAATCCAAACCAAATTTCACTCATCTTAGGATTTGTAATATTATTTTACAATTTTTGAAAACTTAGGGGTAGTATTCACCCCTAAGAACAATCAGGGTTCATCGGCATGACATAAACTATAAAGCAGAGGGTGAGTTGAGCTTAATTCCAAATTTTTATGCAAGTCGTTCCAAGGTGAAATCATTTTCTTCGCATTGCTAATTTTTTTATATTAATCTCTAATGAGGGTCGCTTTTTAAGGGTTGAAATATAATGGAACTTTATTGAAAAGCACGAAACTATCATTATTTAATTAATTCAAACCAAATTTTACCCATATTCAGGTTTAATATAATATTTTAAAATTTTTGAAAATTAGGGGTAGTTTTCACCCCTAAGAACAATCAGGGTTCGTCGACATGACATAAACTATAAAGCAGCGGGTGAATTGAGCTTAAATCCAAATTTTTATCCAAATCGATCCAAGGCGAAATCATTTTTTTTAGAATTAGTAATTTTTTACATTAATCTCTAACAAGGGTTGCTTTTTAAGGGTTGAAATATGATGGAACTCTATTCAAAAGTATAAAATAATCATTATTTAATTAATTCAAACCAAATCTTACCCATATTCAGGTTTAATATATTATTTTATAATTTTTGACAATTAGGGGTAGTTTTCACCCCTAAAACCCTTCAGCGCACTTCAGTTCGATATAGATTTTGATCCTTGGGCTATTACCTACCTTCTGCTAAAATTTCAGCTGGATACATGCAGGACGAAAAAATTGCGAGGTTTTAACTTTTTTCGAGCTTCAATTCCTGAACTATTATCGCCTCCTTAGACAAACCCGTCTTTCTCAAACAACTTTGTTGCGAGACAGATAGTTGAACGATAGTTTATACTAGCGATGTGAAATTACGTGTAATTTCAGAAATTGTAAGTTACACGTGTAAAATTACCCAAAAATTACAAACCAGATGTAATTTATGTAACTTATGTAATTTATGTTCATTGTATTAAAAAATCAATTGTTTGCATTCATATTGAATATAATAAACACAAAGTAACTACATACTTATGAAATAAAGAAAAGTGGATAAGAAATACATACAAATAATAAAGAAATGAAAACATAGGTTCTTTAGTTTTGTTTTAAGCGGCTTTTATAAATCACAACTTCCTTTTTCGCAGACAACTGGAGACCTTCTTGTTATAAAACGTCGAAGTTTCAATTGTTTGCTCTTCCAATGAGCCTTGTGTAATTTTTTTTATCTCCGGCAAATCCAGAACTGCATCCTGAAATTAAATAGGAAAGTGTAAACATAGAGAGTAAAAATAATGGGTTTATAATATAATATATACAGATCTAACTACCTTGTTTTCGGCATCTGAAGTATCCTTCTCGACTTCCGTTTTTTTTTGGGGTTGTTCTGTGCCTTTACCCTGAAATTGATAATTTTGGAATATAAACAATAAATATGTATGTGTTTACACTAATTTACCGATTTCATTAAGACGTTTTCTAAAATGTTCACTTTGCTTTGTCTCAAAATGCGTGCTGGTCTCTGTTCCCTAGTTTCCATTCTTTGATCAATTTCATCATCGGTCATTGCAAAGTCAGCAAAATTAAAATCATCGTCGGAATTTCCATTTCCTGTTGTATTTGAATGCCATGATGATATTGTCTGAAAACATAAGATTTATAATTTTTTATTCGAAAACGGTGGAATGCATTGGAAAATCGGAAAAGAAGCAAACTGCATATATCACATGCACATATCACATATCTAAAAAATGCCTAAATTTAAAATTACCTCGTCTAATTCTTCCTCTTCGGAAATATGGTTTTCAATTACTTCTATCTCCTTCTGTAAGTTTCTACCTTCTATCGAAACGTTGTTCTGTACAGTCTCTTCTATAGGATATTGACTTTGTATGTGATGTTGTCGTGAACGTTTCAGCAATTTTGAATTATATTGTATATAATTTAAATTTGCTGCCCTTTGAGTTGTTAGGCGATTTCTTCTCTTCGTATGAATGCTGCTCTGGGAGCTAAAGCTTCTCTCTGTTGCCGCAGAAGTGCACGGCATTGTCAATATCCTGACTGCAACTTTGGAGAGGCATGAATGTCCACAAAATCCTTTCCACCATGTAACCAAAGAGACATTATCGAGTATGTTCCATAAAAATGTTTCGCCAAAAAAGTCTGTTTTAGCTAAATAGTTTCCTAAATCCTCAGTAATCTTTGACACTCCTTCATCACCAATCTCTATCGTGGTCGTGGTTGACATAGTAGTAATGTATTTCATCGCTTCAATCCTTTCGGCTGATGATAAATTTGCACCAACAGACCGAGGGTTTAGTAAGTCTGCGGCAAAATGGATCGGTTGAAGGGCGTATTCCTTCCTTGATATAAATTTATCCATCGCTTCTGTTTTTTCGCAATCCGTTAGTTTCACGCATTCTAAATGAGTAGATATGTTACTACCGATTTTCGCGAAAGTTTCACAAACCAAATGAATTGACGAAGAATCTCCTTCAAGACGTGTTATTGCTTCAGTAATTGGCTTAAGCAATTCAACAAGAGCGCTAGAATTTATCCAGAATCCTTCATCAAGTAAATTTGCTTTTGCGCTGCGTATTCTATCTTGAATTGTTTTATCTGGAGATATTGCTAGACGTTGTAGGACGGACTTGCATTTAGTCAGATCTTGAAGACATTTTACATGTGAACCCCATCTTGTTTTTACAGGTAGGCTAAGAGACACTCCACACTTCATCTCATTTCTTATTTCTGTGAATTGAGCTCTCAGTACTTGACACTGGTTAATAGTTTTAACGATATGTATAATATGTGACAAATGTGTCTCTATTGAAGATAATTTCAAAATATCGCTGCACAATAAATGTAATGTGTGCGCTAAACAGCCGTATGATACAAGATGGGGATACATCTCTTCACATTGTCTCACAGCCTTCCTCATATTCTTTGCGTTATCAGTCACAATAGCGAAAAATTTTTTAGGTCCATTCTCCTCCAGAACTTCAACCATTAATTTTGTTATATATTCTGCGGTATGCTTCTCTGCTTTTGTTAGTACTGATTTGACAAATAACGGTTCGGGTGTTGTAACAATGAAATTAATTACACTTTCATTTCGCAAGTTGGACCAACCATCGCATTGCAATGATAAATTGTCAGCTTGCTTAATTTTATCATTAACTTGAACTTCAACTCGCTCGTACTCTTCGGTCAGGAGACGATTTGATAACATATATCTCGATGGTAAGGTGTATGAAGGTCTAATTTTTTTAAAAAACAATTTCCAATCTTCATTCTCGGTAATTGAATGTGGTGCTGAACTGGTGTAAATAGCTCTAGCAAGCAAAATATTCAATTCGTTATTTTGTTCGTGTGTCATTCGATCACAAAATGATTGTATTCTGTTGATTTTTGTGCAAACAGGTGTTTCCACATGAATGTTATCAGAAGCAGATGTTGATGCTGTGGAAACCGTTGATGATGTACAAGCAGCATCAGTGTTATCGTTATCCAATTTTGCCGATGTGATCTTTTTCATGGATGTTTCAAATGGAAATTTAGAGTGATTCCCCTTTGACTTTGGAGTTAAAATATTGAATTTAAGTTTTATCATATGCGGCACATAAGTGCATTGTTGAAGATGAGATTTCATTCTTGTAGCATTTTTTGCATGTACACTCTTGCAAAATTTACACCTCACATTTATGGTCTTTTGATTAGAAGAACCCGCAGGTAACACTTCAAAATAAAGCCAGATATCTGTCTTACGTTTCACCATGTTTTATGACCTAAAAAAAATATTCAGGTAGACTTAAACATTAAGAAGGGAAAAAACATTATTTTTCAAAGTATTTGATGGGCACGAGGGCATAAAAAATTGTTAGGCATCCTTAAATAGAAGAAAGATTAAAATTGAATCTGTGTAACAATTTAATGAAATTCGAATAAGCAGAATACTGGATCGGACAACTACATTATTTTGCCCTCAACGTTATCAAAATTTTTTATTTAGTAAGTTATGTCAGTGTAATTCAATTACACATGCTACATGCACAAGTACCCCGTTGCTCCTATCATTCTTATAGTTATTGTACAGTAAACTAATCTAAAAAATCGAATAAAACTTGGTAAACCGAATTCAGAATTAAGTACTGTAGCCACATATAAAATGACGCGCGTTAGATTTAACGTACAGTCGATATGCGATAGGCCCGCCCCTGTGTTTCCCAATCTAAGGTTGCTATGGACATCACCGGCACGTGTTTTGCTGTTTGTAGAAATAATATATTTCTTACCTTATAGTTTCTGTGCTTCCTTATAAATAAATGTAAAGTAACCAACGCTGCGTGAATGAATAGAGAAAGAACAGTCGAAAACTAACTTATACATACACATTACACATACAATAACAGAAATGTAAACATAACCTGCCTGACTCAGACTAAGGAACGACTAACGAGCGACGAGCGTAATAGCACCCACTGGTTCGCGCGCGCCGGCACCGGCGCACCGCACTTACGACAATTGCGCGCGCATAAGTTGCCATAATATATGTAATTTTACCAGTAATTACATAAATTACGGTAATTTATGTAAATTTATCATAAGTTACGTTAAATTTCATAAATTACGTAAATTCCAAAAATTACATAAATTACATTAAGTTACGGGTATCATGTAATATTACCGTAAGTTACGTGTAATTTATGTAACGTAAGTTATGTAATTTTACAACTCACATCACTAGTTTATACAATGTCTATACCCAGGTATGGATTTATTTTTGTCCAAGTTTTATATTGGTCCACTATTTTAAATGCAGTTCAAACAGACGTGTATTAAATTGTATGTTCCGTTTTAATTTGGTTCAATCTGTATACCAAAGTTACTATTTTCTAGAAACTTCCCACCTCTAGGCGTACGCGACTGATCTTTCTCGAAATATCTTTCTTTCAAAGAAAGTCTTTCTTCTAATTTAAGACAGTGATTACAATGTTCACTGCACGGCCTTCTCGAAAGCACATCAGCATTTAAATGAACTCTTCCAGCCCTGTGTTCGATCTCGTAATCATATTCTTGTAATCGTTCTAACCATCTTGCCATCTGGCCCTCTGGATTACGGAATTGTAGGAGCCATTTTAGAGCAGCGTGATCCGTGCGAAGAAGAAACTTTCTGCTGTATAAATATTTATGGAAATGCTCGCAAGCCTTTACTACGCCTAGCAATTCTCTCCTGGTAACGCAATAGTTTCTCTCTGATTTCGACAAGACTTTGCTAAAGTAAGCGATGACTTTCTCCTGCCCATCTTGGATTTGGGAGAGAACAGCTCCTATTGCACTGTTGCTTGCATCGGTGTCCAATACAAATTTTCCTGCCTATCTAGGGTAGCTTAAAATCGGTGTGCTGATCAGAGCCATTTGTAAGTGTTCGAAAGCTCTCTGACATTCTTCGCTCCATGTACATTCTTTGCCTTCTTCTGTCAACTTTGTTAATGGCTTGGAGATGTTGGCGAAACCTTTGACAAAATGTCGGTAATATGTGCATAGGCCAAGAAAACTTCTAATTTCGTGTTTATCTCTTGGTACTGGCCAATCCCTAATTGCTGCAAGTTTTTCAGGATCACCTGTTACACCATTACTTGCTACAATATGTCCCAAGTACTTCACTTCTCGTCAAAACAAGTGACATTTCTTCGGACTCAACTTCAAATTCGCTGCTCGCAATCGTTAAAAGACTTCTATCAGATTATTGGCATGTTCATCGAAGGATCTTCCTACTACAATTACATCATCCAAATAAACCAGGCATGTTTTCCATGTTAGACCTCTTAAAACCGCCTCCATTAATCTTTCAAATGTGGCCGGGGCATTACATAAACCAAAAGGCATAACTGTGAACTGCCAAAGCCCTGATCCTATCGAGAATGCGGTTTTCTCACGATCAGCTGGCTCCATGTCTACTTGCCAATATCCACTTTTCAGATCGAGTATGTAGAACCATCGAGAACCAGAAAGTGTATCCAAAGTATCGTCTATTCTGGGCAAAGGATAACTATCTTTTTTAGTTACCGAATTGAGCTGTCGGTAGTCAATACAAAAACGTGTTGAACCATCTTTCTTCTTTACTAGCACTACTGGTGATGTCCATGGACTATTTGATAGTTCAATTACCCCTTGTTTGTTCATATCTTTGATGATGTCTTCGGCTTTATCTCTTTTCGCAAATGGAAGCCGTCTAGGCTGTTGTCTGATTGGCTGAGCATCTCCGGTATTAATTTTATGCTTTACTATGCTTGTTTTGCCATTATCCTTCTTATCAATGGCAAAAACATATTGAAATTCTATCAGCATAGACTTTACTTTTTTAGTTCGTTCATCATCAAGATCTTGGCGCGTTTTAATCATCGTCTTAACAAGCTCCTTTAGATACTTAGATTTCGACGGTTTCTCATTAGTTTTCATGGAACAAATCGAAGCCACGGGAACACACTGTCCGATCAAAGTTCTTTTACTTAACTTAATAGCAGTTCCCTTTAAACTCATAACTCTTACAGGAACGACATCTCGAATTCTCACCAAAGCTTTTGTCGTTAGGAACTCGGTATTGTTCACATCTTCGATCATCCTACCTCTCGGCAGTAACCATCAGGTCTGGCCATCAAAATTTTCTCACTATTAGCGGGTATTGTTACGTCACAAGTAGTTATTAAGCTGATAACATCTTCTTTGTCTTCATGAAACGGCAACTCTTCACCACTGATCTCGAGAACTCCATCTTTGACATTCAATACAGCCCCAAATTTCCGTAGTGAATCTATCCCCAATATGAACTCGTCGGAGATCTCTGCAATTAATACTCGATGTTTCACTGTGGTCTGGCCAATGGATACTGACATATTAGCCTCGCCATATGTATTAATTATCTCACCAGTTGCTTTTCTAAGCTTTACTGTTGCAGGCGATAATTTAAGATGGTCTCGTACTACTTCTGGCCGTGCTATAGTTCTTGTTGCACCTGTATCTACCAAAAATGATCTACATTTATTATTGATACGACCCTCGATGTACAAGCTATGAATTCCACCGGAGGACGTAATGTTCACAGTTACTATGGGGGCTGTGTTTCTCGAGGTCGGCAGGTGCCCCTTGGTGTTGACCCGTTCTAGTTTTCCGACTGTTGTATCATTTTCTTGCAATTAAGGCGAATGTGACCTACGTCACCACAATTCCAATATCTGGGCTCGCGTCTCTTCGGCATCGTGTTACGAACTACTTTTCGTACCATTTCTTCTAGTCGTTTATCGTTTGGTTCGTCGCCTTCTTCAATGGTTCTTACTCGATGGCTCCGTGAAGTTTGACTAGCTGTTTCATGTTCCAAAGCAATAGCGAGCGCTTCATCTAGAACTTTCGGTCTTGCTAGTCGTAAAGCTTTCTGTAATTCGCTTTCTTTTAACCCATTGACGAAGGTATCTAGAGCAATTTCTTCCAGAATGTTGTCTGGTACCTCCGGATAAGCCAACCGCACTATACGAGCAACATCTGCTTCAAACTCTTGCAAATTTTCACTTGCTCGTTGAACTCTACTTCTTAGTTGCGCCTTGTAGACTTGTTGTAGATGGGCATTTCCGTAACGTTTGTCTAGTCGAGTAAACAAGGTCTGGTAACATTTTTCTTGACCCTTAGGAATCGATCTTAGGATATCTGCAGCATCACCTCGTAAAACAGCAGTCAAGGAAACAGCCTTTTCTTGTTCTGTCCAATGATTGGCTGTCGCAATAGCTTCAAATTGTCTAAGGTATATGGACCAAGAAGACTTTCCATCAAATGGTGGCAATTTGAATCTCATATGATGTGTCATTTCGTCTCTAGGTGATTCTTCTTTCATTACCGGATCTAAAGCTACCATATTAACTGGTGGTAGCACTTTCGTGTTAGTTATCATGCTCTCTAACTGTTTGATCTTCTCTTCTACCTTATCGAATGTTTTAGAAACTTCTTCAAATTTCTCACTGTTCTGAATACATACTTCGTCGAATCTTCTAGACATATTTTCGAATTTCTCGTCGTTTTGTCTAGCTGTTTCTTTAATAATTTGATACGTTTCATTGAATCTTTCATCATTTTTTTTTGAAGATTCTTCAATCATTTGAGACGTTTCAATATGAATGTTTCGCCTACGCGGCATTTTTAAAGACCTGCACGTGCTGTTTAGATCTTTGTTTATTTACATAATGGATTTGCCAAAAAGTTTTAAATACAGTGTCAATTAATGAAAATAAGTTCAGAGTAGACATATATATATATATATATATATATATATATATATATATATATATATATATATATATATATGTATATATATATATATATATATATATATATATATGTATATGTATATTATAATATTATATATATATATATATATATATATATAAATGGCTAAATGAATATAGAAGTATTTATTTTTCAAGCTGGATAGCTAACAAAAAAGAAGAAAATACTCCTAACTATTTATGCAGGGAAGCTCTTATAAAATATTTCATATATATATATATATATATATATATATATATATATATAATAATATGTATATTATATATATATATATATATATATTTATATATATTTATATATATATATATATATATATATATATATTTATATATATATATATATATATATATATATATATATATATATATAAAAATGGCTAAATGAATATAAAAGTATTTATTTTTCAAGCTGGATAGCTACAAAAAAGAAAAAAATACTCATAACTATTTATGCAGGGAAGCTCTTATAAAATATTTTTTAATGAAATAAAAATATATTCTCTTATTTATTGCATGCTCTAACAAATTATAATTTTTTAGTGAAACTTTTGTTTGTCATCACTCAGGTTATCAAAGAGTCTCTTTAAATACCAATAAAAAAGGGAATTCGAAAAATTCAAATTGCATGGCCAAAATAAAAATATTACTTTTAATATTATAAAGTATTATAAGTATAAATGGCGAGCATAATCATAATTTGGAATCAACTAAAAGCCTTTCACACCTTCGTCCATCCACTGGTATAAAAGAAAAATATTTTTCTTATTTTGATAATGGAATGCGAATTAAAGAGTCTCTAGTTTATCATGAATCTAAATTAGAATTTGAAATTGGCTTTGATAATAAAGTTTTAGCAAATTCAGAAAATAATCCAAAATATCCTACAGTGCAGCATTGGCATAATATATGAAGAACTGAAAATTTGTGACCTCGCGATGGAACTGGAGTTTTGGAGGTAGAGTATTTCTAAAAGTCTCTTAAATTACTGACCTTTTCGGTTTTTTTAGAAAATGAAACAAGGTTTATGAGGTAGAAGGAATTTTGGTAAAATATAATGAAAACTCGTTTGCCGTCATTGTTGTAACACCTATTATACAACGAGCACACAATCTTTCATTTGCAAAAGATGTTGTTTTACAGAAACCATAGCTTCTTGAGATGCATTAAACCATTCAGTTTTGTTTATGTTAATCTCTTGTGGAATAGCACCAGTGCCTTTGGCGGTTATTATGACCAAAGTTCAAACAAATAAAGGTTATGCTGCAGCATACCAACGGCTTAAAGGGTGCCTTCGGTGGAGTAAGTTATCCTAAAATATTTATTATAGATGGTAGTGTCGTAGAAAGAAAAGCCTTAAAACGTGTTTGGCCAGCATCACAAACACTTTTATGCCGTTTTCATATATACCAATCAATTTTGCGCTGGTTGCCTGAAAAAAGAAATAGAATGAACCAAGACGAACGACCACTTTTATTCAAAACATTTTAAGCCAGAGAGTCATTTAAGATTATTCTTGAGAACTAACGATTTCCGCAATGAAAGAAATATATTACTGACTATTGGAACAGAAAGGAAGATTTGTGCCTCGTTTATACTAGGGACGCATCAACACATGGCCACCAAACCAACAATTTCAGTGAAATAACAGTAAGGATTTTTAAAGACATAGTTCTACATAGAAACAAAGCTTATAATGTTCTAGCTTTAATAGACTTGAGCTGTACTTCCTTAGAAGGCTATTATAGAAGACGGCTTCGAAATTTTGCAACTAGTAGAGACGCAGATCCAAGATTACTCTTTAAAAGGCAATTAGAAAAAATTAAATATTTACAACAGAAATATATAAGTAAATTATCTAAAAATTTATACAAAGTTCCTAGTGAGCAAAATAATAGTGTGCTTTACGAAGTCGATATAGCAACAGGATTTTCCAGTTGCGAAATTGGAAGATTGGGTGCTTTTTGCAAGCATCAAGCTGCGATTTCAGACTTTTTTAATATATCTTTTTGCAACGATCCAACTACTATTCCTAAAGATCGATACGACGTAGCTAAATTAGCTTTTATCGAAAAAGTTCAAGATTTGGACACAAGGCCAATATAAGAGTGCAGCCTACGTCAATCGGCTAAAGAAAGTTGGGAGTTAATAGAGGATCAGAAAGATTATTATTTGGAAGTCCACCTAAAGATGAACCTTCTAAAAACAAGATTCAAAAGGCGTCACAATCTTTCGTCCAATATAGCAGCAAATCAAACAAATGCAACTAAATATGGCGAAGGACGTTGAATTACGCATAAATATTACATTTTAAGCATTTGAATTTTTTTAAAAATTTATTTAAATATATTTTGTGTTATTTCCTATTGCATTCTTTTAGTTTTTCTTAATCATATACATATTAACAAATATTTTGAGAATTACCTTTAGTCTCCTTTTAACTGATTTTAATAAAAAGTCGTCTGTTTTGGTTTACGAATATTTTTAACATTCCGTATATGCATTTGGCACCAACGTAACATTCCATATACGTGTTTGGCACCTCGCCGCCTATTGGTTGAAACATTGCAGCGTGCCGCAAAGAACCAGTAAAAAAGTCCTAGGTGCCAAATACATATACGGAATTTTAGATGCCTACTGTTGTTGCCGAGAGGGGGCATTTGGGCCTGTGGGACCCATCGCCGGCTCTTCGGACTTCTTCCTGTCCCCGGAATTTGATCGGGTGTTGACCATCTTTGTTTGTCGCTATCAAAAGGGTTACTAATCGCTACTGGTATAAAGTAACAGTTACCGTGACAAGTATCGGTTATAGGTAACAGTTCCAAGGAACGGTTACGAAATAACGGATCAAAGATAGAAAACAGAACAGGTACAATAATCTAAGTATTCCTTGACTTACGGAAGGAATAGCTTAGTAAATCAAAATAAATCAAACAAGATAATATGGTAAAATAGATGTACAAATATTAATAAATGTTTTTTAACTTACGGAAGAACAACTTATAATAGAAACAAGAAAATCAAATACAGAAAAGATGTGAAAATATTGCTAAGTGTTTCTTGACTTACGGAAGAAACAACTTAACGAAAAATAGAAAATAAAATAGTCAATAATATGAAATAATATCTTAGATAAAAGTATCAGAAATAATAATGCAAATATGAAAATACTTCTAAGTGTTCTTTTGACTCACCAGAAAAGAACTACTTAGACACACACAAATTAACAAGTCGAATAATATAGCAAAGCAATATTTCTAAGAGTTCTTTGACTTACCGGAAAGAACAGCTTAGATACAAATACAAGAAAATAATCAATCAAAATAACCAAATAAAATATCAAACAATAAGTACTAGAACAATGTGTAATATTCTAACTTGAAAAGGTCTGAATATACAATATTGCTAAAATAAAAATGGTATACAGGAAATCAGAAATAAAACAATAACTTAGTTGGAACAATAATAGCACCGACTAGGTCTACAGTAGAAGAGGCAAGCTCGACTGACCGATGAGAGAAATTCCGTCTGCTTTTATATAAAACAAATCCTTTGTTTTACGTAGTAAAAGTGGAATTTCCCTACATCGAGTCAATTAGAAATTCGGATTTGCCCACACTTGGAATTTCCAAGTATTTCTCCGAATTTCTAAATGCGTCCGGCACGGCGGTCAGCTTCTGCCTGACACGCCTCCGGAGACACTGTACAGCATAAGAGGCACGAAAGTAAGTTGCTATAGTAATGAAAAGATGAAACAAGTAATTTCTAAATTTAATTTAAAAAATTGTTGATAACCTTTTTTCCCCGGAATTAATAAGAAGAATAAGGTACATACAGTAAATCCTTTTAATATAGTTCATCTGCACTGCACATTTTACGCGAAAATGATTATTTGCTTAGCAATTTTACTTTTTTGATTAACATATAAAACAGCTGCGTGTTAAATTGCAAAGATTTATATATTTGAAATATATGTTTATTTCATATTTGCCTACAAAATATTAGTTATAACCAAATTAGTACCTAGAATTTAATGTACTTCTAGTCAGTCTGCTCTGAGAGATTAACATAAGTATATATATTTATTTAATCTTTCTTAGCCTGTACTTGGATTTTTAACCATTTGGAGGATCTGATACCTTTAGTGATATTTTCACTCCGGTTGCAAATTAATGGTATTCTAATAAGGTTGTCTTAGTAGTACTGGTGTTTAAAAACAGTTTGTATTCACAACAAAAATAATGAGTCGTTTTTTAGATATATGGGTAGATGACATCAGAGCAGTGACAGGCAAACACTGTATTAGATTGGCGCAAGATAAAGAAAGATGGAAGCAATTGCGAGAGACCTACATTTAGGAGTGGATGGAAAATAGTTGACAAAGACGAAGAAACAATCTAACAATATTTGGAAGCCGAATTGTGTATTAAATAGTTACAGCTGTTTACTTATGCTTAATTAAACTGCTCAAGGTACTGGATGAGGAATCTTTGAGCAGATATGTAATTATAACAAATGTTTTAACCTAGAATAATATAATGTGTATGTATTTCAGGAAGTTTCTGCTTTTATGGCCTGAATTGATGAAATCATGGATGGAGAGCCCAAAGCAATAGAAACCAACATTTTTACGGATAGCCAAGCCTCTATTCTGCTGTAAAGAACTTACTTACCAAATAAAAACTTGTAAGGAACTGCAAAAATCTCCTTAAAAACCCGGCAAAAGACAATATAATGACTTTAATATATGTCGCGGGTCATGAAGTGGTACATGGAACTGAAAGAGCAGATTTATTGGCGAAAAAAATGTAGAGAGAAACCTTTGTAGCCTGTTGAACCATTGTGTGACATTATAGAAGATGCTAAAAGAACTGAGGTATAGACGTCGCTGATAGGAAATGATCAAACGAAATGGAAAGTTTCTCAAAAGAAAATCCAGAATAAGAAAATACTAAACAATGCTAATAAAAAAATGCCTTACACATCCTATGTGATTGCAATGTGCTTACTGATATGAGCAAGAATTCACTGGTCAACCAGGTACTGAACGAGAAAGAGATCCTAAAACTTCCGATAAGAAAGTGAGGCCACAAGACTTTTGAGTTTAATAAAAAAAAACAATTTCCTAGAGCCAAGTGCCATAGATTAACGTGTCTCGCCTGAACTCATACTAATAATATTATAAATCCAACAATAATACCCCTGACTACAAATTAAATAACGCAATCATCTTCGGAAGACGTTAAATATCTTGGATTTGGTTTTGATAGTAATCTTATGTGAAATTCTCATCTCGCAAATATCACCACTTAATTAACTAACAGCTCTGTGGGTATGCAGCAGAGTTGTGTCAAAAAGTAAAGTAGGAACCTAAAGTAACACATTGGCCTTCTATAACGATTGTCAGAATTAATTAAAATTTTTCTAATTACCTTTTTTTCTTGACCCTATTATCGATCCTTCCATTGTTGGATATAGGTCTCCCCCGGTTCTCTCCATCTTTCCCTATCTTGAGCTGGTCTCTGCCATGTGGGACCTCCTTGTTTCCTGATGTCATCTTTCCACCTCATCTGTGGTCTGCCTCTTGATCTCTTTGCATTGGATGGACGCCACTTTCCGATGGCATTGTTCTATCGTCCGTCTTGGAGACGTTCATTGTGTCCAATTAGGGGAAATGGGCTGGACACAATGAACGACACAACACAATTACCTGTAATTACCCTAATTATATTAATATGAATATAATACTAAAGTATTGAGGAGGCTATATACATGTAATATAATAAACTATAACCCGGAAACAACAACGACCACAAAGTAGCCAAACAATAACAAAAGCTCCACCTTCTTAAAACCTACCAACTTTCATATTATCAATATATTCCTGAGATTATGCTTTATAATGACTACTACGAGCTATCCTATAATCATACTGTGTTTACAGGCCAAACAATGACACATAATAAAGAAATTGATAAATTGACCAGAAAAAAAATCTAATTTATGTGGCCATGCCTAACAGTTATAATCTATGTGTTAAATATAACGAAATTATCGCCAAGTACAGAGATCTGCAAGTATAAATAACGAGATTATAAATAATTAGAGAGAATTAAACAGTATGTATTATTCTCTCCCCTTAGAGAGAGGTTGAGAGCCCTATGGCATAAATCTGGGTGATCACAATTTTAAGTACGCTAATGACTTTTACTGCGCTGATTTGGTACAAGAAAATAACACAGCAAAAGGCAATAATGGTGTTGCAAATAGCAAAAACGCTGTATAAATTACGGCTGCCGTAAGATCTTGATTCATAGTAGCTGTCAAGCTACTGTAAACTAGGTACTGTAGCTAGGTACTGTAAACCTTTCCTTTCTATATATAAAGGTCGCTTCAGAGAGTGCATTTACGATAACAATAAGAGTCTAAAACCGTCGACCTGATTGGATATGTAAAAATAGGTTTGAAACAACGCAATTCATAAAGGCGTACAAAAATTATAATTACAAATTAAGATTTCATATTCTCATTAAACGTTCTTATAAACCAGTTGTCCGCACAAAATCACAATAGATGCGTTTACTTATTGCACTGATGAGTAAAACATGCAGTTTATATTAGAATCAGTTGTTGCTGGTCTTATTACTTGACTATTAATAGACCTTGGAAATAGTCCTAAAGAATGTCAAGAAGAACAACTAGCAATAGGTTTCTGTGCTCAAGATTTGCATAATAAAACGCTATTTTGGCCAAAAATATAGTTATTGCATCTGAGGATTAATTTTCACTAAGAAATTTAAGATCTATAACTTATGTGTCATAAAGTCCCAAGTTGTGAGTTTTTCTACCCTAAACATAAGTATATCTTTGTTTTTTGTTTCTAAATTCATCGGCCAATAAATAAAAATATCCACACGATTTCGTTCCTTTTTATTTTTATATTATTTATGTTAAGGAAGAAAATTATAGATTTTATGTTTGCCGGTTTCTATTTTGTTGGGAACGTTCACTAATAAAGGTAAGCATTATCGAACACAGTAGACAAGCTTATAAAAAAAATGTAGCTAGCATGTTAAACCGAAATGAATTTTCCCTAATTTACTTTTATATATAAATAGCATATATGTTACCGTTCTACCTTTTTTGATTCTTTTATTATAACAAATTTATTTTTCCAATGTACTTCTAACTTAACTGTTTCAAATATTTTTTTGTTTTCTAATTTAATTTAAGCTAATATTACGCCCTGCTAAATAAAACTTCATTATACTGGCTTAATTAATATGAATATTTTATAAGCTTAATTTGGACTAAAAGTCCATTTATTTCGATTTTACTGAAAAAAACCTAGGTAATAGAACTAAAGAGTGTAATCAGTAGTAAAATCGTTAATGACAGAGGTAAAATGTATTAGTCAATAAAATTTTATATAATTCAGGGTACAATTTAACAAATATAAGATATTAACAATTGTTTTCTCCATCCCTTTAATTAATCAGTATGGTTAACGAAAACGGTTTTTAACAGAAATATTTATAATAGTCTATTATATATCGAGAATTGTAAGAAGCTTATCAGATGAGAGTAAAAAGTTGCGCGTGAGCCGCGTAGCGGCGAGCGCAGTAATTTTAAAAGCATGTAATAAGCTTAGAACTTAAGTTGTGTGCTATACTTTTTGTACGATTATTTTCATTTATGAAAATAAAAAGTATAACGAGT
The DNA here is from genome assembly GCA_918026665.1 of Diabrotica balteata. Classification (NCBI taxonomy): domain Eukaryota; kingdom Metazoa; phylum Arthropoda; class Insecta; order Coleoptera; family Chrysomelidae; genus Diabrotica; species Diabrotica balteata. Next base: position 73,245,054 of record OU898283.1, on the reverse strand, counting down.
AACTTTTATTTATTTAACAAAATTCGGGAACAATTTAAATTAAACATTTATTTATAATAATTAATTTTAAAATTTTGGCAATTATTTATAAATATACCCTTATACGAATTTGGCGGTTGTTCAATAATACGTGGTGAATGGTGAGATGACGTAAACTGTACGGTGTGTTCTTTTTGAACATTGGTATTTTCAGTGTATGTAAAGGTCTGTAAATTGTTTTCAATTGAATTTATAATTTTACTGGCTGTTGACGTATTATTATTTATTGACTTATCGACATCCTCATCCTTCGGCCGTTGTTGAAGATTTCCATATGTCATGTCGTTTAAAAGCCAATAAATCACCACCGGCATCTACCAAAATAGTGGCAGAAGTTCGTCTTAAACAGTGACCTCTGTACATTTTGGGATCTGGTAACTTTAAATATTCGGCTATTTGTTTAGGTACACCGCCTATTTTTTTAATCCTACCACCTGATTCGTACATTTACCTCTTTGATAATTATGAAAAAACTTATTTATTTGCGGATCGCTAATCTGAAGTCGAAATTCTATATATTGTTTTCAGATTTTATAGAAATTTCCGGAAATAACGAAAGATCTACATATTTTGGTTTTCGTCTCAGGAATTGTAACCAATAATATGGTACTTAAATAATCAATGTCACAAATTTTAAGATTTTTTAACTCTTGTGTCCTACAAGCTCCACATATTCCAATAATTGCAATAACCTTAAAATAAAATTATTGTTACACTTTTGTTATACTTTTAAATAACATACCTTTATTAACATACATCAGGAGCTTCATTTAAAAAAAGTTTTATTTCTTCTCCTTCTTATAGTGGCGTGCACCTATAGTGCGTTGGCTAATTATCTTAAGGCCAGACGTCTGTCTTTTGCGGCATGCAAAAGATCGTCAGTATTATTTATGCTTGTCCAATTTTTTATATTTCGTAGCCACGACATTTGTTTGCGACCTACTCCTTTCTTGCCTTCAATCTTTCCCTGGATGATTAGTTGAGGGATTGCGTATTTTTTTCCTCTTAGAATATGGCCGAGGTATCCAATTTATCTTACCTTGATCAAATTAAGTAGTTCTCTCTAAATATTTGCCTTTCTTAAGACTTCTTCGTTTCTCACCCTATCTGTCCATGGTATGCGGAACATTCTTCGCAACGTCCACATTTCGAAGGCCTTTAACTTATTAATGGAAGGTACTCTTAATGTTCATGTTTTCATGCCGTATAACAATATGGACCAAGCATAGCATTTAACCATCCTGTAGCGGAGATTGAAGGAAAGATTGCGGTTACATAGTAGCGGTTTAAATTTGATAAAAGCTTGTCTTGCTTGTTCGGTACTGCATTTTTTTTCTGTTGAGAATCCCATTGGTCATTTATCATCATTCCCAAGTATTTAAATGTTTCCACTTGATCGATTGGAGCACCATCTACTTGCAATTGTATTCTTAAAAGTGCGTTTTTTCTTATTGCCATGCATTTAGTTTTTCCAGCATTTATCTTCGTCATATATTTTTCCTATGGTGTTTAGTTTATTTAACATTAACTGCATATCATGTTTGTTGTCTGTTATTATCAGGGTGTCATCGGCGTAACGAATGTTATTTATCGGGAACCCGTTGACCTTTATTCCACACTCAGAGCCTTCCAGTGCCTCTACAAAAATGTTCTCTACATGGAGATTGAACGGCATAGGAGACAAAATACACCCTTGTCGCACCCCTTTTAAAATTTCAAATTCTTCTGTGTTGGTTAATTTGTTCAGTCTCACTCGTGCTTTTTGATTCCAATAGAGATTCTGGATAACTCTTATATCTTTCTCGTCAATGTTAGCGTTGTGTAGCATTTTTATCATTGCGTCATGTTTTACGGTGTCAAACGCTTTTTCATAATCGAGGAATGTTATGACTACATCCTTTCGTTGATCCATGCAGTTTTGTACAAGATTCAAGCAGAAAGCTGCTTCACGTGTACCTAATCCGCTCTTGAAACCAAATTGTGTCTCACCACTTATATCTTCCAGCTTTGTGAACATTCTTGTCTGAAGGATGCGAAGAAACACCTTAAGCAGATGGCTCATTAAACTTATTAGTCTGTGGTCTTTGCATTTTGTCGCTCTTTGTGATTTAGGGATCATTATAAAGGTTGAATAAAGCCAATCCGTTGGAATGTGGCCCGTGTTATATATGGCGTTGAAAATTGTTACCAGCATGTCGATATTATCATCTACCAATAGTTTTATGGCTTCCGTAGTAATTCCATCCGGTCCAGGGCTTTGCCTAGTTTTGCTACTTTTATAGCGTACTATACCTCGGCGCGAATAATGAGAGGGCCGGATAAATTTTCCGTGGGTAAGTTAGTAGTTGGCAGATTCGGTCTATTATCCGCAAAGAGGGATGAAGCATAGTTTGCCCAGATTTTAGCTAGTTCTTTGTGTGTATGAACGTAGTTTCCTTGATCATTCTTTAGGCGAGTCTCGTGGTGTTTCTTGTATATACTCGAAATTTCTTTGACCTTTTTATGTAGTCCAAAGCTGTCTACCTTTTCTTGTAGTGATTCCAATTCTTCACATCGTTATTTTATCCAGCTTTTCTTTGCGTTTTTAATTTTTGCTCTTATCGTACGTTGGAATTCCTTGTATTTCTGTTAATTCTGATGTATTTTGTACTGTCTGCGTTGCTCTGTTAGATCAAGTATCTCTTCCGTCATCCACTCGTTTTTGTGATTTCTTTATATTTTACTTGCGACTACTTCGTCAGCCGCGACTATAGCTATTTTTATTTTCTCACAGGTTTCCTCTATGCAATTTCCTTGTATGTTTCTCAAAGTCTCGTTGATGTACTTACTGTATGTAGATCTAATCTCTTCATCTCTCATTAATTCTCTAGTGTTTATGTATTTTTATTAGATGGCTTTTTGACATTTGCCAATCGAAGACTTAATTTCGCGATTAGGGGGTTGTGATCAGACGAGATTTCCGCACCAGAGTAATCGGCCACTTTTTTTTATACAGTTGCGGAATCTTTGATTTATCAAGATGTAATCAATTTGATTTTGTATCATATTATGACTTGGACGATCTCCTGGTGCTGGCCATGTATACAATATTCTTGGTGGGAGTTGATACCACGTATTGGATATGACGAAATCGTGGTCAGTACAAAATTCAATTAGTAACTCTCCTCGCTCATTTTTGTTACCCAGTTGCTCAGTACCACATCTACCCCTACTGACTTTGGCATTAAAATCTCCCATTATGATGTGACCTTTAATGCTTCCTTTATGTCTTTATAGAAATCTAAAATTTCAGTTTCCGGTTTATTAGATGTGGCTGCGGAGACTTGGATTATATTTATATTAATAGGTCAACCTATTAACTATGGCTAACTTTACTATGACTACTCTGTTTGAAACGGGTATGTAATCTACAACAGACATCGCAATTCTATTATTAAGCACTATTGCAACTCCGTGCCTGTGGTAATTATCTGTGGCGTCCCTACCGGAATAGTACACTGTAAAGTTGTCTTTGTGAGGAATACCTGAGCCAGACCACCTCAATTCACTTACACCCATTGCTTTCACTTCTAGGCGCCGCATTTCTTGAAGCAGGTTATGTAACTTTTCTGGGATGCACAAACTATTGACGTTCCATGTCGCTGCTTTATGAATAACATCTTGAAGTCGAACCCGGGGAATTTTTAGCAACCTCGGACCATCTAACGTCTGCCCGGGACTGAGGGCCTTTGCTTAAATTTTGTCCAACATATAAGATAATAAATTATTCCAGGGATATCCGTATGAATCTTTAATGTAGTGGTTTCCCCTTACTTTCTACATCTTTATGCCGTTGACCAAATGTTGGTTCATCCGCTTTCGGAGTTGATTTCTCAACCCCAGGACAAAAAGATGCCCTACCACTTACCAACTCCTATGTCCGAAGCCGTTGGTCAGTAAGTGGGAGACTGCTTATACCGGAAATCAATCAGTGAAATTTTCGCCATATCTGGTTACCCTCACTTAGTTTAGCCTGCAGACCAATGCAGTTGCCCGGGGTGTTGTACGTGGAGCCATAAGTGAGAGTTAGGTGTCTTATAAGGACCAGTTATCAAGAACCATCTCCCGTCTATGACGCTCGATGTGGTCGTTCCAATAAAAGATACTATTTATATAACACAAACCTACACCCAAGTTTTATTTCACCAGGATGTAAAATTTTAGAGTTTTTGTTTTTAAATCCTTCTAATTGCTTTATTAGATAAGCTCGCAATTTCGGGTAATTTTCAATATTAACATTAGTTTTCTTCTTAGCATGGAATATATTGCCCATAATGAGGATGATTTAAATTTCTTAGCAATTTCTCCAAAATAAGCCAAGAGTACGTTTTCAGAAAATGAATTTACATTATTTGTTGTACGCCAATCCATAAATTGCTGATGATATAGCTTTTCATATCTTCCTCTAGATTTTTCCGTTTATAGGTTCTCGATAGTGTTTGCAACTAACTGCATAATATTGGGTGGTGTGCTACTAAATTCATCTTCACTATTCGATAAACTTATTTTATTTATCTGTATTTGAATTACTGTATTTACACTGACGTATTAAAAATTTTAATCTGTCAAAATAACGTCTGTTAATTTGATTCCATGGTAACTTGACCAACTGACTTACAAGGCTTATGTGATATTGAACATTTCTATAGAACTGAAGCGTAATTTTTTTTATTACGTGCTAGTCATTACGTGTCAATATATGTTTTGATGTATTTATTTAACATCCAAATAGTAGGTAATATACAATTTACTAGTAAGAGAGTAGAAAAAAGAAATATAAATAACCCATAGAGCCATGACGTGATTCGTGCACACTCTCTGCATCGTATGGTACCGCCATAACATAATTTTCAGCTTCTAAAAAATAATGGCTTTTATGTTGCAGTCAATATTATTCTTGGCTCACTTTTTTCCTAATTACTTTTACATTTATTGTTTTTGGTGTTTATTAGATATTTATGAATAAACTTCATATTCGTAAGATTCTTCTGTAACATCATAATTCAAAGGAAGATAATTTATTGACGTAGCGCCGAAGTATTCTTGGGCGCAACTCTACTCTTATATCCTAAGATGGTAGAAATATCTTCTTTTTAGAATGCTCCCTTTATTTCTAAAGCTCAAAAATAATTTTGACAATTCTTTCTCTCTCCTATGCGGCTCTCAATAAGGATAGAGTATTGAGACCCGTCCCCTCTCAAATAGTTTTTAACCATAAATATCTTCTCCTACAGGGACTTCTGCGTCCCTCAATTTTACCCTCCATCGCCAACCTCGAGAGGTCATAATGTTTTCCCTGGTACACATGTCCTAGATAACTGGGTTGGTGCTTCTTTTGAAATGTTAAAAAGTTCGTTGTCGTGGCCCTTTGTTATTTACGTAATACTGCCTCTTTAGTGACATGGTACGAGTTCTAACAAGTAAATGTTGGAACAAGCAGTTATTTTGCGAATATAGTGCCAATTTCCGAAAATCTTTTATTAAGTATTTAGATTAGTATTTAATTAATTGTTTAATAATCGAAAACTGCTGACAGTTTAATATTGGAATATTTTTGCTTTTCCTCACAATTCCTAAATTGTATCAGCCTGGCGCAAAATAGGCTTTAAAGTCAAACACATTTGTAGGTAATGGGTTGTCAATAATAATTGTCACACGATATTTCAGTATGAATAATTAAACACCGTCAGTTTTATTATGAGTAATAAAGTCACGTAAAAAACCTACTGATCCAGAAGTACGAGAAATTATTATTCATCAGTACCATAAAGGAAAAACAATGCGTGGAATTTCCAGTGAATTGACTGTAGCAATAACTGCCGTGTTTAATATAATTAAAAAATATGGTAAAACTACCAGTATTGATGTTCGCGGCAAAAGCTCAGGCCATCCAAAAGCTGTTTCTCAAAGGAGTGTAAGGCATTTTAAGTCGGTAAGAATAAATACAATATGAGAAGTTACTGCGCTCGGTGGACTGTAGAAACTGAAATGAATGTTTCCAGAGAATGCTGCCGCAGATATATTCACAAAGCGGTCTCAGTTTTTATAAGGTAAGGTTGATAGGTTCTTTGCGTTATAAAGCTTCTATTTTTTTTTGTTTATTCGAGAAGGCCAAAGAAAAACTATTGTTGACAGTAACTCAAAAAAGAAATCGTTATATTTGAGCTAAATCAAAACTTTCGGGGACTAAACATAACTGAAACAAAGTTATCTATAGCGACGAAAGCAAATTCGATGTCTGTGTGGGAAATTATCGAATGCGTGTGATTCGAAAAAAACATAAGTATTTTACAAGGATAATCTTAAAAGGACTGTAAGTAAATGGGGCATTATGGTGTGGGGTTGTATATTGGCCAAAAGGTTACGAATTTTTCATTTGCTGGATGTTGTTGCTTAGTAAAAAAATTCTTCTAATTATTTATTTAATCTGACTTATTTATATTGGAAATTCAGACATATATTAAACATTTTAACGTAGAAGACTTAAAAATGCTATTGCCAATATTTATGAGTTGCGTTCCTGGGACTATATTTATATTCTAGCGCGAGAATTTTAGTGTCACTATTACATGTATTTGTCTTTTTAAAGACAGATTACATATTATGATTTTTTTGAGATGAATATTTTTGTATGGGTGGTTTATAATCAATGATAAAACATATGAGATGTAAGCTTGCAAAACTAGTCATAAAATGAAAAATAGAGAGCCGCAAAGAATCTGGCTATAAGCAAAATTATATTTAATCTTATAGCTGTAAGAATAGATACTGCTATATACTCTATCTGTTTACATTTTTTTTTTCTTGATCTGGCTTTTCTTTTCTTTGTTTTTTTTTGCCTCTATTATCCGTTTAATTAAATTGTTTTGGTTTTTCCTGATTAGATACCAGCTTATCCGCCACCTTTTATTGTTTTAACAGAGATTATTGATTTAGTGTTTGTCTAATTAAAATTAAATATGTACTAGAAATGTATTATTGTAAAAGATAATAAATCTATATATTATACATGCAAACTCTTACAGTTTTCAGTTGATATTTTCACTTTAAATGCACCGCATTATAAACTTTATGATTAGGTTAGTTTATTTAAGTTTCTTGATAACGAGTTTTTAATGATCGACTTATTTTACTCACTAAAGTTTGAAGCCATTCCATTGAAGACATACTATGAATTTATTAATCGGAAGAGACATGCAAATACTTATGGTTTCTACTTGATATCTGGTACTCTTAATGCACTGCACTTTAAGCTATATATATATATATATATATATATATATATATATATATATATATATATATATATATATATATATATATATATAGCATACTCTTAATGCACTGCACTTTAAGCTATATATATATATATATATATATATATATATATATATATATATATATATATATATATATATATATATATATATATATATATATATATATATATATATATATATATATATATATATATATATCTAAACCGTAATATTATGTTTGATTGCTCATAAAGGTCACAATCTTTTAAAAAGGAATATTGAAAACAAAAATCCCTCTATTAAAAAGATCGCATGTTGTATATGAAATTCCCTGCTTGAATTGTGATGGAGTTTATATTGGACAAACCAGTCAGCTACTTAATTCAAGAATACGTTCCACAAATATGACAAAAAAAACTCAACCGCCCTCACAAAACATAAAAACGAAAAAAAAAACATAAATTTGATTTTGAGAAAACCAAGATTCTAAAAAGTGAATCCAACAGGAAAAAGAGAGAGCTTCTAGAGTCTATACAAAAACTTAATTTAAAAACACATAAAAAGTCAATCTGAGAACGCCTATGATGTTAAAATAACTGATTGTTTAAACGATAAACTAACATTAATAAATAACACATTAGATTTAAAATACATTTTACTTGTAGTGACTTAGTGGGTATGTCCTATGTTTTAATGTTATTTTAATTGTGACGTCTAAATGTTAATACCTTATATTTACATGCTTGGCAAGTCAAAAGTTTATTTTTTAAACCGTATTATGTCTGTCATGAAATGTTTTTTTTTTTAGTCAATATATATTCTTGAAAAAGGCATGGATTTCCTGCCGAAACTTCGGAAAAAAATATATAAAAATGTCTTAGTATCAAACTAAAAAATTTTTTTATGAACCTAAGCCCAAGAGAATCCACTAAAAAATATATATTAAGGTTCAAGAACTAAATTCAAACTATATATATCTTACATATATATATATATATATATATATATATATATATATATATATATATATATATATATATATATATATATATATATATATATATATATATATATATATATATATATATATGTATCAGATCACAAAAACAAATATACTGTTTGAAAGACAATTTAATATGCTTTAATGTGAGTATAAATTTATTAAGAAGTCTTATCGTTTACATGCGTAATAACAGGTAAACAAATTAAACGTGTTTATGTGGTGATTGTCACGAAAATAACAAATTTGTCTAATTGTAAAAATATTGTCTTTGTAAGTGAAATTTGCATATTATTCGTTTTTCATAATCTCAGCAGTGTTCAAGTGTGTTAGTTTAATGCTACTACACCACAAAAAGCCGCCCAAGTTATTGCTCTAATCGAAAATAGACTTAGTCAGTGAGCTATTGCTAGACAATTGGATATGACACGCGCAGCGGTTCGAAGAGTGTGCTAACGTTATGAGGAGACTGGATCCTTTCATAGGCGACCTGGAGCAGGCAGACGGCGATTTACAACCGCTCGTGATGACCGCTTTATTGTGTCAACAACATTAAGAAATCGTCACCTTAATGCCGTTCAGGTGCAACGACAGCTCCGTGAGGTGCGAAGAGTGGCTGTTAGTCAGTGGACAGTGAGACGAAGACTGCGGGAAAATAACCTGACCCCTAAAACACCTGCGATTGGTCCAAAACTTACTCCAGCTCATCGGCAAGCACGCCTGCGTTTTGCACAGGATCATCTGAATTGGACGTTGGAACAATGGGGATCTGTTCTATTCTCAGATGAGACTAAAATATGCCTCTATGGTAGCGACCGAAGAAGGAAAGTGTACCGGAGACCAGGAGAGAGATTTGCAGAATGCTGCTTTGAAGAGCGGAGTGCTTATGGGGGTGATTCCTGCATGATCTGAGGTGCAATTTCTATAGGAGCACAAACCGATCTTGAGTTCATTCGTAGGGACGACAGTGTTCACGGAAGAAGAGGTTTAACGGCTACCAAATATATCGAGGAGATTTTAGCAATTCATGTGGTACCTTACGTCGACTACATTGGAGACGAATTTATCGTTATGCATGACAATGCAAGGGCACACACCGCAAGAATCGTGCAAGATTACATTGCAGAAGTCGGTTTTCCGGTTATAGACTGGCCAGCAAATAGTCCTGACCTAAATCCGATCGAACATTTATGGGATGAGCTAAAACGAAGAATTCGAGCTAGACTTCATACCCCAGAGCTTATTCTTGCAGCAGAAGAAGAGTGGCTTAACATCCCACAAGCAACAATAGCAAACTTGATTAGATATATGCCTATTCGTATGAGATATGTTATTAGGGCAAGAGGAGGTCATACCCATTATTAAAAAATTAAGTGTTAAGTTTTAAATTGTCAATAACCCTATTTTTGTTAATAATAAAAAAGCTTAATTTGCTTAATGAATTCATTTCACTATGTTAAACATAGGAAGCCGAAATACGTTTTCATAAATTTATACTCACATTAAAGCATATTAAATTGTCTTTCAAACAGTATACTTATTTTTGTGATCTCATGAATATTTCTTGAAAAAAATATAGTTAAAGTCAAAAGTTTACAGTGGGCCGATTTCTATGCACGCAAGTTTATATATATATATATATATAATATATATATATATATATATATATATATAGAATATATATATATATATACATATATATATAATATATATAATATAATATATATATATATATATATATATATATATATATATATATATATATATATATATATATAGAAAGTTGAACTAGAAAGAATAAAAAATTTTTTTGTTAACTCACCAAATAAAATTAGTTTGGTTAAAAAAATTGCTGCTAACATATTTCAAAAAAAAAATTTTTATAAAAATGTTCTTATATAATAAATGTTTCTCTAAAATTTTAATATAATTTTGAAAAAGTTTCTTAACACAAAATCAATTGAATTTATAAATAAGTTAGAATGGCGACCAATTACAATTGAGCCTCAGTGTCATAAATGACAACTTATATTTTTTATTTTTGACAATTTGACAATTATATTACCAAAAATAAAATTTTGTTTACAAATTCTTTTTGTTTAGTAACAATAAAGAAGAAGATTTTTTCACCATTGATAGATACCTGAAAAAATGCAACAAATATATGGAAACAAATATATAAAAAAATATATGGATAAATATTTATTTGGTGAGTTAACAAATTTTTTGTTTTTTCTAGTTCAACTTTGTAAGATATTTTGTATTTTTTAGCAGCTCTTGATAATAATTGTAAACACAATTGAAAGCTCAAGTAAAAAATAGTTAAATAATAGCTCCTTTTATTGGATATACCGCTTCTAGATTTCTATGTTCGACATATAATTTTAGGGTTTCGGTTCTGCTTTCCTTAATTATGTCATTTGTCATTATAATTATGTCAAGACTCCCTCTTAATGTAAACACTTAGTTACTATAAACTCTTCGGATTTTATATTATCGTTCTGACGCTGTTTCTTTTATGTCTGTGTACACTCATAATCGCTTCTCTGAGTTTGGTATTCAAAAATTTCTTTTTGGAGCATATGTCTATCATGTTCCTTAGAGTACTATTAAATCTTTTACCGATTCAATAAAGGATTGTTATAACTTAGTGCTTGAGTCCCATGTAAGTAGATAGGAAATGGGAGGATATCGGATATGGGGTTGGCATGAGAGCAGTCCGGATACAAGCAAACCGGTTTATTGCACCTGTCGATTTTTAAAACCTGTTGATTTGTAAAACCAGTTTGTTGCACCTGTCGATTTGTAGCACATGAGAGAATATCGGATATGGGGTTGACATGAGAGCAGTCGGGATACAAGCAAACCTGTTTGTTGCAGCTGTCCATTTGTAGCATATGAGAGAATATCGGATATGGGGTTGGCATGAGAGCAGTCCGGATACAAGCAAACCGGTTTATTGCACCTGTCAATTTTTAAAACCTGTTGATTTGTAAAACCAGTTTGTTGCACCTGTCGATTTGTAGCATATAGAATATCGGATATGGGGTTGGCATGAGAGCAGTCGGGATACAAACAAACCTGTTTGTTGCAGCTGTCCATTTGTAGCATATGAGAGAATATTGGATATGGGTTGGTATGAGTGGGGACCTTCAGGCCTATGTTGTTTTGTGCATATAGGGGCTAAATCATATTTCTATTTTTATATGCAATTGATAATATAAATACTTAGTTTGAGTTGGATTTATCAATTCATTTCTAAAAATCATCATGCCACTAGCTAAGAAAAACATAAACATCATTAGCAATATTAAGTTAAATCAAAACAAAAGTTTGAATTCAAGTTCAGATTCTCTAGTTTTTTTGGGTGATTTAAGTAAAGTGAAACCAATTGGTTACAAAAGATTTGCAAAAAGTGTACAATTTGAGTCAACACCTATCAGTGTCAAAAACGAACTTGAAAGTGATGACGAGTTAGAAAAACAAATGTGTCTAGTTGATAACAACCAAGATGGAAACTCCAGTCAAGAAAACGAAGAAATGGTCAACCAGGAGATTGATGAGTCAATAAACCTTGATGGAAGCCACGAGGACATACTCAACCATTTAGATAGTTCCATGGATGTAAACCAAACATTTGACTTAATAACAGAATCCAAAAACCAGGGATATCAGAAAAGGCTAAAACCAATAATAGAGAATTTTGTTAGGCTAAGCAGTCAAATATTAAGCCAAAGAATAAATAAACGAATGCAGCTTACAAAAAAAATTCAAAAATATAGTAAAAAAGAAGATGAGGCTAAGATAGTGTTATCGCATATTAGTGCAAAAAAACAAAGCCTTCAAGATGCACTAGAAAATTTAAATTCAGGAATAAATTCTCTAAACAAAATAACCAGTGTTGTACATAATTTTAAATTGTAAATTGAATATAACTCTTCTGTTCTTTTTGAATAATATTTGGAAATATACAACTTTTGTTTAGTAAGAAATTTTAAGTAAAAATTTGTACGTTTGTTAACTTGAATGTAATTTTATATTATTGATGTTTATGTTTTTCTTAGGCATTGGTATGAATAAATTAAAAAATATATAATAAGTATTGTAACAATTTTTATATATAATAAAAGTTTTCAAACATAAGTAGGTATAATCAATTTTAATAACCTATTTTCACATTGTTTTATTTTAATGATTTAAAAGCATCTACACAAAAAAACCTTGATTGACCATCTGCTATTTCTGTATTTCATTATTAAAACTCTAATTGGAAAAATTGAAGGTGCATAATCCAATTTAAATTATCATATTAGGCCATGTAAGAAATTTAAAGAAAATCATTTTTAAAATTTATGCATTCTTCACTTTACTAATATGGATACTTGTATAAAATAATTGCAAACAGGATTATAATTTAAAGTATGTTCTGCCCTTATACAGCACACATGAAGTAAAATAATTAATATTTTGGAAATTTCATTATTTCAGATGCCAAAATGAGTGAAGGTTAACTAGTCTCATATTTAATATTAATAATGAAAGTAATCATTTGTAGTCAGCAAATGTAAATAAAAATAAAAATATGTTTTTAATACTATATATGGATAGGAGTAATTGTATATGTCTGCAAAAATACACAAAAGGGATTTACATCCTGTAAACCATGTACTCAATAACAAAAATCAGATAAAGTGTGGTTTAGAAATACACTTTCACCTTTAATTACACATTTTACCAAAAAGTTTATAGTGGGAAAATATATTATAAATATATCAGTCTTGCTTATTTTTAATTATTATAAGTTATATTTTACAACCATGACATCATCAGTAGGTCAGAAAAACATCAAAATTCATAATAATATTATTGTGCCTAAGTGTACTGAAAGTTCAAACTCTATTATATTTTACGGAAATTGTGATAATGTGATGCCAATTGGCTTTAGAAATTTTGGTTCAAATATGAACAGAACACCAACACCTAACATAAAATATGAATATGTTTCCGACCAAGAGAGGCAGAGAGAAGCAGATAATGGAATAAAGACACCTGAACTTAGTGACAATGAAGATAATGTAAGTTTTTCTAATAATAATACAAATGATTTTGATTACACTATGAATTATTTGGAGAATAGTGAAACTGATTATAACAACCGAATAAAACCAATCATCACCAAGTACGTAAAGATGAATAGCAAAGAATTAAGCATCAGATTGAAGAAACAAGATACCCTCATCAAAAAACTCGATAAATATAAAATGAAAGGAATAGCAGCAAGAAAGCATTTAACTGAAATATTGGTTAAAACAGAGAAAATTCAAAACTATATAACAAAAATACAGGATCAAATTTCATCTCTAAACAAAGTAACAAATTTAATATATAATTTCCATACGTCGAAAACAGCCACACGAAACATGGTATTTGAAGAAATGTCAGACCATGAGGACAATCCAGGACAATATGATGAAAGAAGCTCTTTCTGAAATTAGTGGTAATTAAAAATGTAAGTTTTTTCTGCTAATAATTTAATCAATTTTAAGTTAACTAATAATTGCTTTGAGAATAATAAAATAAGTAAAATGAAGAAATTAATGTCCTTATTAAAAAAATTGATAAATATAAAACCACATATTTAGCAGGAAGGAAGCACTTAGTCTAAATACTGACTATAAAATAGAACCTACAATTTATATAACAATAAATAGAAGATCAACTATAATTTCCTAACAAATTTATACATTTAAACATTTATAGTTTTATATTTGTAATCAATGTAAAATACCTTGTAACTTACTTTGAATGTTTATTTTTGACCTATTGACTATGTCATGGTTGTAAAATATAACTTATAATAATTAAAATAAATATATCTATTATTTGTAATGTTGTTTTATTTATTTTCCAAGTTCCAGTGTTAATAATTAAATATAGGCAACCAAAAACTTATTTATATGTAAATGTTGCCACTTTTAAAATAAATTTTTGCTGAAAAGCCAAGCATATTTTATGAAATGTTAAACCAAAACGAAAAACAAAATAAAATTTGAATGTTATTGCGAAAATACCTAACATAGGTAATCTAAACTAACTAACCAACACAATCAGTTAATTCCAAAAATAATTGTATTAAATTAAATTTAAAATGTTGATGAGAAATTAGAATATATTTGAAACTTGACAACGCTGCTGAAAAAAATTAGCAAATAACAGCTGATATATATATCAGAGAACCTTATTATATTATCTATTATCAGAAAACTAAAGACAATTATTAAAAACTATAGAGTAAACATTGATTATAAATTAAACAAATTTCACTCACAAAAATTTCAGTAACATTAATTCGGACACTTTATTCGACTTTCTGATTGGCAAAAAGTAGAAAAAAGTATTTTTTGTTTTTACTTACATAAACAACTACAGGATAATATCTGTGAGTGGGCAATGGAAAGTTTCAAATCAAACTTCTTTATACATATACACATATACAAACACTTTAGAAAATCACATTTATTTTTGATCAGTGGTAAACTCCAAACAAAGAAATAACTCATACGTCTATATTTGTTACTATTATCAATACTCCTAATTTGGCACTGCAATTCAGACTTTAAACATCAAATAAGGTCAATTACTATAAACTCCATATTGTCTTTTAAAACATGCTTAGCTTACTCTTACTGTCTTTCTAACTGTAATTTAATAATTTTTAAATATAAAATAGAACTGGTCGCGCCATCTGTTGCTGAATAACTTAAAAATACCTCAATATAACTATGAATTTTTATTAAATAAAATAGATTAAAAATCTGTTAAATTTTTTTTATTTGACAGAATTTTAATATTAGTAAATACAAAGCATAGGCGTAGCATAAACGTTTTTCCTATTTTTATTTAATGTTTGAATTTACATGTACAAATTTGCTAATTAAAAAGGTAAATAATTATTAAAATTTAGAATAAAAACATTTATTTAATAAATATTAAACAGTAATATGCTTTAGATTATGCTTTTATTAAACTAGGATAATAAAAACACTAAACTAGGAATAAAAATATTTAAATATAAAAATTAGATGTTATTGCTGCAAAACACATATAACAAAGTTTAAAATTGTCTGATACATACAAATATTAAGTAAGGCACAAGTCTTTCTTAAATTCTGACAAGAACTTTGACACGTTTATTTCTTTAACACAAATCAGTTTTTTATCTATGGCATTATCAAATTCGTTATTAATAAAATCCTCCATTATTTTTAACAATTTGTTTTTTAACCTCATTTAAAGAATAGATGTTAAGATTTTGTGAAATTTCTTCCGGTATTATAAAAGTAAACTGATTAGTTTTTTCACTAATTCCAACACTTATTTCATAATTTGCGTCTATCACAGACCAATATACTTGATTAGCGCTTAGCTCTTGTAAAGTTGGTGGCGAAATTAACCCTTCAAATAATTTGGGTGTTACACATCTAAAACTCATACTTGAGTACTTGATGTAAACTGTACTAATGCAGCACATTAATCTAATTTATATAATTACATATAGTAGTAGGGTACTCGCTGAACTGTTAAAATATTTAATTATAAATAACAACATGTTTCTAAGCTAATGTTTAAATAATAATTTTTCTTTTTTAAAACGTGAACTTATTAAAAATAACCAGTTTTTGAGCACCAGTATATGAAAGATTTATTAAACTAGGCTTATTAAATGTTGCACCTGCCGATTTGTTGTTAATGGGAGGATATCGGATATGGGGTTGGCATGAGAGCAGTCTGGATACAAGCAAACCAGTTTTGCACCTGTCTATTTGTAGCAAAAACCAGTTTTTTGCACATGTCCATTTGTAGCAAATGAGAGAATATCGGATATGAGTTGACATGAGAGCGGTTCGGATACAAGTACCTGCGGGCGTATGTTGTTTTGTGCATATATGGACTCATTAAATGTCGAATCAGTCATTAATTAAAATACCCACCTATGGTTATTAAATAATTATGGATGGGATATGGGGTATTTAAGAGATGTTGTGATTCAATGACATCAGTTTTATCTCATACTTTCAAAATGAATCAATGCAAGTGTGGTAAAACCTTTTCGCGCATATACAACCTACGTCGGCATATAGAAAAATGTAGCAACGATCAGCCATGCTCTTATATATGTGATAAGTGCGGAAAGACTTTTACTTTTATGAACAATCTGCGGCGTCATCAAGTTAGTCGTTGTGACCTGAGTTGCCCTATCCCTAGAAAAAGGTTAAGACCAATAAGTGTTGAAGTGTTCGGGAGTGGAATAACTAAACTTACACACGCATTTAAGGAACGAATTGTGTCTTTTCGTTTTACTAGTCAACATAACAAAATAAATTATCGTGGATTTATGCAAGATGTTAAACCAAAGGTATTGCAAATCCTTGGCGATTATCTAAGACAACACATAACTCTTAAAGTTAACTTTGAACTGTTTGCCATGTTTTACAAACCCGATAAGGACATTTCGGATATCAAGTCAATGAATACCTGCAATAAAATTATAAGCATGTCTACTAAAATCTCCGACATTTATCAGGACTTCGTTGAAATAATAGTAACACAAGCATCTGAATTTCAAGAGAAAGATTCCAACTGGGGACTTCAGGAAATTCTGTTTTTAGATGTCAACATCAATAAATTTACTACCATTTCTGCCTCAGCATATATTCGTCTTCCAACGCCTATTAGAAGAAAAAGTGCAATTTTAAATATACGAAACAAAGATAACAAGTGTTTTGCTTATTGTGTGATGGCTGCTATATTTCCTGCTACAGGTGATGTGACAATACCGGAATCGTATCCATCCTATGACGCACTTTTAAACTTTGAGGGTATCGGTTTCCCGGTTAAGTTAAAAGATATCAACAAGTTCGAGATTTTAAACAATATATCAGTTAACGTTTATGGTCTTCAATCATATTTTAAAGAAAACAAGATGCAATATGAAATTGTAGGACCACTTCACTATACTCAGCACCATAAACCTACGCATGTTAATCTTTTATTAATAAACGATGAAATTCAGAACCACTATTGCCTCATTACTGACTTATCAAGACTAGTAAGTGCCCAAAAAACGAGACATAATGGAAAACATTATTTTTGTGATGGATGCCTTCAAAATTTTAACACCCCAAAGAAACTAAACAGTCATCAAGAGCATGATTGCTCACATATATCAACAATACTCCCATCCACTGAGCTGAGGGTCAACAAGTGTGGTGAAATCCTACCATCCAATATTCTAAAATTCACCAACATCGAGAAGACGTCCTCACACCCATTTGTAATTTACGCTGACTTTGAGTCGATCCTTAAGCCGATACACCATTGTGAGCCATCAGATGGTCAATCTTACTCTATTAAAGTCGCCGAACACCAGCCATACTCATTTGCATTTTATCTCAAGTGCAATTATGATGATTCCTTGTCAAGGTTGGAAACATACCAGGGTAAGAACGCTGCAAAAGTTTTTGTTCAAAAATTGGATGCTTTAGCTTACGAACTATACCACAACCATCTAAAACATGCCAAAGCAATGATTCCATTAACTCAACAAGAAAATCAGAATTTTCAGAATGCTACCGAATGTTCTATTTGTCAGAAGCCATTATCGTTTTTGGATACCAAAGTCAGGGACCATGACCATCTTACTGGATTGTACAGGGGTGCAGCCCACAATTCGTGTAATTTAAATTTCAAGGTACCTAATTTTATTCCAATTTTTTGTCATAATTTATCATTTTACGATTGTCATTTATTTATTAAGGAATTAGCAACTAATGGGGAGCATATATCAGCAATTGCTCAAACTAAAGAAAAGTATATTTCGTTTTCAAAATCTGTTTTAGTTGAAAAGTCCAATATTAATGTATTTTTAAAATTGCGGTTTGTAGATTCATTTAGATTTTTAGCCAAATCTCTCGATAAATTAAGTAAAATATTACAATCAAATCAATGTAATGAAGTCAGAAAGTATTTTCCGGATGAAAAAGCGTTTGGATTAATGCGACGTAAAGGTATATTCCCATACTCATATATCGATAGTTTTATGAAATTGGAAGAAAAACATCTACCACCTAAAGAAAAATTTTACGACAACTTAAAAGAAGAACATATTACACAAGAAGATTATGATAGAGCACAAGAAGTTTGGGATTATTTCAAATGTCAAACAATTATAGATTATGGAATGCTATATTTAAAATCAGATGTGCTCCTCCTAGCGGATGTTTTTGAAAATTTTAGAAAGGTTTGTCTCAAAGAATACAAACTGGATCCTGTACATTATTTTACAGCCCCATCTTTAACATGGGATGCTATGTTGAAATATACAAACATTGAGCTTCAACTTTTAACGGATATTGACATGTTACACTTTTTTGAAAAAGGGATAAGGGGTGGTGTTGCCACTTGTGTTAAAAGAGTAGCTGTTGCAAACAACAGATTTTTAAGTAATTTCGATTCAACTAAACCTGAAACTTATATTATGTATCTAGACGCCACCAATCTTTATGGCGCAGCCATGAGTCAACCTCTTCCATGGGGAAATTTTAGATGGTTAAGCGATGAAGAAATTAAACAGTTTAATGTATTTAATATTGAAAATGATTACGAAAAAGGGTATGTACTAGAAGTAGACTTGCATTACCCACCCAATGTTCACGACGAACATAACGAGCTACCATTTTGCCCCGAGTCAATAGTACCACCTAAAAGTAAATACAAAAAACTGATTCCTAATTTGTACGATAAAAAAAAATATGTAATACACTATAGAAATTTAAAACAATGCATACAGTACGGATTGAAGTTAGAAAAAGTGTACAGAATACTAGAATTTTCCCAATCAGTGTGGTTAAAAAAATATATTGATCTAAATACTTTTCTCCGAAACAACGCCAAAAATGAATTTGAGCGTGATCTTTTTAAGCTCCTTGTTAACGCTATATTCGGTAAGTCACTTGAGAATATTAACAGAAGAAACGATATTCGTCTATGTTCTCATTATGAGAATATTCGAGGATCTTTGGGAGCAAAATCTTTAATTTCTAAACCAGAATTCAAGTCGTTATCAATATTCAGTGAAAATTTAGTTGCTATTCATTTGAATAAAACAAAGATCATTTACGATAAACCGTTGTACGTTGGTTTTTCTATTCTGGATATATCTAAAACATTCATATATAGTTTTTTTTATGGATACATTAAAAAAAAGTACCACAATAATGCTAGTCTTCTTTATACAGATACTGACTCACTTATTCTAGAAGTACAAACACCAAACTTTTATGATGATATGAACAAAAATATACATTATTTTGATACATCCAACTATATGGAGAATAATATACACGGAATATACAAGACCGAGTCAATACTTGGAAACATGAAAAATGAATTTCCCACCAATACCTTGAAAGCTTTCTATGGCACCGGAGCTAAAGCTTATTGTATAGAGGCTGACACAGTTGTCAAAAAAGCTAAAGGTGTTTCTAGACACGTTGTTAAAAACCAACTACAGTTAAATGATTATATTAGGGTTATTTATAATCAAGAAGCCATCTTTAGAAAAATGTATTTCTTTAGGTCAGAAATGCACACTATTTACACCGAATTGCGAAACAAAATATCTTTAACACCTCAGGATGATAAGAGATATATTATTCCTGGAGATGTATCTACTCTTGCTTGGGGGCATTTTTTAATTAATCAACATAATGGTACCATAGATGATTTTTTATCTGTTGCAAATGAGCTGATACACCCCACATTAGTTGATTTAGATAATATTCCCACTGAGGAATTGTTTCAAATTGATGCATTCCAGTATGATTCATACTTGTAAAATTTATATGTTTTGTAAACAATGTATATTATTTTAATTATTTAATTTTTGCAAATAATGTATGTTAATAAAACCAAGTGTATGAACAAATCTTTTTATTTAAAACCTTAATTATTTCTAATAATACAAAAAATATTGAGAAAGTTGAACATATAGCTATATAATAAAATATTGGAGGTATGACTGTATCCTTCTTAGGTATTTCATTATAAAGTTGTAACCACCCAGAATCAGTGATTTTTTCACTATAATGTCTAAAACGCAATTTATATTTGGTGCTGTTTAAAGGTATTTCAGCTTTTAAAGTTGGTAAAAAATTGTTTTCCGGATATGATTTCATTCTTCTCCATTTTGACGGCCACGTATCATTTAGTGCACCATTACTATCAAAACACACAAAAGTTTCTCTGACATTGATTGGTTCTTGAATTAAGAGCAAATTTCCCAAAATTGCTTGTAAAACAATAAAGTTTAATGATACCATCATAATAATAGCTATTTAGAATTTAACATCTATTTATAGTAAATCTAACTCTGGACGAGGGGAGTCCCATTTATGTGGTGGGGATTCCAATAATCCATCACGATAACCTACAAAACGATGAGATAGTCCCATAGGTCTAGTGTCACTACAAAATGCACAAAATTCAAATACCAATTTCCATCCTTTAAATATTAAGTTTCTTGGAATAAGTCTAGTCCCAGACATTTTACGACAAACGAGACAAAGCTTTTGTCGTACAATATAAAAAGGGAGTCTCGAAAATGTTTCCCATTCGTCACTGCTATAGCTAAGTAGATTATCACAATATTTATATGGTATGTTCCTCTCGTTTATTATATTTGAACACATAATTAAAAGTATACAAATTAGATTTTATGAGGGACTCTAACAAACTGGTTTATGGTTTAGCTTAACAAGTTTCAACAGGAATGAGTCCCCGTCAGCTGATAAAGTCTTACAGACCTTGCTTGGTGCACTCTAGTGTTAACATAAGATTCGGAGTGGGGGTAATGAGCAACACACCTGCAACCGGTGTCAATGGGGGTAAGCAAGATATAAGGAAGGGCCGTCATTAATTTAAACAGTATGTACTCAAGAAGGTTTCGTGAACGGCTTAATCAGTTTAGTATACGCATTAAAAGGATAAAACGTGATATTCTATTTTACAAAAGTCAGAGATATATCAATTATATAAATAATCGTATTAACCAGTTAAAAAGTGAATACGAAGATAAACAACTTATGTTTAAACAGTTTTCAAAGCTGTGTTTGAGTGATGCGCTTGCGTAGTGGTAAAGTTTACACACCAAAACCAGAAGCAGACGTAAGACTATTTTTTCTCTCTAGATACGAAGAGCAAAAGTGGATAGACTTGGTCTTTAAAAACATTAACCGATTTACAAAAGATGGATTGTTGCCTTCGGTCTCGCATAATGGCGGAGCATCCAAAAAAACCGTTGTACAAGTTCACGACCACAGAATTGGAATATTTTAGCCTAGCATACATAAGAAAATTTGTAGACCCGTATGAACTTCTCCGTTCATGGTCTATACTACCCACAAAATTTTGCCAGGATTTTGAAGTTCAAACTCGTCTCCCATGTTTTGTTCATTTCAATCGTCCTGAGTGGAGAACAGAGTTAGAAGGATTCGCCCCAGCTCAATCCAGTTGTCATTTGTGTAAACTTGCACTTCAAAATATAAATTGTAACATGTAATAGTTATTGAATAAAGTACTATTTTTTTAATAAGGTTTTTTATTAATAAAACAAAATCTAAAAAAAAAATTCTTTATTGCATTATAAAAGTGTCATAAAGTTGAAATACATTACTTAAAGCACAAACACTCCCACTGTTTGAATGATATGGACATCTTGGCTCCATTTTCTGCAGAGCTGGTTGTTCATCAAACTCCAAAACTGGGGATAAACTATACTTTTTGATGTATTGTGATTTTTCTCGCCCCTTGACATAAACAGCATTAACATTTCTTGTCAAATATTGGATAATATTATGAAACTGGTGTACTGGTGTAAATCCATGATTCCAGTTCAATCCATGATGGTTATTCATCAACCAAACAGCTTGATTATAATATTCAGAACTTAATAAACGCATCGGATACGGTGGTTTGAAAAAAAAATGGCTGATTTGTTTACCATCATATGTTGCCATTTCCTTCACGATAAAGTTATCTTTTTCAATAATAAAACCTTGAACATCTACTACTAAGCACATGATTAAAGACTGAGTTTGTGTAGTGCATAATTTGTATTTTTAAAGGAATTTTCAGTCATGCGCATGAGAGCATATAATGCCATAATTAACAACTGACCCTTATACAGTATACATCTGTCCTCATACGGGAAGTCTCTCATTAGATACAATTTTACAACACCTGTCAAACAACAACTGCTCTTTGCATATAGCTGCTCCCTAATTAAAATAAACTCCCTAATTTGCAGGTGGTCGTTAATTTGCATACAGGTGCTCTTTAATTTGCATTCACCTGTTTTGTATAATATTAATATTTTACAATTGTTTCACAATTTTTGTTAGAGGGTTATATGTGAATTCTTTCTCGTGAAGTATTAGACAATAGGCTGAGATATCAGAGGTTGTTGGTTCATCTGTCTCAAATTCTATACGAAGCACAACAGATCCGGATTGAATTACTTCTTTTTGACGAGAGCAGTCAATGTGTATAAGTGGAGCAATCGTTTTAAAGTCATTTGGATTAAATATGGGTTGGTTTAATGTCATGTGATAATAACTCTCCTGAAAATTGGCAAACATTTCATATAGTTTGGCAAACCTATTAGTCTTAAAATCTAGTTGAAGATCATTATAGGGATACCTCTCAGAATTTAAAAACACTTTAATATTCTTTAAAGTGCAATGATCAAATTTACTCATATCTTTTGTTAATTTTGATTTTCTGTTATTTTGAAAAGCAACAACAATGTGTCGTGGAGTTTCTATTTTGGTACTAGTCCGCACTGACCATGTGTGACGTGTGGAGTTATTTAGGGCTGGATATTCAATCATTTGCCAACTTCGAAATTTAATAGGTAGTTCTTGGTTTGTATGTGAAATTTTGTTTAGTCGCAACTGTTCTCGAATACTAGGAGTTACATGTGGTACCTCCCAATATAATTTAGTAATGTCAATTTTTGGACGTTCAGTCTCATCTTCGCTTACTACTGCATCAATATCATCATTTGATCGAATAAGTATCAATTCTTGTTTCATGTTCATAATAATCTTTCTAAAATCTTCAAAGAATCCGGATAATAATCTCAAAGGTATACACACATTAAAGTTTCCATTTGAATCCACCAAAACATTGTTTTTAGGGATTTCACTATTATTTTCCATTCTACTCATCTTTGGAAACCAACCAGCATTTTCCAATAGCAAGCTTTGATTTTCGTTAAGGCTAAGATAGTTTTTAATACTTGATACTAACCCTACATCACGTACTGAGTCAATTATTACCCCATTTAATTCAAAACGTAGTTCACGAAACAAGTAAGCTATACTATTATTAATAAATTTTATTTTGGTTGGTATTTTATTGTCATGTGTAGCTAATTTGCCCTCAATATAGAGATAACTATTTGCTGGATACGTCAAACTATCCAAATCTTGTATTGAAATACGACATTCATCACTGTATCCTAATTTTCCAGGAATATAGGGTTGATAAGTGTGGAACTGATAATCTTCAATAGTGTTATCATTAAAAGGTTGACCAGTAACGTGAAGAATTTCCATTATACCAAGACTTTAAATCCTAACGATTGCAGAAAGCGACGATTAGATGGAGTTATTTGTTTAGAAGGTAATCTCCTTTTATATGATTTTGGTAGAGATGGAGTTATTTTTTTAAAAGGTAATCTCTTTATATATGTTTTTGGTTCGCGAGAAAAAACTAAAACCATTATATACGTTTTCTAAGATGTAGATTTACAGTAACCTCCTCCCCTCCAAAGTCAACAAGTTTACCTGCTTGGTTGTTAATTTTTACTGTAAGGTTCGAGATTGTTTTAATACTTACTGGATAATACAAAATATTTTGGGGTACCTCAACTATTTTATACCCAGTTGGTACGGTTGGAAAGAACTGATGGATAATGTGAACTGGATTTCCGTTTAAATAGGATCCTGATGCTATGTTACAGTCAATACATAATGCGTTTGCACCCCAAATCTCCACTGGATTGTCTGAGATATGTATCTGGTTTGCTGCTAGTAGCCCAGATTTAAATCCAAATAATTTCCCAATAGAATTCGCGGGAAGAAATGAAATTTCTCTATTACTATTAATTATAACTTTGGAGGTTGATAACTGTGGAGTAATTTCTATAGTCGCGTCACTATCTCTCTTTTTCATGTTTTCTTTTATAAGTTTTGTAATATCATCTAATTCATAAGACCCCTTTGGTAATTTATAGGTATAAGTAACATTTCGTATATTCCAGAGGAAAAGGTTATTGTTTTCATCAATATTTGGAATACTATTAAAACTATAAAAACTGGTTAGCCCAATTTCATAATCAAATTCATCTTCAAGGTAAATCGGAGGATTAAAACTATAACTCAGATTTGAAGCGTTCCCAGTAAGCGTAAAGTTGAAAGACATTGTTTTAAAACGTAAACAATCAATGTTTGCTATTTATAGTAGTTGTATAGAAAATCCAAGGAGTAATGACCACACCTGTATGAATCGTTTTGGATTTTATCATAGTTGTAATATATTTTTACATCGCCGCTACTTAAAAAATACTTTATTACGCTTTTTGGAGGGGGTAAGTCTCCATAAGAATCAAAGTAAATTACGTTAGACTTAGATTTTGCGTAAGCTACCCAGTGGGTTCCGTCTCCACGATTAGAATCTAAATTTATAACACCACACTCGTTTTTATGAATTTTTTTTGGCATATTATTTCTCATGTACACACCTCTAAACAAAGGAAGAGCTTTACCATGCTTTAATATATCAGTACTTGTTAAAGCATGATGAGGAAGATTTAGTTTTTTGAATAAGGTTTCAAGTATAATCCATAACCCTTATAAGGTCTTAGATATAATCCTTTGCCTTTCTGTTCCATGGCTAGATTATGCCGTTTTTGTTCTTCAAGACTAATTCGATTAGCTTTCGCATCTCCGATGGTCTTGTAAATAGTAGTACCAAGCCCCCAACAGCAGATAAAGCACCGATCAGTGGGAGAAGTAGGGGGAGGAATCCACCTTTCTTTGGTGTTTTAATGATCCTTTTTTTCTTATTTATTTTTTTACGAAGAGATCCACCTTTTTTGCGCTTAAGACCCATTCCCAACTTACGTTTTCCTTTCATAGCTGTTGTAACAAACCAAGCAGCTGCCTTCTGTCCAAAAGGTGCCTCTTTAGATTTTACAATATCCCAAGCTTTGTTTTCTAAAATATGATCCGCCTTGTGTCTCGCTGATAAATCAGTACTTGTAGAGTATGCAATATCGTGTTGTTTACAAGCCTCGTCAAGTTTATTGATTCCCTTATCTCCCCGCTCTAATCTTTGTTGTAAACGAGTTCCTGGTCCACAATATGAATATCCTGGAAGGTGGAGTTCTAATGGAAGCTTATTTATAAGTCTGTTTATTATTCCACGTCCTTTTGTTTTTATACTTCGTTGGAACTTTTTTTTCATGGTGTCTCTCTTATATATATAGTAGTTGGGCTATATATACCCCAAAAATTTTTAAAAACATTTTATTAATGAAGATTGAAAAGCAGAAACTCTCTCTTCCTATTTCTAACCATGATGAGGTTACAGAGGAACAACATGTAAAACATGGCTATCTTTTTGGTGGCAACAGAAGGTTTTTAGTTGTTGGACCAAGTGGTTGTGGCAAAACTAATGTTTTACTATCTTTAATTGAGCATCCAAATGGTCTAAGATTTGAGAATATATATTTATATTCCAAGTCGTTGTATCAACCAAAGTATGTATATTTGCGAAACTTGGTTGAGCCAATAAAGGAAATTGGCTTTGAAGAATTTAATGATCCCAATAATGTACCATCTCCTGATGATATTAAAGAAAATTCAGTAGTTATTTTTGATGATATTCCATCGTGTGATCAAAAAATTATACAAAAGTATTTTTGTTATGGAAGGCATAAAAATATAGATTGTTTTTATTTATGCCAAACATATAGTGCTATTCCAAAACAATTAATTAGAGATAATTCTAATTTACTTGTAATTTTTCAACAAGACTTTACAAATTTAAAACATATCTTTGACGATCATGTTAATATAGACATGACATTCCACCAATTTAAAGATTTGTGCTCATTCTGCTGGAAAGACAGATATGGATTTCTTGTCATTGATAAAGACTCTCCTAAATCAATGGGTCGATATCGGTATGGGTTCGATAAGTATATAAGGCTTTAAACTAATATTCCTAGTACACAATGGATCCTAAAGTTACGCGAAAACTGCTTTTATCACGACAAGCGTTGAAGAAAAAGTATCGTAGTTTAAAACATGACATAGCTCAGTCTCAGTCTGCTTTAGAAAAAAATTATAAACCTATTACTCAACCACTTAATGAACTTTTACACAAACTGGAAACCGTTCCATCTATTAAACAAGAACCACAATATTCATTTGATAAATCAATCAAGTTGAGTACACCAAAAGACTACAAAATGCGAAAATCCAATTATCGCTTAGCTTTTTCTTCTCCAAATACGAGTGTACTTCCTGGGGGATCAAAAACACCTACCAATTTTGGAGATGAATCTATTATTCCAAGGAAAAGCACTGCACCAGAAGAAACTTTTCAATCAGAAGGACAAACTAATACCACAGATGAGGATATTAATCGGTATTTTGAAGATACGCTTAGAGAATTTAATCAAATGATTACAAATCCAGATATAATGAATCAATTTTATGAGAATTATGCATCACCCTTACCAAAGAAATATATTAAAGCTAACATTGAAGACACAAAAGGTGATTTTGACCATGATTTAGGAGTTTACCATGATTTGGAAACTGAAAAATTTTCTA
The DNA here is from genome assembly GCA_918026665.1 of Diabrotica balteata. Classification (NCBI taxonomy): domain Eukaryota; kingdom Metazoa; phylum Arthropoda; class Insecta; order Coleoptera; family Chrysomelidae; genus Diabrotica; species Diabrotica balteata. The sequence goes on along the minus strand of OU898283.1, from coordinate 73,217,752 downwards.
TTGGAAATTCTCTAATTGATTTTGATGGCGCAGATCTTATTATTAATAATATAAGATACAAGGGAACTCCAGGGCTGTACGAGCTTTTATTTAAAACGAATCCAGTATCGTTTAAAAAACCAGATGTTAATGAATATGTTGATATTTTACGTAGAACAAATGCGATATATAGAAACAATAATCCTGACTTACCTATAAAAAGTATTCCATCAAAAATAAAGGATAAATATAACTTTATTATTAAACCAGCTTTGGAAACAAGACCACAACCATCTAGAGTTCGTTTAAGTTCACTTCCTGGAAATTTAGCGCAGGGACCGGTTACCCGAAATTTAGCTAAACATTATAAAAAAAGGGGTGGTGCACTTTTCAGAAAATATAGTGGGAAGCCATTAGAGTATAAATACTTTGATAATTTTAATGAAATAATAGATAGATTAAGATTATTAATCGCATCACAAGCTGCCGGAAACGACGGACACGTGAATGAAATTATATCTATAATTGAAGAACTTCGAGAAGGTGGAATAATACAGTAATGCCAATAAATCGTTTCGGAACTCACTTTTTATCCGAGTCAAAAACTTGTAGTGATGATATTTCAGTACCCTTATATTTTACATCTAATCCAGAAACTTTTTTTAGCAAAAGTTTTTATCGTATACGAGGACATGAAAATTTAAAAATTAATAAAAACTATTATATTTTGGAAAACATGAAGACCACTTTTCCATTTCCGTTTAGTTGTAAAATTGAATCCGTTTTAAAAATACTTTACTCCGATGGAGTTGTTAAAATTAATTCTAAAACATATAAATTGAATGAATTGGTTGGTGTTCAAATAAAAAAGGGAGATATAATTCAATTCAAGTTATCCAATTTACCTTTAATAATTGTAGACTTTATTTTCCAGTGTCCTTTAGAAAAAGATATATAAACACGAGAGTCTAGATATAATTATCAAAATGCCTGTAAGTAAATTTGGTAATCATTATTTAAAATCGTGTAAAGATTTATCAAGACCGAGTAAACTATATTTTGTTTGTGACGCTTCTACATTTTACAGTAAATTCGTTTTAACACTAAGAGGAGAAAAAAAATTAAATTTGAATAAAGAATACTATGTTCTTGAAAATGGTGGAACAGCTTATGTTTTTTCCGTAAACGGAAAAATAGAGAGCATACAACATTATGCATTTGATGCCCCAGTAATATTAAATTCTGTACAGTATAAATACCATGAATTAATAGGTAAAACTTTTCAGAAAGGTGATAAAATTTCATTTAAATTAGGCACTCATCCCAACGTATTGGTGCATATAACTATCCAATGTCCTTTAGAAAAAAATGTCTAAAAGTCAAGTAATTGAAGAGATACATAGACCAGCGAGAAAAAATTATAGAAGAAGACATGTAATCATAAAAGGGTTAAATGATTTGGTTCAAGCAGATTTAGCCGTAATGATTCCTTATGCCAATGTGAATAAGGGATATCAATATATTCTTGTTGTTATAAATGCATTTAGCAAATTTGTGTGGGCAGAACCTGTTAAACGAAAAACGGGAATTGAGATAACTAAAGCAATGGAAAAAATTTTGAATCAAATGAAAACATTTCCAAAAAACCTTCAAACAGATTTGGGAACTGAATTTTATAACACACACTTTGCCAAGCTTATGAAGTCACGTGGTATTAACCACTACAGTACTTTTTCAAATCTTAAAGCAAGTATCGCGGAAAGAGTAATAAGAACCATAAAATCAATGTTGTGGAAACAGTTTAGTTTACAAGGGTCTTATAAATGGGTATCCAATCTTTCTGATATTGTAAAAAAATACAATAATACTAAACATTTAACTACTGGTTTTGCACCTAGCCAAGTCAATGAAAAAAATGCTAGGAATATAACTGCCTATAATTACCTTAAAACCATTGATCCCAGGAAACATAAATTAAAAGTTGGTGATTACGTCCGAATTTCAAAATATAGGAGTTTGTTTACTAAGGGTTATTTGCCCAACTGGACAAATGAGATTTTTAGAATAAGAAAAGTTAAGCAAACCAATCCAGTAACTTATTTGTTGGAAGATTCACGAAAAGAAGAAATTCAAGGTGCTTTTTACAGCGAAGAATTACAAAAAACCCGGTTTCCTGATATTTATTTAGTGGAGAAGGTGTTAAGAAGGAAAGGCAACAAGGTATATGTAAAATGGTTGGGAATGGATAGCACACATAATTCATGGATTCATAAAACTAATGTAGTAAATTAAGTTTTGTAATAAAATATTAATAAAACAGTTTTTTATAAATGTGTTTAATTTTTACATTTAATATACAATACAAATTATGTAATTTTTCCTACAAAAATACAAATTTTATTTTAAAATAATTTTATTTTTATACTTTTCTTGAAAGATAGGATTCATACTTTTAGCAAATTCTTCTATTCTACGATGAAATCTAGCTCTATCAGAAGCAAAGAATTCCCAATATTTAGTTCTGCATGGACAATTGACTTCAACGTAGTGGATACGGACATTTTCGTTAAATTTGACCATTTAATACACCCGGATACCTATAAAGTAACTCCATAGCCAGACCATAAGTCGTCTTATTTATGTTTTTTATTGGCTCCATAATTTTAAGTCCAGATTCAATGGGGTCCGTAAGATCAATACCCAACTTTAAGATTTTTAGAGAATTGGTAAATTCTTCTTTTTTCAGAATTTCTAAATGATAATTAATAAGCGGTAGTATTTTCCATATTGACGCGATTGAATTAGCACCCAAAATAATCTGTGATTTACCTTTGGTGATTTTTACAACTAACATGCATGGAAGCTGCATGAATTCTAGCAGAAAATTTTCATCTTTAATTGGTTGTTGATGATTTCCAGCCATAAAACTATCAATCACATTTTTATGAGATAAAAAGTTGATCCAATCCGTTTGACTGAATAATACACAATCATGTTTATATCCACTGATAATAACGCTTGGTTCAAAGTTGAATTCGTGTGCCAAACAAGTTGATATATATTTTGTATTTGATGGATTTAGAAAAAATTGACGTTCACCCAACAACACGTTAGACATCTGTACATTAGCACTCATTGTTTAAGACTAAATAACATGCATGATTCAAAGTTTTTTATACCTAATTTTTATCCCCACTCTTAAATTACTCATGTCATGTCGAAACATGTCCTTAATTGAAGTTGCTGCATAAAATACGTCCGGTGTAAGCACCAAATGTCAGGTGCAATATTTAATAAATTCCATATATGCACAAAACGACAGGTACAACATTTAATAGGACACTATATGCACAAAACAACATACGCCCGCAGGTGTTTGCTCCCGACTGCTCTCATACCAACCCATATCCAATATTCTCTCATATGCTACAAATGGACAGCTGCAACAAACAGGTTTGCTTGTATCCCGACTGCTCTCATGCCAACCCCATATCCGATATTCTCTCATGTGCTACAAATCGACAGGTGCAACAAACTGGTTTTACAAATCAACAGGTTTTAAAAATCGACAGGTGCAATAAACCGGTTTGCTTGTATCCGGACTGCTCTCATGCCAACCCCATATCCGATATTCTCTCATGTGCTACAAATCGACAGGTGCAACAAACTGGTTTTACAAATCAACAGGTTTTAAAAATCGACAGGTGCAATAAACCGGTTTGCTTGTATCCGGACTGCTCTCATGCCAACCCCATATCCGATATCCTCCCATTTCCTTTCTACTCATGTATTCTGTATTAAAATATAGACAATAAAAGTAATCAAAACACACTGACCTAAAACGAGAAATAGACATGAAAATTGCAAATAGAATTATCTACCTACAATGAATAAAAATATCTTTATAAAAAACGCAGACTGTTGGATCTTTAGATCTTTGGTGTCCACTTATACCACCTCTGAAAGCTGGGAGTCAATCTGTAACAATAAAACTCACAACTTTCTTTGGGAGTTAATTGTTAGGACTCGTCTAGATCACTCTTTCTTTTGTGAGAACATCTTATCTTAAACTTAAATCTGAAAAATAAGTTGGGTTGGGAGAAATAAACTAAGATGATAACTAATCATATTTATTGCACATAAAAAACTATAAAATTAAAATTTTATTTTTATTAAAAACATGGCTAATCTTGCCTATAATTTTACAGAAATCAGAAATATTTTAAAATAATACTTATAGCATTGTTGTTTAATGTATCGTTGGCTTTGTGCTGTTGTATCACTTGTTGAACGTAGTTGGCGTAGTTGTTGGCTTCAGGTGATGACTTGGCAGTTTGGTAGAGATGCCGATATCGAGCTCGTTGTGGTGTAGCTGTTGTTTAAGCATAAAGGCGCGTTTTCACGGGTCGATCTGGGTTGAACGATTTAGGTCGACTAATAAATCGAAAGCAAATTGAACATGTAAACCATAAATCGACTTAGCCGTTCGGCGGAGTGAGTCGATTCGACGGAAGTAGAAAGACTGTCCTGGCGCGTTTTCACGGGTCGATCTGAATTGAACGATTTAGATCGATTATTATTGGATTGAATCGATGTCGAACGACTGGAATAATCATTTTTTTACTAAAATAGATGTTGGATAATAATTTTTTTTTCCAAAAACGAATTGTCATTAGAACAGGCAATTTTCATATTTGTTGGTTTTTTGTATACATTAGCCCCGTATCCACTATTTTCCTTTGATATTAAAACATCCAGAAAAGGAGTTATTTCATTTCTTTTCCATAGTAAATTTTATTGACTCCTTCTTTTACATTTTATTGACTTTTATTGACTCCTTCTTTTACATTTTATTTATAGTAATCAGAAATGTATCCAACACATCATCTACATATTTCCAACATATTGTGGGCTTTAAATTTTAATTAGGAATGTTTGTTTTGAAGTCTTCCATAGCCAATATATTAGGTAATAATGGATTTAAAGCACAGCCCAAAAATATTTGTTTATAGAAATCATTGTTTAGATAAAAATAAGTGTTGTCAATAGATCAAGTCAACAAAATAACATCTTAATGGTGCATTTATTGTGGTGTTATTCCTTAAATACTAGAATTCACATATATAAAATATTATAATTCATACCCGTGTAACATTTAACATTTTGTTTATATAAATATATTCAGTAATTTGAATCGAGGACATTCATAAATAACATACTCTAATTAGAATTGGTAGTCAGCACTATTGCCGATCACCACATGCTTGGCGTAGGTCATGAACAAACTTGACATACTAATAAGTAAACATTTGGTGATATAGCAAGGACTACTATAAAAGCCCCAACAATCATTCTCTCAGGGATCTTAATTTATATACCGACACTATGGCCAGTAAGGCATCATCTATCGTCATCGTCAATTAAGTACTGATATATTTAAGATTAATTAATAGTGAAAGATTGTACAAGCAGTGATTAATAAATGGGCAACTAAGTTACAACAACAAGTTATTTACCACCCCACAACATTATTTATTACATGGCGATCCTAAAGTGGTAGAAACCAGGAATCTTTATCCAGAGAAGATGAGAAGAAATTCCCACTGGAAGTTTAGATGGAAATTTTCATACTAGATATTATATGGAACCAATGCATTTCGAAATGGGAAAATGCATCAAGAGATAAGGAAATTCCGGACCAGACCAGCCGAGAGCCCCGCGACAGCATTCCAGCTAAGAACAATGGACAGTAAATGGGAAAATGGACTATGGAAAATGGATAAATGGAGAATGGACAAAGGTGAAGTGATAAGGACCATATGTTAAATGTATTATGTAAGTAAATTTATTTTTTTATCCCTTATATATAAATACAGTCTAACAAATTGAAATTATTAATTATTACTTGAGAAAAATATTAGAAATATAAAGAATTTAACTAGTTCAGAATGTTGAATATACAATTTTTATTGCTTTGAAAGTAGAGTATATAATTTATTTTTAAGTTTTCACTAAATAACTTTATATAGCAAATTCTATTGTTTGAATGAAACAAATGTGTCATACATTTTATTTACTAAAGGTATATTTTTAAAAATATTTATATTGTTGACCATGAAAATACACCGACAGATCGGGAATATTAATTTACGACATTTTTTACCATGAATGGCATGAATTTGCTTAGATGACAAATTCTTCAAATAATATAGACGAAGAAATTTGATATGACTTTTTATTTTACTATTTAAATTAGGATATTTAGAATTATTGTTACATTTTAAGGAAGGAAAATAATTTAGAACTTTTAAAGACAATTGACCATGGCGTCAGAAAAATTTTCATTGCGTTGGAACAATTTCCACGAAAATATAAGTTCAGGAATAAATGCATTATGGAAGAGTCAAGATTTTGTAGACGTAACACTTTCAGCACAAGGAAAATGCATAAAAGCGCATAAAATGGTTCTTTCGGTTTGTAGCCCATATTTTAAGGAAATTTTTAAGTCAAATCCCTGTCAACATCCTATAGTAATTTTGACAAACGTGACTTACGAAGCACTAAGAGACTTACTACAATTTATATACCATAGAGAAATACAAATTAGACAAGAAGATTTAAATACCTTTATTGAAACGGCCGAATCATTGCAAATACAAGGACTCACTGGAGATAGAAAAGTCGTAAACGATAATAGCATTATGGAAATTTCGGATAAAGAATATACACAAAATGTAGAAGATTTCAAGCCAGTTTCTTTACCTATGACAAAGAAACAACATATAAAGAAGGAAGAACATAGCGACATAGAGCAAGAAATAAGTATGGCTCTTAGAATCAACGAATTTTTAAATATCGCAAGCAAGGTGTTACCCAGCGCGTTTGATGGAAAAGCAGGTAAACTGCAGTCATTTTTAGATGCACTAGAACTACTTGAGAAAATAGCGATAGGACACGAGGAAACAGCGATAACATTAATAAAGACAAGATTAACTAATAAGGCCAGAAACGTTATAACTACAGAAGATACAATCGCAAGAATAGCAGAGGCACTGAAGAGAGAACTGAGAGGCGACAGTCCGAAAACGATAATAGCTAAATTGGCGAAGAAAAGACAAGGACATAAAGATGCAGAGGTCTATGCATCTGAAGTTGAAGAATTAGCGGAACAGCTAAAAGTTGCATACGTAGAGGAAGGAATGCCATTGGAGCTAGCGAAAAAATACACAACAGAGGCAGTAGTAGCTACAATGAAACGTAATGCCAGCACAGACAAAGTCAAGATAATATTAGAGGCAGGCAACTTTACAACCCCACAAGAGGTAATGTACAAATTTTTATCGATCGACGAGACAGAAGATAGTACACAAGGAAGAGTGTTAAATTACAGGAAGAAATACGATTTTGATATGAGGAAAGAAAGTAAGAATGCAATATATGGATATTATAAAAATAAATTCGAAGAAAGAAAAGAATATAGAAACAAAAATTATAGAAATATAAGTGAATATGAAAGACATGATACGAGGATATATCGTAATAGAAACAGAGGAGATTGGCAATCACAACGAAGAAGAAATAATAATCAATGGACACAGATGAGATGCCACAGAAATAGAGGCACAGCGAGAGCATATTACGCACCGCATGCGAATACGAATACAGTGACAGAGGTAGATGTTTTTTAACAGAAATGTAGACAAACTGGATATGGTTCGACCTTAATGGTTGGAATCTACGTCGAGCAGGAGGCTGCTAAGAGGATAAGCTAGGGTGGTACTTGAATCCCAACCCGCTAAGAGTCCTGCGGCTCCAGCACAACAGTACAGTAACTACATAATGGATTAAAATGGAAAAACAAATTTGGAATTATGATTTTTTTTTAATGAAGTAAATGGAAAATTATTGAAAAAGAAGTTTGCCACAATAAAGAACTTAGAGGAAATTAAATTACAACATAAAACCCACAAGCAAACAGTAAGAGAGGTACTAAACTCTAAACTCTAAACTTTAAACTAAACTAAAACTACTTATCGAGGCGCATAAACTACCAATTTTGTCTTTTGGAGCAAACCGAGTCTCACCAAGACTGAGTATTCGGGTCAAAAACAAAATCAAATGGTTAGGAAAATGAGCAATAAGATATAGAGATATAATAGGAAAAAGGAAATAAGATATTGAAAAATGTAGAAATATACATATGCGAAGTACCAAAATCGTAGAGGATGAATATAGTATGAATGAATATAAATAATGAATATAATATATACAATTAGTGTATTTATATGCAAGAGAAGAAACGATATTAAATAAAATAAGTACGCACACATGCGGAAAAATGAAGAACAGATTATTTTGAAAAATATATGTCTATATTAGTACATATTAGGCGAAATTAATTTCGAGATCGAGCCGATACAAAATACAAAATACAGAAGAAACAGTTATAGTAATATAGAAACCAGAAGTTGCGAAGGAATTTACAGAAGAATTAATAGATAAACCGATTAAGATTATGTTACCTATAGGAGTCAAAAATGTAAATAATCGAGAAATATAAATTAGAAGTTTTATTCCGAAGATACATAACCAGGAAAATTTTATATTTTTTATATGGAAGAAACAAAACAAAAGAGAAAAAAGTCGAACAACTATTAAGCACAGTAAAAACCATCAATATTTGAAGAAAAAAGGCCCATAGAAAATTGCAAATATGCAGATATTTTTATTTTTTCGGAAAAAGACCCATATATACAAAGAAAATGTTACTTTGCAAAAAGATACGAAATCAAAGAAAAACCGTACTCATAATATTTTATTATGATAACAAAACGCAGTATTCCTAGTATAAACATTACATAACGACATTAGGTTAATTTTATAGCCGACTTACTATTAGATATTTGATATAGTTGCATGGTAAGCAAGGTCATCAATTATGAAATGAGTACAATATAACTGAACAGGTTAATTATTTATTAATATGACCCGTATATTTAAAATTTTATTTACGATGCAAGAAGAACTAACAAGTATGGATTTTATTTTTCGACATAGGCGGAAAATCGATGACCAGAAATATGTTCATATTTTTGCTAGAAGAGGAACTCTTAGGACATAATATTTCGAATAAACAGACACCGCAGAATGCAAAAGAAGCAAAGCGATTGTTGCATTTGCAAATTGTTATAGAAAACATGTCATCAATTTTACAGAAATAGCCGCACCACGTAACAGACTATCTAGAAAAAACAAAGTTTAATGGACTACTGAATGTCAAGAAGCATTTATTAAGCTCAAGACATATCCCCGTTAGCTAATAACTAATAAGCCCCGTTATATAATTCCCCGATTTATCGAAGAAAAACAAATTTAGGTTAAGAATTTATGCTTCAGGAATAGCATTAGGAGACAAATATGAATGCAGAAGATTATAAAGGAAATGATAATAATGAAAAATTAGAATAAGTAGAGATGAAAAATAAGAATCATCCAATTCTTAATGAAATACGAAGAGAAAAATAATAATTTTTTTAAGAAAGTATAAAAGCTTGTATTGAACAAGATAAACATAATACAATCAATACATAATATAGTACAAGATAAGCAGGCCAAGAAGAGTTATAATTACCGACTTCTACATATTACAGGAAGGTTATGGAAAATAAATAGGATATATTAAATACAGAAATATAAGGAAATACTATTTCTGGAACGAATTACGAAGAAATGTTGAGAAATATGTGAAATGTGAAGTGATGCGACCACTGCCAAAGGCATAACCACTAAATCATAAACAAGGAACTCATAGAAATGTACATGGATGAAAATGGAAACAGATATACTGACGTACAATGCGAATTAAGCAACTACGTAGAAGAATATGTAATAGAAAATGAAACAGTAGCCAAATCATTGGTAGAAAAATTTATCTTGAGGTATGGAGTACCCAGAAAAATAATAGCAGACCAAGGCACAGAGTTTATAGCTAGAATAATTAAGGAAGCAATACTTTGCTACAATTAGAGTCAATGAATATACTCGTAATATATACATGTACTTTTGAATGCAAATTATATATAGAGATATTTTTTAAATGAATATAATGTGTAAATATAGTTTTAAGTTCGTACAAAATATATGTTTTTAAATGTGTATAGCAAAAAGAAAAAGGTTAGACTGTATAGTAGGTAAACAAAATAAATAGGGATAAATGAATAAATAGATAAAATGACAAAACTTTATTGTGAGATGTCAAAGTGACTAATCGTGTATATGTGAAAGCAAAACAATTACTTGGTACCAAGAATCATTACAAGAATTAATGCAAGCATTAATATAAGAATTATTATAAGATTTTATTATTATAAATTTATTTATTATGTAAAATATGTAAAGGTTATTGTAAAAATTATGTGCACATAAGAGGGGGTAATATAAGGTAATATAATCTAAATAATTTAACGTAAGGTAAGAAAAAACGTACGTAAAATATTCAACTAATATGCGAGTAAGGCATAATGAAGGATACCAGATAGCATATTACAAGGGAACAATTAGGGTAACCTTATAATATGCTGAGGTAAGGTTAGGTTACTAAATTTTTACTAAATGTAAGGAAATATATATCAACATTTGTATAAATATGTATACGGTAGCATAGGTAAACAGTACTTATTTGAGGTTGCAAAATTTCTCTTTTTCCAAAGGGAAAGAGAGAGAGGAATGAGACAGTTGCAAAAGAAAAATTTTTCCCGTAAGGGGGATGGTGTGGTGTTATTTCTTAAATACTAGAATTCACATATATAAAATATTATAATTCATAGCCGTGTAACATTTAACATTTTGTTTATATAAATATATTCAGTAATTTGAATCGAGGACATTCATAAATAACATACTCTAATTAGAATTGGTAGTCAGCACTATTGCCGATCACCACATGCTTGGCGTAGGTCATGAACAAACTTGACATACTAATAAGTAAACATTTGCTGATATAGCAAGGACTACTATAAAAGCCCCAACAATCACTCTCTCAGGGATCTTAATTTATATACCGACACTATGGCCAGTAAGGCATCATCTATAGTCATCGTCAATTAAGTACTGATATATTTAAGATTAATTAATAGTGAAAGAGTGTACAAGTAGTGATTAATAAATGGGCAACTAAGTTACAACATATTATTTACTACCCCACAACATTATTTATTACAATCTTACTTCGAAAATATTACATTTACAAATCAATTATATTAACATTTAAAAAATATAGATAATTTAAATAAAATTTGTGATTTTTTTTTCTATCAATTACAATTAATTCAACATTCATCGACTGTCATGTAAACCCTTTTGCTTTCGGCACAGATCGAATGATGGTCGAACGATCCAAATCGTTCAACTCAGATCGACCCGTGAAAACGCACCCTAATTATTATATATAACATAAGAAAATAATTTTTATTAGACAAATTTGTTAAATTATATTAAAGATACGTGGAGGTTATGTATCAAAACAAGACAAATATGAAATTATAAAAAGACAGATATGTAAAAAAATGATCAAACTATAAATATAAAATGTACTTCCCCAGGAAAAGATTAAAAGATATAAATTAATTTAGAACTGAAACATATTGTCTTATTATAGATAAATAACAATTTTCCTTTTTACAGAATTCAAGTGACATAACAGAAGTCATTGGTTATTCGACTTCAGATTGTAGACATATAACAAATACAGGATTAATATACGAATATATATATATATATATATATATATATATATATATATATATTATATATAAATATATATATATATATATATATATATATATATATATATATATATATATATATACACGATAACAATGCGAATACAGGAAATATAACTAAAATAAATAAACATTGAAAATAAAAAATAAAGATTAAATAGGATATTTAGTTAATCAAAGAGTTGAGCGCCAAATATTTTCAAACTAAAAATAGTAAAATAAAAAATATAGCTAATAGTTAAATAAAATCAAAATAAATTGAAATAAAATAATTATTTAAAAAAAAGTAATTAACGGTATACTGCTTTAATTTGTGAGATATTTGTGGTTTTGTGAGCCAAACAGAAAATTGCAACAAAAATTAAATGAAATTTTGTTAGGTTTTGTCAGGTCTTGTGAGGAAAAAGTACATAATAATTTAGACTGATCCTTAATTTGCTAATATTTATTAAGATATTAAAATATCTAACTCATTAATATTGTTTGTCTGTAAAACATTGATAAACAGACACATTCGCTAAGACTTTGACAAGAAAACTGCGAAGGTAGTATAGGTATTTACATTACAACCGTTACACAAAATCTAAATTGTATGCCCATTAACAAATCAACATAAAGTGAAGTGACGTTTAATATACAAATAAAATTAAATGTAAAACAAAATATTTATATTAACAAAAAAATGTAACAACAATAACAAGAAAATCGTTAAAATTATAATAAATGTTCAGAATAACCACCGTCGACGCTAATATATAATTGCAGGCGATGTTTAAAAGGGCGTAATTTCTAAATGTCTGTTTTATATCTTCTTTGATTGTAGATGGTATCTTTTATATAGCCCCACTAAATAAAATCTGGTTTGTTGAATTTTGTAAATCGTAAAGTTCTCCTTCTGGCTCCTTCCCTTTCATATTCACATTTTCTCACGTCCGTTCAACGATACTACGTCCAATAAATCTAGCAATTGGTTTTCCAGAAAATGTAGATACATTTTTCCGTTTACGTGATCCTCCAAAAATAAGGGTCGTATAAAATAATTTCCAAGAATTGCAGCCTAACCACTCAACGATCATGATATTTGACTGTAGGTGAAAATGTGGTGTAAATTAGAAAGTAAGTAATAGTGAAAATTATGTCTGCTTACAACACTATTCTTGTAGAAAGTAACTTTATCTTCAAATTAAAAGTATTCGACAAAATATGCATCATTCTAAATTTCTTTTTGCACCCACACAAATACTTCGAGTATTTCATTATAGTTATCCTCATTATGCTCTTAGGCCAACTATGCATCATATGGATGAATCTGATAATGATAATTACTTTTGCTAGTAGCAGATCTTTCTTATACACTCCTGACACAAAAGTCATATTAATCACTACTTTCTCAGAAAAAAATCATGTTAGTAATAATAACTATAACGGAACAATATTAACTCAACTCACAGAAACAAATAACTCACAAATTAAAGCAATTGGGTATAGAGAATGCTTAAGTAATAATAAAGTGCGTTTATTTTAAATGTCAATATGAGTGGCCCTGTATATTTGAAAATATTTTTTAAGTTTGATCCTCTCTATGCTTCAAGTTTTACCTAAATAATTGTTGTTTGTATCTCTTACGATAAACGAGTAATTAGATTTCCTCGCACTTCCTCGGAGTAAGACACCTTGGCATCTTTCGGCCGAGTAGGATACTAGGCCAAAAGACCCCAGGCAGTACCGGATTAACCGTATTTTAGTTAAAACCTTAACCAAGTTTCATAGAGGTGGTCTTGCCACTCAATGAACAACTAAAATAAAAAAACTAAAAACTTATAAATAACCATACCTATTACCGTAAATAAATAATATAATATAATCACTATGTCGTCAGCGAAGCTGACGACATAGTGATCATAGCGAGCACATTCGAGGAACTGCAAATTATGTTGGGGGAACTAGCAGCCAGCTCCCAATACGTCGGCCTAAAAATGAATATGGAAAAAACAAGAATAATGACAAGCACAGAAGATCCCAGACATATAACTATAAACGGCAGTGAGATAGAACAAATCCAGGAATATATCTACCTAGGCCAAATCCTGAGACTTGACCAAGAGAACCAAAGTGCGGAAATTACTAGAAGAGCAAGACTAGCATGGGCAGGATTTGGAAAACTTAGTTGGATACTTAAGAACCGCAAAATACCCCAATACTTGAGGAGCAAAGTGTTCAACCAATGCATCCTTCCTATCGTGATATATGCATGTCAAACCTGGACCCTAACCAAGGCAAACATGAATAAACTAGCCACAACAGAAAGAACAATGGAAAGAGCAATGTTAGGTATACGACTGTCAGATAAAAAGAGGAACGACTGGGTAAGTTCCAAAACAAAAGTCGAGAACATAGCAATACAAATTGCAAAACTTAAATGGAGCTTCGCGGGCCACACTGCTAGACAGAAAGACCAACATTGGAATACTACAATAAAACATTGGAGACCTTACGAAAGTAAACGATCAAGAGGAAGACCACATATGAGATGGGTTGATGACATTAAAAGAATAGCCGGAACAAATTGGAAATATGTTGCTTAGGATAGAGACCGATGGAAGGAGTTGGGAGAGTCCAAACATTGACGACAGAAGGCTAAGAAAAAGAAGATTACCGTAAATAAGAAAATATTTTTGTTGGGCCATAAACTAATAAATAATAACAACTATAAATTTCAGATCCCTGGTTCAATTTCCTCCTCTGTCCTAATGCTCCTTTTTCTTTATTACCATAGAAATAAGACAATGTACTTCTCTCCATTCTTTCTTTCCTTTTAACATTATGTCTACCATGTTTCTTTCATCCACCTCAAAACCCATTCGCCTCTAGAAATCGCTCATTTGCTTATCTCTGGCAGTTAAAAATGTGAGCGGGAGCGTCCGGTACCAGACAAACAGTACATTATGCCGAGGCAGATTTACCTATTCTATTAATGAAGGTGCCAAAACTAACATGTCCTGTCAGAAACTGCGTCAGGAAGTATTCTAGTTTCCTAAGCTTACATTCCCACCACGGCCTCAGATCGGGAATCAGCTCCTTCATCCACCTTACTTTTCTGCTATTATTCGCCCATTCTGTCTGCTACTTTAGTATTGCTCTTTCTCTGTCATTCTCATCCATATTTCCATCCATCAACATTTTCACAACAAAACAATCGGTATCACCGCTTTAATGATGTAAAGAGCGTTATTTAAAACTATCCTGTATGCGCTAGATACTTTGAGGAGCATTCGCCTTTGTGAAGCCTCCATCAGCGTGGAGTATTTCGCAATGTTCCAAAAACTCCATTTAGCATCATTCTTTTGGTGCTACATGGGCTTCCATTGTTTGGCATTAGCCGTATCAACGCCTATAGAATTCAGTTTACCTTCTCTACTGTCTTTTCGATGTATACTCCGAATCTTAGTCCTTCCGAAAACCAGACTCCGAGATACTTAATCGATTTAACCGGTGCAACCTTCACACCTTCCACTATAAAGCGAAGAGAGGATTTGTCCCTTGAGAACTAACACCTTAGTTTTCTGAGGCGCTAGCTATAGATCTTTTTTTCTGATTCACCTAATAATACGACGCAGGGCTGTGTTAGCCGCATTAGCCATGTCTGTTTTCTGATTCGTATTCGCAACCAGTGCGAGATCATCAGCATAAGTTACAAGAGTACACCACCTTGGCATCTGTAGCCTTAACACCCCGTCTTTCAGGACATTCCACAGGATAAAACCTAGTACTGAACCCTGCGGAACACTCTGCGACAAACTGATGTTGTTATCTTTTTGTCTTATGAACCTTTCAGTAGAGTGTCTGTCAATTACGTTGACCAGGTACTCACTAACGCCCAATTCTCTCAGCCTGGGCATAAGTTTTTCCAATGATGCCATGTTAAAGGCATTTTTGACGTCAAGCAGGATGAGAGCTACCCATCTCTTTGCATTCTGCTTAACTAAAGCGGCTACTTCTAAAACCATATTGGCGGTCACGCATGCTTTTCTTAGAGCTTTTGTCCAAGGCGGCCCTTTACAATCTGCTCGTACAATTTAGCTATCAAACTAAGAAGGTAAAGTGGCCGAAATCGCACCTCTTCCTTTTCACCTTTACCTTTCGGAATAAGGACAAACTTAGCTTCTTTCAACATTCTTGGAAACTGCTATTGTTCACCCAGTTTGTTTAGAAATCTATTAACTGTGTCCAGCATGACGCCATCTATGCCAGCACCTTATATATTAAAAGGTGCGTTAGTTTAAAGATTGTTTATCTTAACTTAATTCATTGCAGTAAAAATGTTTTCGTAGAGGCTCCGTTGAGGGTGCAGATATATAAAAAAAGATTTTCCAGTGTCCCTTTGCCACCTAAACCAGTAATTACCAGATGGGGAATATGGTTTAAAGCAGTTTTTTTTACTTTGAATGTTGCTTTGAATGAAATAGAGCGAGTAATGTCAGAAGTTAATGAGAATGTCTTGATTATCGTTCAAAAAGTAAAAAAAAAATAAAAAATGCGAAATCAAAACAGCATTTCGCAGGCATCAATAACAATTATACATTAATAGCTACCACAATTACCTTATTAGAAAGACAAGAGAAATATTTAGGTGAATCAATTAAATTAGTAGATAATTTAAAGTCACAAATCACATCAGCCCTTGCAAGTACATAATGGTTAATTAATTAAAACAACTAAATATGTTTTAACAAGAATAAAGGTTTATCGCATATATCTAATATTGTTAAAGTTTTTAAGAGGACATTTTACGAGGCATTATAAGTTGAGCCAGATTTATTATTTGCCTTGAAATATGTTCCAATTATATCTGTCGAGGTAAAGCGTTAATTTTTAATGTACAAATTAACTTTTTTCATCAAACAAATATTTTTAATATCAAAAAGTAATTAATTAATAATATAATGTTAAGTAGCTCTTCTTCTTTAAGTTCCGCTCCTATCGGAGATTGTAAATCATTATTGCAATTATAATTTTGTTAGTTAAGCACCTAAATAGTTTAGTTAAACTGCACTCAAACCATTTACGGAGATTTCCACGAGATTTTTACGTCTTTCTACGCTTCTTCTGAGTTCGATTTTGCCCTGTATTATAGTGCTTAATAGTTCGTATTTTTTACCTTTCATGATATGCTCCAAGTATTCCAACCCCCTAATTTTTCTGAAATTTAAAACCTTGCATTGTTTTTCTAGTTGTTCCAGAATTTGTGCATATGTTTTGCAATCCATTCATGATATTTTTAGAATACGCCGGTACCAACACATTTCAAATGCTTCCAAGTTTTTAATATTGGATTATTTTTGGTATCTAGGCCTCAACCCCATACAAAAGGAAGGAGAAAATATAACATCGACGCATTCTTATCCGAAGCGTTATATTGATATTGCGATTATAGAAAATTGATCTCACTCTGTTAAAATTTGACCGTGCAATTTGAATGCGGCATCTTATATCTATCCTCCAAGGTATTTGCATGAAGATATTTGTTCAATTTCTGAGATTGTTTAGTTCTTGCAGAATTTTGATGTTTTGTGCTTTTGTAGATACCATGACTTGTTGAAACTCTTCCTTAGGATATTACACTCAAGAATGTATAAGATACTAGAAGAACTTAGCGGGTCAACACAATTCGGTTTTAAGGGAGGACTAGGAACAAGAGAGGCAATTTTATGTTTGAACACCTTAATACAAAACTGCTTAGATCAACGAAAAGATGTCTACCTCACCTTCATCGACTACGAGAAGGCATTTGACAATGTTAAACATGATATCATGATGGAACTACTACATAGGGCCAACATTGACCAGAAGGAGATCAGAATTATTCAGAATCTATACTGGAACCAAATGGCAAAGGTGAGGATTGATCAAGACCAATATACGGATGAATTTGAAATCCGGAAAGGTGTCCGCCAAGGCTGCATACTCTCTCCGATGCTTTTTAATTTATATGTTGAAAATATATTTGCGGAAGCATTAGAAGATACGGAATTAGGCATTAAGGTGAACGGCATACCAATTAGCAACCTACGCTATGCGGATGACACAGTGATTATAACTGATAATTTGGAAGATCAGCAGTTATTACTTGATAGGGTGAATAGCATAGGTAAAAAATATGGCCTCAAAATCAACATTTTGAAAACGAAATATATGGTCATTAGCAGAAACCCTCCAGAAAACCCGATATTATGCATAGGTGACAATCGTATAAATCGCGTGAAAACTTTTAAATACATTGGCACCACAATCAATGACCAATCGGATCCACAACACGAGATAAAAACCCGAATACAAATGGCAAGACAAGCTTTTGTGAAATTCAGACCGCTCCTATGTAATCAACACCTAAACTTCGAAATACGCTACAGAATGGTCAAGTGCTACATATGGTCCATCTTGCTTTATGGCATGGAAACGTGGACTTTGAAAAAAACATCTATCAACAAACTTGAAGCATTTGAAATGTGGTCATTGAGAAGAATGATGCGCATACCTTGGGTGGATAGAGTTCGAAACGATGACGTCCTTAATAGAGCCGGTGTGGAAAGAGAACTCTTTGAATTAATTAAAAAACGCAAGATTGGTTACCTTGGGCACATATTGAGAGGAGCAAAATATGAAATACCACAGTTAATCCTACAAGGGAAGATCGAAGGTAGGAGAGGAGCCGGCCGCAAACAATTGTCCTGGTTAAGGAATATTAAAGAACGGACAGGAATACACAATACAGGTGAGCTGTGTCACGCCGCCAAGAACAGAATTCTAGTAATGAGATAGTCGCCTACACACTTTGGTGTATGGCATGTTAAGAAGAAGATACCATGAACTTAGTTTTCTTCAAATTTCTTTTTAGTCCATAATCGTTGCAATATATATTTAATTGTTAAGCAATGTGTTGCAGTTCTTCTAGTGTTCCTGCCAGAAGAACGGTATCGTCAATATCTTATGCTATTAAGTGACTCACTATTTATTACTAGGCCCTCAGTGACTTTGACCAACAGTAATCCTAAGAAGGCTTCACTGTATAAATTAAACAACAATGGTGATCAAATTCTTGGATTATATTTTTGGCGTACCCCATAGCGAATCTGGATATCCTCAGTGGTCCTTTAACACTAGAAGCACCAGCATTTGTGCATACCTAGAAGCACCACCGTCGCGGCGGTCAAAATGACGGATATTAGAATTTTCTATTGCCAGCCGTTTTTGTATTCTTTTTTATTTGATAAAAACCTATATTGAGGAAATAACTAATAATAAAACACATATTTAATATATTTAAATAAATTATTTAATTATTTAAGTACAATTTATGCAGTAGCAAAATTTTTCAATTTTTCTTGTACATGAACCACACAAAATTTTTTTTACATATATGACAAATTTCACATGTTTTATTTTTGTTGCAATTCCCTGTTTGACACTAGTTACGTTTATTATTTAGTGGTTTTTTTGTATCTCTTGGATTTGTATCCGTTGATGTTGTCCCGCCCTTAGTCATGTGATCTTCTCGTAATTCTTCTGCTAAATGAAGTAGGAAATCCCGCCTAGATATTTGACTGCCCGTAACTTCTTTATACAGAACCCAAGCATTTATTCCTGCCATATCTAAAATATTAAAAAAAAATTTGCAACGGCCATCTTCTTGAAGCAGATTTGGTTGAATACAGTCTAGCCATCTGATCTACAACGTCTACACCGTATTTTGTCTGGTTGTAGAAGATGATGGTTTCCGATTTTTTCTTTTTAGCTGTGCCCATTTTAATATCATTCGAGTGTAAAGAACTCAGCACTAAAACATTTTTGTTGACTTTTCCCTGGTACGCCGTTAGCGTCAAGTCTTCGTGTTTGAAAATTTTTGTTTTGTACAATTCCATCTTTTAATTTTTTACTGACGGTGGAATATCCTTTCTTGTTCGGTTGATTGTTCCAACAATGCTGGTAGCCTTCTTTCGTAATTCTTTTGCCAACTGTATGGACGTAAAAAAATTATCCGTCGTGACATTTCTTCCTTTATTTTTAAATGGTTCCATTAGACGGCTAACAACATGTTCCCCCAGAAGTTGATTGGCTGGTCGTTGTTCATCTTTCCCTAGGTAAGGAAATCCGTTCAACAAATATTTGGACTCAACATCAGCTGCAAGCCAGAATTTAATTTTAAATTTATCGAGTTTATTCGCCATGTACTGGGTAAAGCGGCATCTTGCCTTCGTGGAAAAAGCTGTTCGTCGATAGTTATATTTTCGCCAGGTGTATAACATAATATACAATTCTCTATAAATGGGTTCCATATTCCCTACGCAAGTGCAAATTTATCTGTTGATAATCGCTCAGATCTGGTATTTCTCATATCAAAACGGATAAAACTCATTATTTGTGTAAATTTGTTTCTAGACCGTCTCTTGAAAAAATTTTGGACCCCATGTACCAGACCACAGCATCTTTATGCTAACATTTCGTGCCATATAAGCACCCCTAGCATACAGTAAGGATATAAATGCTTTGATATCTTCAATAGAAATTTGCCAATTTTCATCTTTGAGTTTTCTTCTACCTTCAACAACAGTACATGATTTTATGTTACGGAGTATGCATTCATCAATCAACAGCCGCCATGCACTAGCTGCAGAATCTCTAATAATGCTTCTCTTAACATAAGGGGTTGGTCCAGCAGCTTCCTTTAGAACATTTTGACTGGTACACCTTCCTAAAATGAACGAGATAAATTAGCATGCAGGTATATACTCATTTATTTATTTATTTAAATAAATGGCACCGTAATAAATAAAGAATGGAACAACAACCAAGAAATAAAAGCGCACATCGGAAAAGCTAGATCCACCTTCAACCAGATGGGTGCCTTCTTCAAGAGCCATAACCTCTCTCTTGGTATAAAAGTAAGGATGCTACGATGCTACGTCTTCTCTGTTCTTTTTTATGGTGTTGTTGACCTTGACAAAGATGTATGCAGAAAATTGGAAGCATTCGAGCTGTGGCTAAATCGGAGAATACTTCAAATCTCGTGGACCACTATCAAATCTCGAAAGTTACAATATTTCGAAAACATTGTGCGAAATGAATCTAGATGCGCCCTTCTACAAGCTATCCTGCAAGGAAAACTATTTGGAAAACAGAGTCCAGGAAGAACGTCCTGCAGATAAGGTAAATATTGCCATGATTATCGCCAATATTCGTGACATCAAGAAGAATATGCTCAAAAATATTATACACCTAAGTGAATACATAAATAGAAGCTACTAATATAATATAGTTGCTTACCTGGTGTACTAGCATTGTTGTCACGTAACTCCCATCCCATGGTATCTATGAAAGAATTCTCTAAATTGCTTCTGTGAATTCCACTTACCTGATTGGTAATCATTTCTGAAGATGTATTGAAGTCTACATTCGAAGTTGAAGCAGAAGTACTGGGCATCACCTCAATCTCAACTTCACCTTCAGAATCACTGCCCGATGAATGTCCTTGATCAACTGTATTAGGCAAATACTCGTCAACTTTATTATCGGATATATCTTCATCAGATAACTCTGCTACAGATTCATCTTCTGACAAATTTTGTAGACACTCTAATAGCTCCTGCTGAGTCAAATATCGGTGAGACATGATAACAGCAGAAATAATAAAAATCACAATGTAAAATAAATCAAAATACAAATTGAACATGCAATTGCAAAGAGTATACTCAAACTACATAATAACAAATATTTTCGATGTATTTTATACATAAAATAAGTAAAAACTTAGACTACCTCGTCATTAGGACCGTATTTTTCTAGGTAGACATCTACAATCTAGTATCTAGTACATAAACTACGATCTACTATCTAGTATATAAATATATTTAAAATGTAATTATACTAAGTACCTGTAAAAGAGAAATTATAATCCTTAAGTAAATAATAAAGTCCCAAATCATAAATTTTGTAAAATAAATATGAATGAGTAATACTCTAGACTAATGAGGGTCGAAAATAGAAAGCAGTCAAAATGACTGCTGTATGGTAGTTCTAGGTATACGTTACCATATCTTAAAAAGTAATTACGCTAAGTACCTGTAAAAGAGAAATTATAATCTTCAAATAGATCTAGGAAAAGTCATACATTATCAAGTTTCTAAAACATTTATGAATAGGTAATACAGAGTGTCAAAAATGAAAAGCAGTCAAAATTACGGCTCTGGTGCTTCTAGTGTTAAGTGGTTACAATGTTTTAATTATTAATTACCAATTATTTAGTTACTAATTATTACTAATGTTATGTCGTGTAAATACAGTTTTGTTAAGTTAATATTAATTTAATTGATTTTGTATAATAAATAAATATAAAGCTATAAATAAAGTTATTTGCCTATATTGCCTATATGTAGCATATATGTTCAGATTTCTGCCAATATTTGTAACCTATGAATCCGAGTAATGTTCATAGCAGATGCACATTTGGCTAATACAATTCTGTTAATTGTCAAATTCTTCTCAAATTGCACGCAATAATTGTTGACAAGTCTAAAGCACAAGGATACGTCACGGTTGAAAGACCGTGGGAGAATTAACTTACCATAACGACATCCAAAACAAATAAAAAAGAAAAATTAAAAATTAAATTAACAAATTAAAATGTAACTGTTTATTTATAAACCTCTATTTATTCTAAACTATTTCTAAGATTGAAATTCTAGTCAAGCAATTAAAAATAAAAAATATTTTGTGATACATTTATATAGCAAAAATGAGATATGAAAGGTTAGATTAGAATCTCTAGTGGTACATTATTATTCGCTTAGTAAACCATTTAAAGTGCCGCATTGTATTTTTAACCCTAATATGCAAATTTAGTGATAAATATCTCTTTTCGTTTCGTTACATTATTAAAATTTAATTCTAGGTTCTGTATCAGCGACTTCATCTTTTATAATAACTGCCATAAATATTTTATGACATAACCTGCTGCCTCTTTATAAATTTCATATTATATCCAAATAAAATTTAAACCAGAGAGCTTTAATGGAAGTTTTTTTACTTAGTCTTTCATAAAAGCTTTCTGAAATATATTTACAGTCTTTATTTATTAAATAAAAAATATAAGAATTTTTCCAATCTTTTTATGCTCATTTTTTACAGCCTTCGGCTATTTAATTCATATACTCTTATTGCTCTTTAATATTCTTTATAACCTTCTAAAAATCTGAATTTATATTTTGTGTTTCAGGAGTCACACATCTTACAAAGATTCTCGAAGATGACGGATGCGAAGCTGTTACTGTCGAACAGGTAAACTAGAAATATCTTATTTTATATGATAATGATTAAAGCAACTTTATACAGTTTTTTACGATAAGAATGAAATGACGTCAAGCAGTGATCAGGTGCATCGTTGCCAAACTATTTTTCCATTTCTTATATTATTCTTAATTACATATTACCTATCTTTTCATTTTCTTCTTTTAAAAATAAGTTGGTCACTTTTTTTTATTTTTATTGATAACAGCATCAACCACTTTGGGTTATTAGCTGTACTGTAGTTGTTACATAGGTGCTTAAATCTAAACAGTATTTTAATTAATTAGTAGATTTACAATAATTAGATAAGTTCACATTTTACAATTTGTAAATAGAGTTTACAAATAATTGACAGTTACAGTTTTTTTAAAACATCAATATCCTTCAAGTAGTTAAACAAATTTGTAAATTTACAATGTACTCCTAAGACTGCCTTTATATTGTTAGGTATTGAGTGTTTTTGTCTTTCACTAATATATTTAGGACACTCTATTAAGATATGTGTTACATTAATGTCGCAGTTACATAAGTCACAAATAGGACGATTTGATTTGGAGATTAGGTAGCTGTGAGTTAGTCTGCTATGACCTATACGTAAACGGGTTAGTTTAACAAACAGCTGGCGATTTAAGTTTGTCTCGCACCAGGATTCGGTTGAGCGCTTCATTATGTGTAGTGTTGATCGTGAAAGATTCCATTCGTTTTCCCATTCATTTGTCACTTTTTCTTTAAGGAACAATTTGAAGTCAGAAACGGACACTAAGTTCACTAACACTGAAGAGGCACTGTGTATTGCTTCTCTGGCATGGAAATCTGCTTTTTCGTTTCCTGGAAGTCCAATGTGTGATGGAACCCATATAAAGCGTACTTGCTTCTCCGAGTTGTTTAGTAAATGTAATTGTTCTTTTATTAAAATACATATAGGATTACTTGTATATAACTGTTCTATCGTATGTAATGAACTAAGAGAGTCGGTAATTATGACAGATTTTGGAATATTTTGAAGACGTATATGAATGAGGGCTTGCAGAATTGAGTATAGTTCTCCAGAGTAAACGCTGCAAGTGGAAGATAATTTAAACTGTAATACAATGTTCGGGGCTATGACTGCTGATCCCACACCATCAATAGTTTTGGATGAATCTGTATAGATATGACAATAATCTGGGAAAGAAGCAAGTATGTTGTAAAATGATTGAATAATTGTTGCATGGGGGATCTCAAGCTTATTGTATTTAGAAAGAGTTAGATCACATATTGCAGGAGGAAAGGTCCAAGGGGGAGGTGTGAATGTATTTGATCAAAAAAAATTGGGAATTGAATGTTATGGATAGAGAGATATCTTCTGATTCTCTCATAAAAGGGAGGGTTCGTTCTTTTTTTATTTATATAAGTTTCCTTGAAACGTTCAGCGATAGTGTGATGGAAAGTTGGATGCGATTTTATCGCACATATAGAAGATGCGTATGTTAATGACAAGTACATTCTTCTGTAGTTTAAAGGTGGTTCCCCGGTTAAAGATTGCAGACTTTTAATGGGGCTAGTACAGAATGCTCCTGTAGCTATTCTTAGTGCTGTATTTTGTATGACTTCTAGTTGAACAAGAAGTGTCTTCTTTGCAGATGAGTATACAACTGATCCATAATCGAGTTTTGATCGTATTAGTGATTTATAAATATGGATCAAGCTTTTAAAATCTGAACCCCAATTACGATTGCACAGTGTTCGCATTAAATTGAGACCAGATTGATAAGATTGCTTAATTTGCATAATATGGTATTTCCAAGATAGTTTCTTATCAAAGATCATTCCTAAAAACTTTAAGTGTTCCACATAAGTTAAGTTGTTTTTATATAACTGAAGATCTGGATTTGTAGAGTGCTGTTTTTGTGAAAATAAAATACATTTGGTTTTGGTTGTAGAGAATTGCAATCCCACAGCATTCGACCAGTTTTCAAGGTGATTTAATGCACATTGTAAATTTTTTTGTATAGAAAGAATATTTTTTCCTCTTGAATATATAACCAAGTCATCAGCGTATAGTCTCGCCTTGACAAGTTTTGGAAAGTTTTCTAAGATTTTGTTTATCGCTACTAAGAATAGTGTTGAGCTAATGACAGAACCTTGAGGTGTTCCATTTGCTTGGTCTTTAGTGCTGGATACTGTTCCATTTACCTTAACTTTAAATTGTCTCTTATTGAGAAAATTATGTATAAAATATAGCATGTTACCTTTGACACCCCAATGACTCAGTGTGTTAAGAATGTCATATCTCCAAGCCATGTCGAACGCTTTTGTTATATCAAAAAAGACAGCAAGACATTCCTGTCCAATTGCAAATGATTCATGTATTTCGGATTCTAGATCTATTAAATTATCTATGGTTGATCTGTTTCTGCGAAAGCCGCTTTGTTCATTGATTATTAATTTATTATTTTCCAAAAACCACCTCAATCTATAATTCACCATTTTTTCTAGGATTTTGCACATTGTATTGGTAAGAGAAATTGGCCTATAGGAATCAGGATCAGTTCGTGATTTATTTGGTTTTAGTAATGGAATTATTATCGCCTGCGTCCATGTTGCGGGAAACTCATTATTGATCCAAATTCTGTTGTATAGGTTAAGAAGATATTTTTTTCCATTATCTGGTAGATTTTGTAAGAAACGGACAGGAATATTGTCTGGTCCTGGCGCCGATTTTTTGCTGGTATTTAAAGAGTGATTAAGCTCTTCCATGGTAAATGTTATATTAAGGGGATTATCTTCAATGCAATCAAAATCTATTAACTGATTTTCCGAAATCATCTTAGTATTGATAAAATCTTTAGAAAAGTTATTATTGCTGGAGTTCATTTCAAATTGTTTTGCTATTAATTCTGCTATGTCGTAATTAGATGTTACTATCTGTTTATTTTTGCATAGGAATGGAATCCTTTTATAGGTATTGCTTCCAGATATTTTTCTAACATTCTCCCATACCGTGCTTATAGGCATATTGGTATTAATAGAAGACATAAATTCTTGCCAAGATTTTTTTCTGTTCTTTTTAGTTATATATCTAGCTTGAGCCCGTAATTTCTTATATTCTATGGTATTTTCAGGTGTTTTGTGACGTTTTAATTTGTTAAAGGATTTTTTATATTTTTTTATTATGTCAGTACACTGTGCGTTCCACCATGGTAATGAATTTCTTTTATGTAGAGTTTGTGTTTTACCTATATGACTTTCGCCAGCAGAATGAATTAGTGATATAAACGAATTTAGAAGTTCATCTATATGTCGGTTTTCGGTGACTTCTTTTAAAGTATGGCAGTTCTGTTGAATATACTTTTTGAATAAATACCAATTGACTTTCTTTAGATTCCATTTTGGAATTGGAGTTGTATTAATATCTTCATAATTATTATTGAAAGAGATTTTAATAGGATAATGATCACTTCCATATAAAAACGGGATTACATCCCATGAAAACTTTGGTGACAGTACAGGATCACATAATGACAGGTCGATAGCTGATGAGGTACCTGTATGAATATTATATCGTGTTGATTGTCCATCATTCAGTAAGTTTAGGTTTTTTAAGGTAATTATGTTTTCTACAATTTTACCTTTGGAATTTATTCCAAGAGATCCCCATATTGGATTGTGACTATTAAAATCACCAACAATTATTCTGGGAGTGGGAATCTGATCTAGTACATCTGAAATATCTGCTTCTGTGATTGGTAAGTCAGGTGGAATATATAAATTACAGATATTTATTTTTTGTGGAAAGGACACTGATACTCCTACTACTTCTAATTTACTATTAATTACTATTGCTTCCGATTCATATTTTTGGTTAACATATGTAACAACTCCTCCACTAGCGATATTTGCGTTGTTTCGGTTTTTATGGAAACAAGAATAATTCCTCATGTCATAACTATGCTGTCCTTTAAAGTTTGTTTCTTGTAAACAAATAATTGATGGCGAGATTATTGAACATAAATGTTTAAGCATTTCTAAACGGGCATGGAACCCGTTAACATTCCATTGAATAATCGGATTGAAGATTTTAGTTTATTTCTTGAGTAGAATTTGATGTAGTGTCACTTTCTTGATTTGCGGAATCGTCTGAGTTCAGCATTTTTTGTATTTTGTTTATTATTTTAGTGCATTTGGTTTTCATGCTTTTTTCTGTAAAATATGGCTTAATTGTTGTTATCATATTCATAAAGTTGGGTATATCCGTTGTGTACGTTTGTATTAAGCTCAGGGGATCAGACGAGCTAGAATAATTTTCAAAAAAGTCAAGAGTTTGTTCATATGTTAAGTTAAAATTATTTGACATATTATGAAATATTATTTTTGTTGGCATCATCATTTCCTGAATTGATATGGTAGGTTCAGGTTGCTTTTTTTGTTTCTTTTTGGTTTGTTTTGGGATTTTAAATTCTTTATTTAATTCTTCAGTGGGAGATGGAGTGGTATTGATTTCCGAAATTGTTCTTTTGTTGGTCGATGACTGGTCTTTAGATATACCAGTAGTTTCCATAAGTACGGGAGGTATTAAATTGGTATCTGTTTTTTGGTTAGGTGTAGGTTCGGTATTAGAATTACTGACTGGAAGATCTGGTTCTATTTCTAAGGGCGATTTGTTATACTGTGAGGATTCTTGTGGTTGTTGTTGTATTGGTTGTTGTGGTTGATGGTGGATAAGAGTGGGATTATTTTGTGGATTATGACTTGTACAATTTGCTGCAATGTGATCTGTTTGCTTACAAATAAAACATGAAGGTTTATCTAAACTTAAAAATATGCGATACGAAGTTTGTTCATATGTAATTAAGAAGGAAGAAGGTAGGTCCATATCTACAAGTGGTTGAATATATGTTTGTCTTCTAAAACTGAAGACGTGTTGAAATTCTGGGAGTTGACTACCTATTCTAAGGAAGGTTAAAGGTGACATTAATTTGAGACCCAATTTAATTAACTCATTTTCTATTAGAGTATGTGGAATAGAAGGGCATACATTCGATAGTAACAGTCTTTCGTTCGGAGTTATTAATCTTCTAGCCTTTAGATTTTCGCCTTTTATTGTTATTTCTGCTAGATTGGACATAAATTTTTCGACCAAGGATTCGCTGGAGAGATAGATACATATTCTGTTATTTGATAGTCTTGATGAAAATAAAATATTCCGTGGATGAACAACTTCGCCAAGAGCTATTAGGTACTCTTCTATTTTAGTATCAGGTTGCGCATTAAATAAAATTGCTTGATTCTTAGAAGGAAACTGAATTGAAGTATTATTAAGCACAGCAGAATATGTTGTTTTGTTTTGTGATTGTTGATCGTCAGTCATGGCTGTTGACAAATTTTTAAGGGCGGATCTGATATCATTTGATAAACTCATTAGTAGGTAATTAATAATTATTTAAACCAGTTGTAGAACCAGCAGTGGTTCTGATAACAGGCCTTTCGGCCGACACTTAACCTTACAAATAGTATGCT
The DNA here is from genome assembly GCA_918026665.1 of Diabrotica balteata. Classification (NCBI taxonomy): domain Eukaryota; kingdom Metazoa; phylum Arthropoda; class Insecta; order Coleoptera; family Chrysomelidae; genus Diabrotica; species Diabrotica balteata. Next base: position 73,189,154 of record OU898283.1, on the reverse strand, counting down.
TTTGAAACGTTTTGATATATAAAATAATAATAACTCACTGTTTGTTTTTTCGGTAATGTAACTGCACTATATACGATCGCTTACTGCTTTTGTTTAAGTTTTTTGATATTAATTACTTTGAAAAGTACACTTTTGCGGGACTGAAATGTAAACACAGTTTGTGTCACCATGTTCAGGACCGGACCTTGGTCACTTTTGATTTACAAATTGTAAATGCTTATCTAGATTAACACACATAACCTAACTTTTCGTTGTTTTCTTTTAACACTTCACGTTGTTCTGTTTTAACACTTTTGGGTTAAATTGTTAAGTTCTGAATTTTTAACTATAAATAATTTATACCCATCTTTTATATCTTCCTAAAAATGAAGTTTTATAGGACCCAAATTTAGGGTTCCAATTATTTTAAACACAAAAATAATTAGGTAGTTATTATAATAAAACAAAGTTTTTTTGGAATTGATAAATAGGCCATCAATAAGTATGGAGATAAATTCTGGAACTTGCAAGAAGATTCAAGCATAAAAACAGATTATTCTTTGTAATTGTTGTTACCATCAGTGGCGGCCGGTCAGGGGCGGCAGGGTCGGCAGTGCCGACCCACATCTTTATAGATATTATAGATTATTTTAATATTTAATTTAATCAGTATTTCAATAAATAATTGTAGCAGGTAATCAGTTGATGTCATTTGTTTTTGTGAACTAAAAAAATATCTGTGAGATAATAAAGACTAAATTTTATTCATGGTTTTTAAAAGAATTCGTCCAATCTGAGCGTTAAGTGATCCTTGCGTAGACACTTTTCAAATAAATGTTCCGATATCGGAGACATCCATCCGCCTACGAATTCTTGAAAATGCACGTTTTGTTTTTTCGGCTAGCCGATCCCAACCTTGACTTTACTTGTAAAAATCAACGGAATATTGGTTGATTAGCAACCAAATATACATTTCTTTCCATATGAACTTAATTACTAAGTCCGGCAGATTTACATTTGCCGATGTTTCATTTGGATTGGTGATTGGTCGCGAACTGTACATTGCGAGCGTGGGACGAAATGTTATTTCATTTTTGTAGTAAACTGAAGTTATATTCAGTGCACGAACTAGCCTATCTTTTTGTGATTTATTTTTATTTTCTAAAGTAATATTGTGATACGTTACGGCTGCCGTAAATATTTAACGGTTAAAGGGTTTTTTGACATATTAGAAGTTTTTTTTTAATTAAAGTGTAAACAAATTCAGTAAACACCTAAAAAATGCAAGCCATGGGAGAAACTGTAAGTATTGATAAGTCTGATATTGTAAATTATATTTTGCATAATGGGTTTTCATCAATTCCATACGAAGAACAAATTGTTATTAAAAATAAGGGGCGTCCTTTGCCTAAAATGTCCCGACTTATAAATATTAGTGCGGGTAAGGGAAGTAATAGATCATTTTCAGATAATTGGTACAGCAAGTACTCATGGCTTACTGGAAGTGAAATAAAAAACAAACTTTTTTGTTGGCCTTGCATTTTAGTTTCGACAAATAGGGGCAAACATCAAAATCCGTGGTGTGAATCTGGTTACGATAATTTAAAGGAATTATTTAGGGCTTTACATAAACGTGTTATACATATGAAAGATCATACTTAAAGCCAGATTAAATTAGATTTATTTGGAAAACAAAATATACATGTTTCATTAGATAATGCCCAACGTGAAAATGCTACTAAACATAACGAAATTGTAAAAAATAATCACGCAGTTATTGTAATTTTTTTAAGTTGTCAGGAATTATCTTTTAGGGGACACGATGAATCAGAGCAGTCAATTGTTGTTCGATACGCGTTACGTGGTAATATCTATGAGAGGTTTTTAGGTTTTACAGACGTGAGTAAAAGCCATAGGGCAGAACATATTTTTGGTGTTTTAAAGGACAAATTAAAATTTTTTGGTATCAAAAATAAATTGGTAGGGCACACTTATAACGGCGCTGCCGTGATGTCTGGTGAATTAAATGGTCTCCAGGCAAAAGTTAAAACTATTGCACCGCAAGCTTTATTTACTCATTGTCATGCGCATAGAATGAATTTAGTTTTGCAAGATACATGTAAGAAAATTAAAGAATGTCGTCTTTTTTTTGCCAGTTTAAGCGGATTTGCTTCATTTTTCTCAAGCTTGCCTAAACGGACTAATGTTTTAGAACGGTTTGTTTCGAAAAAAATGCCAACAGTTTGTCAGACGCGATGGAATTTTAAATCTCGGGTAGTTTTCACTGTAGCAGATTTTCGTGAACAGCTTTTGAAAGTTTTTGATTTTATTATTGAATGTGACGATTTTGAAAGTGATGATATCTCGATCCATAAAGCAATTGGTTTGAAAACTTTATTAAATGATTACTCTTTTAACATACTTTTAAATATTTTTAAGAAAGTGTTTACCCAAACCGATTTGATATTCAATGTTGTTCAAAATCAGTTAACTGACATTATTCATTCCAAAAATAGAATAACAAGACTGGTGCAAAATCTCAGTCAGATTTTCGTAATGAGAGTAATTTCCAGTATATACGCAGTGACGTTTTGGACTCGCTTGATATTTCCGAACCCCCCCAAAAAAATAAAGGCATGACAAAGAAACAGATCTCGAAAAACGAGTACCTATATTTTGAAATGTTGGACAATATTATTATGCAAATAGATACTTGTTTTTCGAATTTTGAAGATTTGCAAATTTTTACCTCTTTGACGATTTAAAATTTAAAAGTTACGCCAAAGAATTTCCAAGATATTTATTAGACAGGTTGATTAAACATTATCCATCATTCTTTAATAAAATAAAATTAGAAAATGAATTAAAAGTTTTATATGCTGATCCAAATATTTTCGGAAGATGGGATAAGTTACAAGATATGTATAATTTTATATATTGCAATTCATTACAACAAACTGTTACCGAAATTAATAAATTATTTATTGAGAAATTATAAAGTTCTGGAACAAAAATGGAGATTTGATGAACAAAATGAAACACGTGTTTACTCTATGACTGTAATTTTGCTACTACCCTAAAAAAGAAAAGTGATACATTATTCAACTAGTAAAGTAGCCAATAGATGACACTTCTAGAAAATATTCAAATTTATTTATCTATATCCAACATTATTGTCATTAATTCTCTCATTACCACCAACGTCTGCCTCAAATGAACGAGATTTCTCTTGCCTCAAAAGAATAAAAAATTATTGTCGAAATACCATGAAAAAAGAGAGAATGTTAAGCTTGTCTCAAATATCAATAGAAAAAAAAAACTTTTAAAATCTCTTCAAAACTCTAATAAATTTTACGATGACGTTATTACCCATTTTGCTACTTCCAAACAACGTAGACTGGAGTTAATTTATAAACATGTTTAGGTTCTAAATTTAAAGGAAAAAACAAAAAAAAACAAAAAACGAGAAAACAAAAAATCTCCTATGATGGTTGAAGTCTTTATTGGACGGTATACCTATCTGTGGAGACAAAAAATACCTTGCCGACCTTGCCTCTCAAGCCACGAGCCGCCACTGGTTACCATTTCAACTGAACAAACTAACACCATTAGGATTATTAAAACAATGACCAGTTATATTTTTCTGCAGTGATTGTGATCTCTTTAAACAAATTCTATTTATAAAGTAGAAAGTGATTTACAGCACCTTAAAAGGCTACCCGCACACTAGCAACTTTTTAATCTCCGTGGTTAAAAAGTTGCTTCGCTTTGGTTGCTTCAACCAAAAATCACCGCACACTAAGCAACTAAATAGTTGCTCACTTTAGATTTTTTAAATGTTTTTGAAGTTAAAATATGGATTTTGCAGAGATTGCATGTATTACTGCTTTGGCTCTGAAATTGAAAAATAATAAAAAGAGGCGACGAAAAATGTGGGTACATCCTCTAGTAAGCAATCGACTGTTTGATGGGCAATTTTATAAGTTGTTTGATAATTTAAGAAAATATGAAAGCAAGTTTTTTAATTACTTTCGTATGAGCAAGGTGAAACCTCAATACTCCAGGAGTATTGGATTTTAGGAAGTGTAAGACTTCCAAATTCCAGAAGAACTGGAAGAGAGGTGATGAAAATACTAAAAATATGGCTAAGCTCAGAGGAACAAATTTATATAGCCAAAGAGACACTAAATCTCAAGTGAGTGTTCGGGCTAGCTTCAATGCACTGAATTGTGGCTTTAAAGATATAAAGCAGATAGCAAGGATAATGAGCTAATGAGACAAGAAACGAAATGAGATCTGTTAATATCAAATGTGATACAACTAAAGAAGATCACTGGGAATAAATTTATAGAAAAAGAACAATAAGAAGAGAAGAAGAAGGGCGCCAACTCAACGATAGTTGAGATTTTGAAGTAACAAATGACAGGAAACAAATGATACTGGATATAATAACCTGAAATACAAAATACTAAATACTAATCTTGTCTTGCTATTTTATATACTGGTTTGTAGAAACTGAAATAAAACTCAAAATAGTAACAATAAATATATTTATAAAACGTGTATATAGATATATATGTATGAACAATTTACATATAATGCAAAGCTAAATAACAGTGGTAGTGGATGGTGTAAATATACAATAGGACTTAATAGCCCCTCAACAAGCGAATAATCACTACCACTGGCCAAATAAAGTTTGAAATATGAGTAAAAACCAAGAATAGTCCGTATCATAGCCAAAGTCTTAACACTACAAGGTAGTCATTTAAATTTACATTAGTTCTACTAAAATGAGATACAAATTACAATATTGTAAAGATATCAGAAGTGATAAATCTGTTACAATTATATTAAATATATTACATCCAAAAGTGAGTCTTCAATACTCTTTATATAATGTTAAAAAAAAACCACATTAAATTTATTTCCCTTCCCCAATATCAAAATTATATTTTATCAAAATGTATTGTATTAAAAAAAATATTATAGCAAAAGTGAGTTTGATCAGTACTCTTGAAATCCTAGTTAAAATAAAACCTAATAAAACATGAAAGGTATTTTCCCTCTCCCAATAATATCAAAATTATATTTTATCAAAATGTAGTCACTTGATCATATGCATATGAAAAGTGTACACTGATAAATAGAAAGTATCAAAAAAATTAAACAGTTAAACAACTTATCTTAAAATCACTATAAGTCCCTAGGAAACTCCTCTTGGCATGGCAGAATTAGTTCATGGTTATGATGACAAATCCCATGGGAGTACAAGGTAGTAAAAACCAGGCACTGGTCTATCTGATCCGAGAAATCGGTAACTCCATAGACAAGTTGCTAACTATTCAAGAAATTCTGTTACTATTCCTTGAGGGATGAACACGCGCAGAACACAGAAGGCTGCAGAAACCTTGTATATTCCACCAAAAAAGTTAGAGAAAAAAAAAGAACCAAAAACTTACTGATAAGATATGGAATAGATCGGAATTTAAGTTTGACTATATAAAAAATGACCTTATGTTCTTTGTAAGTAAATCAAGGAAATTTTATATTTAAATCATTTCGGAACTCAAAAATAAATCTCTAAAGAAATACTAAACAGCAATGATAAATTTGATTATATGATAAAGAGATAATACGTATGAAATTATTTACTTACATGGAGCCGCAGTACGCCAAAAAAATCTTCCTTTTTATGTGGAACTCTTATGAATGAATATTGATTTTATTAGAAAAAAAAACTTATTATTATTATTATTTATGAATTATATATTTTTTATTCTTGTCCTAGATTTTATTTGCCCCTTGCTCCTATCCCGTCACTTTTCGTGAGAAAATCTCACCGGTTGGCGTGTCTGCGTAGTAAGTCTCTTGACCAAACTGACCGCTTCCGCACAGACTCGACCAATCTTCCTGTCAAAGCGACTCCTGCGCGTGTGTGGAAAAATGTCGATTTAAAATCGATCGCAGGCGGGTAATAAGAAATTTCGTGAGGGGTTTTAATTGGACTAGTCAGTAGCGTAAACGCTACAAAGGATAGTTTTGATAGGCTTTTGGCGATGGTCGGACCTAGTATAACTTATCAAGACACCGTATTACGAAATGCCGTTCCCCCAGAAGAAAGATTGGCTGTAACTCTGAGGTAAGAAAACAGATTTTTTTAGTCATTATATACTTAAAATGGTTTAATATCAGGACTGCATATAAAAAATTAAACGAAAAGATAAATATTAACATTATTTTGTTTACATAGATTAAGATTTTTAAGTTTTTTCTATGATTTTTTTTACATTTTTTTTTTAATTTAACAAAAAAATATTTTTAAATTAAAGTGTAAACAAACGAAACTTCCAATTCGTTATCCATTTGAAATTGAGCACTTTCGACAAAATTTGAGTAATAAGACCCAGTAGGCGATTGATGTTGTAAGTGCAATGCTTCATTAGTAGAAGGTATTTGTCCAAATGTTGGTGATTGAAGGTGGGTATCAATTCTACTCAGTTGGGCCTTTTGATTCTGAGAAATCTGACTACTAGAAAGTCGAACATTTTTCATTACAGTCATTATCTGTGTTTTTGCAATGAACTTTTGATCCTCGTTAAATTTTTTGAAAGAAGGTAGTAATGATAAAAAGAAGTATTTATCTTCATCAATTTGTTGATCATTATCTTTTTTTTTCCCTTAAAATCTGTAGCAAGGATTCTTCGCATGTACTGCTGCTTTTTCTACTTTTTGAGGCATTCTTCCGGATATTATCTCTTTTATTATTGCTGATGCCATCACTTTCATCCAATTAACTTTCAATAGTTTCAGTACTGTTTTCGTTGTCAAATTGGTCAAGGCTGTTTGAAGTTTTTCGACTTTCGACCACGTCATGTAAAAATAGCAAGTTACTAAAATATACATACTTGCGCCTTTTTGAAGCTGCAGAACCAGTAGGGGTTTTTTTGGATATCATATTCTCGTTGGAAACAAGTCCGTAGATTTTTCCATTTGATTTGTAATTCCTTACCTGCAAAAAAATATTAGAGCCACATAAATTACTCATAATCAAGTACGTAGCCAACCAACCCCCAACGAAAAATAATCTAGCTACGGGCCTGCATATAATACAACTTTTTTTTGTTTTAGGTATTTGGCAACGGGAAACAGCTTTGCATCACTGCATTATGAATTTTTACTTGAAGAGTCGACAATAAGAAAAATTGTTAGAAATACCTGTGATGTACTTTGGAAATGTTTATTACCACATTATATGCCAGCAATGGATTCAAATTCTTGGCTAAACGTTTCACAAACTTATCATGACAAAACTCAGTTTTCCAACTGTTTAGGGGCGGTCGATGGGAAACATATTAGAATGAAAAAGCCTGATCAAACTGGATCCAAATTTTTTAACTACAAAACCTTTTTCTCCACCGTTCTGTTAGCCATAACAGATGCTGATTATAATTTTATTTATGTTGAAGTGGGAGCTTATGGTGCTTCAAGCGATTCTAACCTTTTTAAGAAGTCATTATTTTCACGTAAACTTGAGAATTATGATTTAAATATTCCCGAAGATCAATGTCTTCCAAATGACATGAATGGTGAGGCAATACCATTCGTAATTATAGGAGATGAGGCATTTGCTGCATCAAATTTTGTTTTGCGACCATATTCCAGCAGAAAATTGTCAGTAAAACAACGTATTTTCAATTATAGGCTATCAAGAGCCCGTAGAATGGTCGAATGCACATTTGGAATATAAGCCAACAAATGGCGGATCCTTCACAGAGCAATTGATACCTCATTGGATTTTAGTGATTCTATTATAAATATAAAAGCTTGCTGCATTTTGCATAACTTTATGAGAAAACATGACGGGATACGTTTTGAAGATACCCTTTATGAATGTCCATTGGAAGGTTTTGATTCTTTTGGGGTAAGAAGTAACACTACAGGGATTTCGATTAGAAATTATTTTACAGATTATTTCGTTTCACCTTCAGGATCTGTTCCTTGGCAGTATAATAAAATTTAATTATGATTATTGAAATTTATACTACCTTAAATTTTACATACTTCCTATTTATCTTATAAATGTTTCATTTAAAAATATTGTAATTTATTTCTTTTTAAAATTAAAAATATAAAAACCTATTTACAACTTACCTTTTTCAGATTTATCTTTATCGACAATTGGCTCCAGTTTTCAATAAGTAGTTGGCATATTTCCGTCCACAATTCCTTTTTTAATATTTTATTTGAGTATTTCTTTAGTTCTATATTATACAAAGCAGGGCGCTTTTCAACCTCTTGAATAGATAATTCTGTGTCAAATGACTCCATTGACATATTTGAAAAATTAAAATTTAAAAAAAAATATTAACAAAACAAATTCACTAGCATCAGCACAACAGACTGGACTGAACAGAGGTTTGGGAGCTATGAGCAACTATTTGATCGCCAGTCTGCGCTGACACGTTTAAAACTGTATGATTCATTCCCACCGGCAACTGGCACCAACTATTCAATCACCCAAAAAATAGAACATGTTGGATATTTTTAGTTGCCTCAACTTTTTAGTTGTTGGTGTGCGGTCTGCCATATGAAGTAATGTGTTTTATTTTGGTGACTAAATAGTTGCCTCAGCTCGGTGACTGAACAGTTGCTAGTGTGCGGGGGTACTAAATGTCAAGAATTTAAACCTAGAAAAAGAACTTTTTTCATTGAGCAAACAATGTATAACAAACAGAAGTTTATAATCAGATTTGTCACTGCATTGAGTCTTGATTTCATGTTAATACAGTACCACTGCAGCATTTAATAATTAATTGGAAATTATTTGTAGATAAAGAAACATATTATGTTTGGATATTTGAATAACATTGGAAGCTATTGATATTAATTTACTTTTTAGAAAACTACAGTATTATCCACACCACACCAAAGTATAATGTATACTTATTTAATTAATATGCAAGTTTCATTATTCAAAAATCCTTAACAATGTAAGAATTCTGTTAGTTATAGCTGTTCTATACCTGTGTACAACATTATTTATATTTTCTAACTCATCTGATTATCTGCATCAATTACAAAAATAACTTTTAAATAAATATATTATAGAAATATACTTTTATTAGAACAAAATTGCAATGCCTATATAATTCTTTTTCAATAAAATTAAAAGACTTCACCAATATCAATACAAAAATCGTTATCATCATCATGGTCACCATATTCTGCTAAATCAATAACTACAGGGCTAATGTCTTCAAGATTAAAAACAATTTCTCTATCTTACCAGCACTGTATCTCAGATTCTGTACTCTTTATTGTTTTTAACCATACTTCTAATGTAATTTGGGTCAGGGACTCCTTCCATATTGCTAAAGACTTTACAGTAGAATTACCATTTGTGCCAACATGATCAAAGAACTGCCTTTTACTTATTCCCCATATATGCTCAATTGTCTTAAAACTACAGTGGTATGGAGGAAGTCGAAGAACTGTACGCCCATATTGTTCAGCCGTTCTATCTACTTCATATATTTGTTCTGGTAAAAACATACCTCTGGACCAGTTCAAGCAATTGCGGTGTTAACATTGTTTGTTCGTGTGCAATATTGTTGTTTTATAACCACTCTTTTATTTCAACTTTTTTTAAACAGATTTAGGAGCTTTATTAGATATTGTGCTATGATATGGAGCATTATCCATTATAATAATTGATGGTTCCTTTAAATTATTCAGCAGCTGATATTCAAACCATTGCAAAAAGTTATGACGATTCATTTCTCCATGGTAGTTGCAGTTCTTTTGTTTTGGATAAAAAAAAACCAATTCAGCTCCCTAAATAAATTCATTACAATTTCCTGCATGGAGAACAATGTATCTAAAAAATAGTTTAAGTTACTAAATAAAATATATACCTATCTAAAATATAATTTAAATTACCAAATATAATATAAATATTATGCAATTAGTTGTCTTAGCTATTACTGAAGGTAACGGTGAATGCCACAAACAATCTTCTTGTTTAGTGCAGCAGTATAATATTGATGAGTATGATTTTTTGTAATTATTCACTATAATTTTAAAAGAATGATAAAACAAAGCATAACCCTTTCAGTTTTATTTTAAAACAACAAAAGATAATTGAGTTTAAATGCATTTTTTAAACATATGTTTAAATTGGTACATGGTCAATTAATTAATAACTAAATTAACTCAATTATTATTGTAGTTTTTTAGGTATTTACCATAGGCTGAATACTGACTGTGTCACTTTCTTAACACTTACATGTTATTGTTTATTCTTTTGTGTAAAATAGATCACAATAAAATAGATGTTAAACAAAAAAATATATATTTACCGTGCACCACCGACTTTAGTTTTCTTAACACTTTTTTCACTTGAATCTTGCCAAGGACAACTAATAGTACCATCTTGAAAAATCCATGCCTCGTGTAAGAAAACAAATGTGTATAGACCTGAATTTTTTACTTGTATATACTGCTGCAGTAACAACTTTAAAAACAATATTGGGTAACTTCATTCAACCAGGTCGTGGATCATCTTTTTTATAACGAAAACCAATATTGTCTACAATTTTCCATAGAGAAGTAAGACTACCAGTAGAAATATCCCTTTCTGCTAATTTTGATTGTAGTGTTTGTAATTTAACTTGAATATTGTAATTTAACTTGATAAAATGATTATTTGTTAAATATTTGTGGCCAAAGACTTACTCTTTTTGTACACGTCATAAATAACATTTCGAATAGTCATTTCATTGAATTCGTCTATATCAACAACTGGTTTTGTAGGATGTCTGTTTTGTTTTGGGCTTCTTAATGGTTCACCCCTATTGGCTTTTACTGCAATTTTATTTACAAGGGACAGACACGCTTATATTTAACGCTGCTGCTACTCTCTAAAAATAAAATCTTTCATATAACCTCACTTTTTAATTAAAATGAAATAAACATTGGTTGTTTCAAAATGTAAAACATTTTGAAACAACTTACATTTCTATTCTTATTCAAACGGTATAATATAGATTGATGATCACGTTCAGTCTCAAAGTATGAAATTAAAGAAATAATAATTTTCTGGGCACAAATTCCTAAAGCTTTAGGCATTTTGAAAATGTATAAGGGTTTATTATTTCTGAAAAGAACTTTTAGTTTAATTTACAGCAAAAATTGAAACGAAAAAAATTAATAACCAACACGACCTAACCACAGAATATTGTTTTTTTATTCTGTGACCTAACCTCCACTACAGAACAAATCACAATTATTTTCTGTTCTGTGCCTCCAGTTCACAAACACAATAATAAAAAAGCCGTGCGAAATGCACTGGCAATATTGCAATATTTTGCCAACCGATAATTCACTAAAAGTCACTAGATTTATTAGAATCTATAGGTAGAGGGCCATAGGAAGTTTCCTGTGTGGTTGGACATATTTAAAAGTTACTAGAATGTCGTAATTTTATTCTTATCGTAAAAAAACTATAGTTATTAAATTTCAATATCGATAACTATTATTTTATAAGTTTTCTTTATTTTAATCCATGTTATCAGTAAGTCGATAAAATAACATAGAAAAATATAGAACTGTCAATTCGGACTCTCTCTTCAATCCTAACACTCCGGAGCGAGTGTAGTGGTCATCGTGATGTCGTTTATTGTCTTTCTCTAAAACTCTCTATCTATGAATATTTCTTTTAACGCATGCATAGGTCTTTTGATATTCCTGTAATTTGGTCGATATAATATCTTGTTGGGGTAATATTGTTCTGAAACTATTTTCTTGTATGCAATTAATATTTTTATTGAGAATAAACCACAATTTAAGTTTAAAATATGTTTATTTTTGAAGTTTCAATTTTCATTTCGGAAAACGCTCTCAAAATACAAAACATAAAACTATTAAATACAAAATACAAAAACGTTTTTTATTTTGAGAACGATTTTCGAAGTGGAAATCGAAATGTAAAATTAAACGTATTTAAACATAAATTATGACTTATTTCCAATGAAAATAAATAATCTTGTTAGTCCTCGTGAATTTTGGGCGTCTACCACCTTTTCTTGGATAAGTATTTCCATGCTATCTGGAAATTCGGACTAGTACACTCTTATTTGGTTGTGAAAAAGTCAAAAACCTCTTACACCTACTGTATAAAAGAAACATAGTTATCAGTATTATACAAACCATCGAAAATACCTACTTCCATGATCGAATACAGTGAATACACTGAACGTGCCATCTAGCAGACTAACTTAAACTGATTTTCGGTTATAACTTTTCCAGATATGCATATTTCTTTACCTAAGTCGGGTCACTAAATGTCAAGGAATAATATAAAGAATAGATGAAGTGATGTGCCGATGTGCGGAGTTATTTGTACAGGGTGTTAAAAATTCTTTATCTCTCCAGTTAAGGGTTAAAAGAATCAAATAAAAATAATGACAGTATCATATTTCATAAATTTTATTTTTGGCGACATTTTTTTTCCAAGCTAAGCATTTTTTCATTGCCTTGCTAAGCATTTTCATGTTGGGGCTTCATTTGCCCCAACCTACATTAATAAATAAAACCAAAAGGAAATAGTGTAGAAGTGTTCTAGGTGAAAACATACATCAAAGTTTGCTGCCGAAACAGAGAGTGGCCCACTTACATTTAGAGAGCAATTTATAAGAGAGAGTTTTTATTCTCAGAAATACAATAAATAAATATTTTAATAAATCAAATACATTTATTTACTTTCTAGTAAATTATTCATTATATATTATATTGTATCAACTTTTAATTAAAAAAGATTTTTTGTTGCTTTTTATAAAGCTGAGAATTTAGGGTAGAAAGAATTTAAACTTAACTGGATTGAGATTTTCGGATTTATTTTGACCTAAAAAAAAGTAATCTCTCGTTACTGCCTGTCTTTCCGCAGATATCTTTTGAAACGTTTTCCTAATTTAAAGCAGACACCAAGCCAGATAAATCGACGGACAAAATGACTAAACGTGAGCAACCATATTTTTATTTTCGTTACTTTTTCATTTTAGCTGCTAATGAAATTTCCCATGTCGCATCAGTGTCCGCTTGATCCTATACGTCGTCGGAAAGACAAACAGACGTGGACAAGCTTTAAACAAGAATGTTTCTTATACATTTGATAACGTATGGTGGCGATGTCTTCCGATTTAAAAATCAAAGCGTTCAGAAAAAAATACAATATTTATTAGGTTAATTTATTATGTTTTTATATAAAAAAAAAAACAAATTAATAATTTAATTAATTTCATATGACATTAATAAAGAAGCTTGCGCACATTAGCTCAAAACTAATACCAATTTTATTTTACGCAAAAGAAAATTGATTGACGAATTGCTTTATTTAAGGAACAATAATTTATGACTAAAAAAATAATTTGTTGTAAATCAATTTTTTAATCAATAATATAGGCCCTTACTTTCACTGCTATGGTAATAATCATTATACATTAGCACTGCTAGCTTGATTGTTCCGTGAGTTTTTTACTATTTCTCTCTTTTCATTCGTCTTTTGATGTCTTCTTGTACTTCTATTTTCTTCATTTTTGTCTTCCCCGCATTTTTTGCTGCCAATTTATCAGTTAGGATTATTCTGGTTATAATTGATGGTCAGACTAATCGAACATGAACGATAGCAACCACAGATTTCCTGATTCAAAAACGAATACCAAAAGGAGGTAAGCACAAGACTAAGATTAATAGAAACACTGAAACAAATGGATAAAAACACACTGGTTGATAAAATAAATGCAGCTGTAACAACATTGGTTAAGAATATAATATGCTCAAATACGAAAAATGTCCAAGAACAGGTCGAACTTTGGACAGCTTCAAGAGTTTAAACAAAAACGAAAAAAAAAAATAGGAATATTCGTAGAAACTATACTAGCAATCTAATAAAAGATACAATACGACTTAACTGCAATATGAAAGTACTGTAAGAAAAAAAAAACTTAAGCGACGCAACCAAAGGCGAAAAGCTCAGTTTCATTTGGAAAAATATTCCCATGATATTTGTTTGCCTAATCACTTTCATGAAACATCCCAAACTAAGATTGAAGAGGTTGCCCTGGTTAAAAATTGTTCATTTTTTCAAAACAATTAAAAAAAAACTGTAATAATCAATTGTTTCAACCTGAACATTTTTTTCTTATTTTTTGGATCATTCTAAATAAAATAGTACCCCCTCTGTGGCTCAGTGGTAAGAGCGCCTACCTTGAAACCTAAAGGTCGTGAGTTCGAATCTCATCTGGGTAAAGAAATTTTTGTTTATTAAAAATTAATGAATGAAAATAATTTCTATCTTTGTGCGATCGGTACTTACCGGAGGGAGCGCAGACGTTCGGATACAATTAGCGACTCTTAGCAAAGACAATGACGTCGACTTTGCTAAGTATCAAGACAATTACGCTACACACACACACACACACACACACACACACACACACACACACACACACACACACACACACACACACACACACACACCTACACACACACACACACACACACACACACACACACACACACACACACACACACACACTACACTAGGTACCTGACTGTACCATGCCAATGATCATAGTTGTCGAGGCATTAACTCAATAAAAAAAATAAATAAAATAGATCAATGTCATTTTTCTGGAAACTTAATCGTTTTTTTGTAAAAAATTTTAAACTGCGAAAATCACAAAATTGCGATTTTCAAGGCTCGAACGCACGAGTAAAAAATATAATTTTTAAATTCAAGAACATAAATCTATTCTATTCTTGATAAAATTCCTGATCTCGGATTAAGGTTTTCAGTAATATACACTCCTAAATATTTCATTTTGTCCACTTATTTAATATCTTTATTTTTTTAACTAGATCCTCTTTAGGAATTTAACCCCCTTACTGATAAACATGGTATTTGTTTTCTTATTATTATTTAACTAAACTGTTCCCCAGTATCTCAAACTGAGTTTACTAGCGTCTTTTGTATTGTCTGCATAACGAATGTTATTGACAGTTTCACCATTTATCTTAATCTCTTTTTTACAGTTTTTAAGTGCTTGTTTAAATAGTGAATGAGATATATTTCTCATGAGTTATAGGTAATCTTAAGAAACACATTAGGACAGAAATGGATCACAATAGTTCTGGATATCAATCAACAAATCAATAATAGGGTTTTCTTACTATATTATCTAAACATTATTATTTATATTCATATGGGCTAGAAAAGTTTTTATATTTTTTCAAATATTTGTCCATTATTGGTTTATTCTGTATACTACGGAATGATACTCTGGTAATTATATACAGATTAAACTAATATTTAGGTAATTAATACAATCTTAATTGAAATATTTTTATCTGAAGAGTTTTTATTTCTTATAGTCATCTAATATAAAGGGTTTTTGATTGAGACTCGTTTATAAACACAAAAAAAGTTGTTCTTTAAAAAATTTATAAGCAATCTCATATTTTAGCCTAAAGGGATGAGTTTCATTGTTTAACCAATCTTCAGATTCTCTGCTAATGAAATATATTTGGCTGTTTAAAGAAGCACTCACTATACGGTCGAATGAACAGCTGCTTTTTAATTGACTGTTTTATTATACAAAAATTTCAGAATGAGCAGAAAGAAACTTTTAATAGAAATTTCCTCTTGAAAAAATACTAAATTTACATGTACCTACAGTGCGTTAATTTTATATTAGGCATTTAATATTATAATGAAAACATTGTTTGGCGTGTATTGCTGCTCGTGGATGCATGTTCTTATTTATTTAGCTAATTGGAATCGTCTTGAAACCAATCGTTAATCCGAATGGAATGCATCTTTTCCTGCCAATATTTTAGGTAAGATAGTTTGCCTGCCAATAGTATTGTGATCAAATATGTAGAATAATACGATTAATTATCATACTCAACATTTATTAATTCAGAGATTAAGTGAAAATATGACTCCTAACATTTACACATTATTCAGTAATTGAGAAAGGAGGTACATCATCGTTTTAAATCGCAACCCATTATAATACCAATGCATATAGTTTATATCTTTCAGAAAAAGTTTATCGTACTTAAATCGATAATCAACAAGAGTGTTATGACATAATTTTAGCATGCCTTTCTTATCAGACACTCAGGCTAAATATAAAATCAAACTAACTACTAGCTAGCCGAATAAATGTCTTCTAATTATTTCTTACTTAAGTGGTTAGCGTACAAAGGTGCCATTTACTTTGATAGCCATGAACAAAACGATTTTATAATATCGTTTTTCCTCCTTTGCTCAAGTAAAGCTTTTACTGTGAGATGTAAACTTTTGCACATTTCGTTTAGCGCAAAGACAGCAAACGATATTATTAAATCGTTTTCGTTTATGGTCATAAAAGTAGATAGCACTTTTGTGCGCTAACCACTTGAGTTGAAAATAATTAGGAGACATTCGTTGTCTTCGCGGGCCAGTCAAAGCAATGAAGTGAACCAAAAATGTGTTTTTTTTTTTAAACAAAATACCTAAATGTTGATTGTGTGCGACATTAACTTTAAATTACTGATAGGAAACGTCCCAAAACAGGCCTAAGATATAATCAAATAAACATCCATGGATCAACTGACAATATGGTATATGATTGCAGCTATGTCATTACTGTCAATTTATTAATTGTACATCACACAGACACACAAACACACACACACACACTACACACACAACACACATAAATAATCATCATGGTCAATATGGACACCACAGACTGCTGCATTAGGACTGACACATGATATGGTCAAATTCCTTCTGCAACTATTGCACTTTCTAATCCCGGGGTGTAACACCATTGTGCCCACGGGATGCATGGCACAGGATAGAAAGTATTGCCTTAAACGATGCTCCAGAGAGCTGTCGAAAGAATTTCTTTTCAACTGGTAGGAACAAATATGAACCACAGGATACAAAAACTTAATAGAGATCATAGCTTAGGATTGGAATCAGAAATAAATAACTTTTCTAAGCTTATAAATATAAACACAACGGGTATGGTCAGAAACATGACTCCAGTCGAGGACTCTTTGTCTATTTAAACACTCAGCTAGAAGATGTACCGATAGGAAGAGACTGCACTATGTATAAAAAAAACATCTCTCTGGAGCTCAAAAAAAAGGAGAGAACGAGAGAGGCAAGCATGACTGGTGGGACATGAAATACAGAAAATCTCGGAAAAATAGAATCCCGAGCGACCTCGAAAAAATACCATAACACCCCTCAAAAAATAGTGGCTAAAAACAAAGAAATTCTAACAAATAAAATAGGTCATATAGCAATGTCACGAAAGTATTCAGGATTAACTATAACACACAGACACCATCAGATACTCAACTAGATTAATCTCAAACAGACCTAATCATCAACAAACTGGAAGAAACAGTGACTGAGACTTCTATCGAAAGTTAAAAACAACTTTAACATTCCGCAGGGATCCATAAAAAGATCAAAAAATGGACTACTTTGTTGGAGAGGACTATAAAGGGTCTGTTTGAGGAAGCAGTCTTAATTGATTTGAATGTATGCCCAAGCACTCCATAATCCTCATCTGCTTTCTTGGGAAAAAAGTTAATAAAGTAATTAGTAGAATACTTTTAAAGAAACAAAATCAAGACCTTAAGATGGAGAACTAGCTGTTAAAAAAAATGGGAAGATTGGTAAATAGGTACAAATTCTAACATACAAGACTGGTCTCTTACAAAGCATTACGGGCTTTTTATTTTAAGGCGTAATATAGACGTTAAAAGGTGACTCAAAATTATTAGAAGCCTCGTTGACCCTAATTAGAGTTTTGCAGGCAAACTTTCAGTATAGTATAAATTTCAGCAGAAGTTACTGTTGCCGTGAGCATTGGTTGAGAGCTTATATAGCCGATCTGCTAAATTCCTTAAGGCTTGTATAATAGTCAAACAGACATAATATGTCTGTTTTAATATTATTAAAACAAGGCCGTTAATGAACCTTTAACGTTTTAGGAAATTAGCTACGGAAAGAAAAAGACCATAGCGAAGCAAGTATAAAGGAAATAAATTTCGAATCAGCATACTTAGCATATGATGGTCCTTCTTCTTCTTCTTCTTCTTCACGGGCCATCTCCGCGACAGAGGTTGGCAATAATCATGGCTATTCTGATCTTAGATGCTGCTGCTCTGAATAGTTCAATTGATGTGCATCCGTATCATTCCCTCAAGTTACGCAACCATGAGATTCTTCTTCTTCCTACACTTCTCTTACCCTGGATTTTCCCTTATATAATCAATTGAAGTAGTTTGTATCTCTTATTACGCATAACATGCCCCAGGTATTGCAGCTTTCGTGTCTTGATGGTTTCCAATACCTACATTCTCTTGTTGATTCTTCTCATGACTTCGTTGTTTGTTACATGCTCGATTCATAATATCTTCAGGATTCTTCTATACACCCAAATTTCAAATGCTTCCAACTTTTTATTAGTCGACGCGTTAAGTGTCCATGTTTCTATCCCATAAAGCAGAGTCGAGAAAATATAACACCTTGCCAGCCTAACTCTCAAGTCCAATTTTAGTTTTCTTGCACAGAGTACCTTTCTTATTTGATTGAAGTTTGTACGTTCTTTCTCTATTCGAACTTTACTTTCTTTGGAGTAATCGTTTGTGTGATTAATTATTGTGCCAAGATAGTATTAGTTTTCAACTTGTTCTAAAGCACTATTGTTAATTGTCAGGCTTTCACCATTATTTTGGGTTTTTGATATCCTCATAAATTTGGTTTTCTTGGTGTTTATTGATAATCCATATTCTTCTCCATACTCAACTATCTTGTTCATTAGCTTTTGGAGGTCTCGAAGGTTGTCTGCTATTATGACGGTATCGTCCGCATATCTAATGTTGTTAATTGGTGTTCCATTGACCTTGATTTCTGCTATTTCTCCCTCAAGAGCTCTTCTCATAATTTCTTCAGAGTATGCATTGAATAGTAGTGGTGACAATACACACCAATGTCGTACTCCTCTTTTAACTTCGAACTCTTCTAATGTGTGTTCATTAATGCGTACGTGTGCCTGCTGTTTATAATATAGATTTGTTATAATTCGAAGGTCATTGTGTTGTAGTTGTTTTGCTTTGAGGATGTCCATTAGCTCTTTGTGGCGGACTTTGTCGAAAGCTTTGTTGTAGTCTATGAAACCGACGTACATATCTTGGTTTACATTCAAGCATCTCTGGATTAGTACGTTGAATGCAAAGAGAGCTTCACGGGTACCTACGCCATTACTGAATCCAAATTGAGTTTCTTTAATATCCATATCAAGTGTTTTGTAAATGCGTTTATGAATGATCTTTAAAAACAATTTAAGTGTGTGAGACATCAGGCTTATGGTACGGTGGTCGGTGCATTCTCTAGCATTTTTATTTTTTGGGAGACAAATGAATGTTGAGCAGTTCGTTTTTGGAAGTGGACAGGTAAAGTTCTTATCAGTGCGTGAACGAGTCTTCATTAAGTGTTTGTTTATTTGTTTTTGATTGTTATGATCGGGGATTCGGACGGAAGATATGAACCTCCTGATAGGGGAAAAAGTATAATTATAGATGAAGTAAATATGGAATTTAGCGGAAATGGAAAAAGCGACGAAACAGGTGGTATTGAAAAAATAATAAAACAAAAAAATAAATATAGTTCAACGGACCAAGGTCCATATTATGTATTTGTGCAAAGTAAAGAAGGAAACATAGGTAAGTTTCATAAAATTTCTACTGCAAGATTAATTTTAAACGGAGAACCGGAGATCAGGGATAACATTTTAAATATTTCTGTAACTGGTAGAAATAAAGTTAAAGTCGAATTAAATTCATTCAATAGTGCCAACAAGTTAGTCGAGTCTAAAGTATTTCAGGAAAAAAATTACGAGGCTTATATACCCACTTTCTTTACATACAAAAAAGGTGTAATAAAAAGTATTGACAAGGATATCAAAGACGATGATTTATTAAACATAATTAAACCTAAATATGGAAATAATTTTAAAGTTTATGAAGTGAGGAGAATAAAACGAAAGGTAAATGGTGAGTTACTCCCGACAATGGCAGTTATTGTTACTTTTAAGGGGCAAATGATACCTAAACAGGTAGTAATAGAAAAAATTATTTACTATGTTGATATATATATGTTCCACGAGTAATTCAATGCAGACAGTGCATGAGGTACGGCCACGTTAATGCACAATGTAGAGGTAAAGTTCGATATGGAAAATGTGGCAATGAACATGAAACAAATTCATGTAATTCGCAATTGACATCATGTATTTTATGCAAAGGAAATCATGAAGCAACGGATAGGAAAAATTGTGAAGAATTTCGTCGTCAAAAACAAATTAAAACATATAT
Organism: Diabrotica balteata; assembly: GCA_918026665.1. Taxonomy (NCBI): domain Eukaryota; kingdom Metazoa; phylum Arthropoda; class Insecta; order Coleoptera; family Chrysomelidae; genus Diabrotica; species Diabrotica balteata. The sequence continues at coordinate 73,168,730 of OU898283.1, read as the reverse complement.
GGCTACAGAAAATTTATCCTATAGTGAGGCTAATAAAAAATATGATCATAGTTACGCAACGGTGACAAAGAATGTAAATAAAAGCACTCATTACTCAGTACCAGTTAAACGCAGACGAAATTTAGAAGGTTATCCTAATTATCCCCGTTCAGGATATTCCGACGAGCATAAGGAGATTCTTTCATCTCCATCTACTAGTAGTCAACCGGTATATCAAAATTATAGAAATATCCCTAACTATTCCCAATCAACGTATATGAGCCGCAATGCCCGTATGAGCCGTATGTATATGAGCCGTATGTATATGAGCCGCAATAACCAAAGCAGAGACAGAATCGGTCAGAACATTACCATCGATGACTTTAACTTTGAGCGCGTTAGAGAATTCAAGTATCTTGGAACAACAATAACTGAAGACAATAACGGATCACAAGAAATAAACAACAGGATTCAGGCCGGCAACAGATGTATTTTTGCCCTCCAAAACCTTATAAAATCAAAACAACTAACACGAGGTACGAAGATACAGGTCTATAAAACAATCATACGACCCGTTGTGATGTATGGAAGCGAAACGTGGACGATGACAAAGGCAAATGAAGAGAGACTACGTGTTTGGGAAAGAAAAATCCTAAGGAAGATCTTTGGTCCGGTGCTTGATGAAGCATCAGGACAATATAGGATAAGAACTAATAAAGAGCTTGAAGAACTTTACCCAGACGCCAACATCATAAAAGAAATAAAGTCCAGAAGACTCCAATGGGCAGGACACCTCAGAAGACATTCTGACGAACGAACAGTAAGACTGGTGTGGGAGGAAGTCCCAACTGGAAGGAGACCACGCGGACGCCCTCGTCTCCGGTGGCGAGATAATATAGCAGGAGACCTAAGCACTATGGGCGTGGAGAATTGGATGGAGGTTGCTCAAGATAGAAAACAGTGGAGGCATGTTGTCGAGTCGGCTAAAACCCACGAAGGGTTGTAACGCCACGGAGTAAGTAAGGAGTATTCCCAATCAACAATGAGCTCAAATTTAAATAAAAACTGTAAAATAAACTCTGTTTGTGATATGATTATAAGCACTTTTAAAAATGTATTAAAGAATAACTCAATAACTTTAGACAATATAAAAATGTTTGACGATTTTAAAAATAATTTAAGTCGTATTCTCGCAGATAATGAATAAGTTAAAAATTGTACAGTGGAACGCTAGGTCCATTGTACACAATAAAGGTCATTTTGAGAAATTTATTTTTGAAAATAATATTGATATAGCTATAATTAGTGAAACGTGGTTAAAAGAAAAAAATAATATTAATTTCAGTGGTTATTATATATTTCGGAGAGATAGAGATGATGGTTATGGAGGATTAGCTATTTTAACTAAAAAATACATTCAGTTCACAGGTCATCCAGGTTATGAGTATGTCAATAACAGTCAAATTAAAATCAAATAAAGTTCTTAATATATATTCAGTGTATTCAAAACCAAATTTAAACGTATCAGAGAGTGAATGGAAAAAGTTTTTTAATAGTTTAAGTACACCATTTTTGGTGGCAGGAGACTTTAATTGTCACCATAATGCATGGGGTTGTGATCAGAATGATAGGGCTGGACTTAGTCTATTAACAGCAATAGAAGACTGTGAGTTATGTTTTTTAAATAATGGTGCCGAAACTATAATACCTAGATTATACAATAGAAATAAATCAGCTGTGGACATAACTATATATTCCAGTGACATATCTTCCTGTTTTGATTGGAACGTAAAAAATGTAGCTCTAGGTTCTGATCACTTTCCAATAATAATTGAAAGCGATGTTGATAGTATAACAATAGTTAATGAAAGAACCCGATGGAACGTGAACAGAGCAGATTGGTCGTTATTTTCTTCGATTCTTGAAACTATTGACACCAAAGATATAAATACTGATGAAAATATTAATAACATATATAATACATTTATCAATATAATTAATGATGCTTGTGAATTATCAATACCTAAGAAAAAAATGACGATCAATAGTAAGTTTAATAAAAAATGGTGGAACCCAGACTGTGCACAAGCTATAAAGTTTCAGCAAGAAGCTTTTTTAGAATTTAAACGAAATAGTACATATGAAAATTACATAAAATATCAGAAAGCAGAGGCAATTAAGAAAAAAACAATATTAAAAAGTAAAAAAGCTTCTTGGCGAAAATTTTGTAATAAATTAAATAAAAATACTCCGGTCCACGAAATTTGGAAAGAAATTTAAAAAATCAAAAATACTTATAATGTCCTAAAAAATCAAGTAAAAAAAGATAATTGGACTGAAGAATTTTTAAATAAGTTAGCTCCGCCCTGGGTTTCACCAAATTTAAATGTAAACCATCCTAAAAAAGTGAATAATAATAATTCAAACTATTTGTTAAATGAATTTACTCTAAAAGAACTAGAATATAGTTTAAAGTGTCATAAAAATACTGCTCCTGGCTTAGACAATGTCCATTATATTATGCTGTATTACTTACCAAGGTGTCAGAAAATAAAATTGTTAAATATAATTAATTTAATATGGATGAAAGCTGAATTTCGGGATTCATGGAAGGATTATGTAATTATACCGATTTTAAAACCAAATAAAGATATAGACTCAGCTGATTCATATAGAAGAATTTCGTTAGGATCGTGTATTTTAAAAACATTCGAACGGATGGTAAAGAGAAGACTTGAATTATGGTTAGAGAAAAATAACAAAATTAGTGATACACAATATGGGTTTCGTAAACTAAGATCGACATCAGAAAATATAGCTAACCTTATCCTAGACATTAATATATCATTTTCTGAACGTAAATCCCTGGTATCTCTATTCATAGATGTAGAAGGTGCATATGATAATATCAAATTAAATATCCTCTTTCAACAAATGGAGAAGATAGGAATACCCAGTGACTTTGGTAAAAGAATAATAAAATTGTATTCAAATAGAAATCTGCATCTTCAAATCAATAATGAACTATTGGATCCAAGAATTTCTAATGTTGGGTTACCGCAAGGAAGCATCCTTAGTCCTTTACTATATCTCATTTATACCTCAGACTTACACAAAAAATTAATACAAGAGGAAATGTTCTACAGTTTGCTGATGATGTGTGTATATATGTACCTAAAGTTGAAATCGATCAAGGTATCAATATAATGAGTGAAATGTTTTCGACAATAGAAGAGTATTATTTTAATATAGGTCTCAGCATCTCTACAAAAAAAACCCAAGCATGTATATTCTCCAAAAAATATAGATTACCACAATCCATAGTATTCAATAACGTTAATTTTGAGGTTCAATCATCCATTAACTATTTGGGTATGGTAATAGATCGGAAGTTATTGTGGAACTAACACATAGACCGCTTAATAACAAAAACAGAAAAAGGATTAAATGCAATAAGATCAGTGTGTCATACAAGTTGGGGAGCTGATCCAAATATTACGCTTACCTTTTATAAAGCTTATATTCGTTCAATAATAGATTATGGGTCAATTTTTTATAGTCAAGCAGCGAAGACTCATCTGAAGAAATTAGATAGGCTAGTAAATAAAGTCTTAAGAATAAGTATAGGCGCACTTAAGAGTACACCCATTTCAAATTTAAACGTAGAATGCAATGAACCTTTACTAAATTTCAGAAGAGATTACTTAACGAAGAAGTTTTTATTAAAAATGTATGCAAAGAAAAGTCCGGTAGTCCAAAAATGCTTCGAGCTCAGTATTTACGATCTAGTCAAGGAATATTGGCAAAAAAAGCCTACAATTCCTTTTATTGAATCGTACAAATGCGTAAGGATACAACTTACTAAGGACATGTCGACTTCAAGAGAATTACCCTGTTTTAAAATAGAATTAGAACACTTGGACAGCATAAAAGTAGGATATCTTAGAGACTACTCAGAATTCCCACAATATATCCGGAATAGCATGTTCCAAGCTGACATAAAGTCTATGTTCCCTAATTACTCATATATTTTTTCGGATGCATCTAAATCAGATTTAAAGGTTACATCTGCCTTTTACGATCCAGATCGAAAATTTAGTACAGTAGTAGATCTAAATATTAAAACCTCGATATATACCGCTGAACTAATAGCAATATTAGAAGCACTGAAATACATTAGTAATTTTTTAAGAACAAAATCTAATTACGTTATATTCTCTGATAGTAAAAGTTCAATACAAAAAATTGAAAATATTTCTAAATATAACAATATTGGATTTAATTATGTGTTATCTGAAATTATAAACCTGGTGGGTACAATGAAATTAAGAGGATCTAATGTAATGTTTTGTTGGATAAAAGCTCATTGTGGAATATTAAATAATGAAATAGTAGACAAAATTGCTAAATATAATGAACCATCTAAAGAATCAGAATATAAATGCGTAATTGAGGATCTAAATTCTCATCTAAGGAAAAAAATGTTAAATTCATGGCAAACAATGTACAATTTGTCCAACAAAGGATTATATTATAAAGATATAAAACCAAAAATACAGTTCTCAACGTGGTTCAAAATCTCAAATTTTAATAAAGATATGATTAGAATACTATGTAGAATAACATTTAACCATGCTCTGTCTCCGTTACATAAGTTCAGAATTAATTTAGCTGAAACTCCATTTTGCGAATGTGGCGAAGAAGGCTCAATTGAGCATTTAGTTTTAAATTGCTCATTAAATACACGATGTATAAACCAATTTATAATAAAAATATACGAGTATATCAATATGGAAAAAATTCTTATTAAAAGACATATTTATGAAATAATTTTTCGTCACGTACGTGAAATGAAATTGAATTTCTAAATGTATTATTGTAACAGTATATATATTTCAAACATAAAAAGTTAGTTATATAAGTCCTTTGTTTTAACCCAGTTGTTAACCTTTCTATCCGTGGTCTAATTTTGTGTTGTGCAAATCGCCTTGATAGACCCCTAGGCGTATGTAATAAATCAGCAAAACCATATATTTTCCTTTTCCTTCCAGTAAAAAAAAACTAAAAAAAAAAAAAAAAAAAAGAAATAATAAAAAAAAAATAAAAGGAAAATAAAAAAAAATAAAATAAAAAAAAAAATTAAATAAAAAAAAATAAAAAAAAATAATGTAGGTACGTACTTATATGTAAGTCAATAGAAGTTAAGATTTTATTGTTACGGGTTCTCTCTATAACAATTGTTTAAAAAATTAATTAATAACTCAAAACATAATAGGCTAATGGACTATGTCTCTAGTCATAAAATAAAACTACACACACACACAAATGAATGTTGAGGTCAACCATTCGTTGGGTATGTCACCCGATTAATAAATTTTATTAAAAATTTAGTTTCTGGTGTTCTTTAGTGCATACAGTATTTCTTCCTTTGTAATTTCTACACTTGTTTCTCTGTCCTCCAAAGACAAGTCTTGTAGGTTTCCTCTTTCATCGTCGAAGAGCTCTTCCTATATTCTTCCCATCGTTGTAGTTTTTTGTCAGTATTTATCATAGTATTTCCATTTTTATCCAAAATAGTTGTGTTGTGGTTTCTTTTTTGCATCCCTTCCATTTATTTAATATTTTTATGTATGTTGAATAGATCGTATTTGTTCTGAAGATCCTCTATCTCTTTACATTTTTCCTCATAGTAAGTTTGTTTGATGATCCTGATAAACCACAATTGAGGAAGATGAAAAAGCTAAGAGATTGCGGGAAAAGTGGACTGCATTTTATCATTAGCTGTTATGTGAATGTGTACTATTTGAGGCAGCAAAACACCAACGAAAAATGTTAGTCATAACTAGGGATTATTGTGGACTACGATTTAGACATAATAAATGAACGAAATAAACCAACTTTTGTAACTTTACAATGAAAGGAGGTAACTGGTATAATAACGGACATAACTCTTGTGACTGGAACTGTTAAAAATGGTATATGTCGGATAAGGTGTCTTGTTCAGACTATCATAATAATAAATTAATAAAAGGTAAAATGTCTATTAAAAAAACTTATCGCAATACTCGCAAAACAAATTGGAAAGTTTATTAAGCTGATCTACAATATTATTTATGCAATGATAAAGGACAATAAAGCATATATGTAACCTAGACATGGCTACCAAAAAATTCCAAGAGGTTGTTATGCTAAAATTTTAAGACAATTGTCCTAAAATAGTAAGAATTCCAATTGGAAAATACAGAGTTTAATTGTGTCAAAATATCAGGTGAGTAGGACAATTAACGCAAAGCTCTGACTAAATATAATAAGGAACTGAAAAGACCAAAAAGAGGATCGTAAAAGAAGCACTTTAAGATAATAAAATAGACCGTAGAAAAGTCAAGACTCCATAAAGTTGAATAAACTCTAAATATAGAAGTGACTTGACAACAATTCCTATGAATCAAAAACGCAGAGGAATACATGAAAAAAGCTGCAGGTTGATAGACCGTATGTTACGAAACCGTGTGATATACGCAAGGTTACATGAGGATACAGTGTAAGTACAAATAGCCAGAGGCGATCAGCAGGGGCAGCCTTATCTACTCTATTGTCCTGGGCTATGCGGATGACCTAATTATCTTAGATCACGGCAAAAATGGCACATCTACCAATATAATTCAGCAAGTTCTGACAGTAGTTATATAATGGACATCAAATGTATGTAATCATCTTAGCACACGGCAAATTGAATAACACATTTATCGATATAATGCTGCAGGCCCTAACTGTACTTATAGAATAAGCATCAAATGTAGAACTAACCATTATCATATAGCAAACTTTTATCAGAAGTTTATTGCTGAACATAGACCCCTTCCTCGTGTTTTCAGTTCCAGCTATCTTGCGCCATTCTCATCCAGTTTTATTTTGTCTGCTTAAATCGTCAGACCATCCTGTAGATGGTCGATTGATGCTTCTCTTGTCTTCTCTTGGTCTCTATTTCAATAACCTGTTTGTCCATCGCTCATTTCTGTTTTAGTCTGGTTATCCTTCTTTAGAAAAATAAAATAAAATATCAAACCAAAATGACCATCAAACCACATTACGCTTCTTTACCATATCTACAAGAACATCTTTCTGGAGATACTAGATATATCCTAAAAAGATCTGTTGAGAACACCCACATTTCTTTCAGTCCCGGACAATATAGGACAATGTTTAACCAATACAAAAAATTTCATTAACTACATAGATCGTAGTGGTGTTTACAAATTACAGTGCTCTGATTGTGATGCTACATATATAGGTAGAACCTGTAGATCACTAACTTTCCGTTCCTTAGAACACACTAAAAAAGAGAACACTTCCACCTTCTCACAACATCTTGCACACCATAAACATACCCTCAACATCCCAGAAGACGTCTCTTTGTTACATAATATCCCTCAAAAATTTTTTCTAAAATTAGATCTATATGAAGACTTGGAAATAGTCAAAGAAAAGCAAAGTAGCCCCAATTGCGTTAATCGTCATGTATCATTCAACCGGGACTTTCAACCCTTACATCGACAACTCTTCTCATAGTCCACGCTTCACAATATTGCCTTACTTTCTTTGCCCGACTATCCTATACAAACTTCAACACCGTTAATCCTATACAATATTTGTGTTTCTTTAAACAACCTTTCTCTACACTATTGCCACACCTTCACCTAAAAAATTTTCGACCCCATTGTTAACTTCAGAACCATCCATATCTATCATAACAAAATATTTCAACATTTTCTCCACTCTTCACATCTACATCACATTCCTATCCATTCTTTTCTCTTTTAATATTTCTTGGTCAACTCATTTATCAAACATGTACTCAATAGTTTTAACTCATTATTCTCTCAAATATTATCTAACATTTTATCAAAATTCATATTATTTGTACTTCTTCAAACAACCAGTCTCTAAACTTTTGCCACTCCTTCCCCTCATTACTTTTCGACCCTAGTGTTAACTTTATAACCACCCACATCTATCATACCATAATATTTTATCATTTTCTTCACCCTTCACATCTACATCACATTCCTGTCCTTTCTTTTCTTTCATTATTTCTTGGTCAACTCATATATCAAACATGCACTCAATAGTTTTAAAGTCAGTAATCATTCAAACATTATCTAACTGTTTTTTAAAATTCATAAATTTTTTCCCCTATTACAAAAAATCCTTATCCAACATTGCTCACCTTCTCTTGGTCAACAACTTAGTAGCACACTCATACATCAAATTTTAGGTTTTTACAAACCGAATTTATTACTACTAAAATACATTTTGTTTAGGTTGCTAGATGCTGTAAGCATAAAGGACCCCTATTATCTCTAATTGTTGATCAACTCCTTTTCTCCTTTAACCATCCCCTTCTTCTTCAGTCATTTCCTCTACTTTTATTCTCATCAAGTCTCTGAGGAGCTCAGCCTCTTCAAATTTAAATTAATCACATAGGTTATAACTCTGATTTCTTCAGCCTGTAGATTTTCAATTTACCAAACTTAATTTTATTAATTTTTCACCATACTAACAGTCTTAAATACAGTCATTTATACGAGGTGTTATATTAGCTTTAAATATTTGCGATTAAAAATTTTTACCTGTCCTAGATGTGATAACCATAAAAGGATAATTTTCATATATATATATATATATATATATATATATATATATATATATATATATAAGCTAATCTAACATAAAATACACATTTAGACCACATTTCATACGACAAAAAGTAACATAGGTTGCCTAATACACAGGTCATCCTCTTAAACATGACTTTAACACCATTGATGATTTCACATCGATTATAACCCAAATTTTAAATCCCAACACCTATATTGCTGTTATTATTATTTTTTTTTTAAATCATCAAAATAATTTTTAAATCTTTTGGCTGTAGTAATACTAGGTATAACTAATATAGTTCTATGTTACATTGACATTTTGTTTTTGACACCGTTCATAGGTATATTGTAAATCAGTTTCCAGCTGTTCTCCGTGCGTAGAGGTTTTCTCCCCGGCTCTGGAACTCAATTTTTACAATGTATGTTACCTGAAGTCATATTTAATTTAATACTGAACATCACAGTTTTTTAACAACAACATGTATAATTTTTATAACTATATGTAATTTAAAGGGTTTTTACCCATGTATTTTTGGTGGCTCAGGCATTTTAACCTAGTAAGTATAGCCATTTTTGCTTTTTAACCATAGTCAAAATTTCATAACCACGTTTGTTTTAACTAAATGGTTTATACTTATTTAAGGCGATTTTAAACCTGATGCTGGACTGTTTAGTCCGAAAACGTTTGTTTTTTTTTTGATGTAGCCCTTTTAAGGGTTTTTAAATAAATATACCCACTTACGAAAAATAAAATAAAAAAAATTCAATTAAATTAAAAAAACTAACTCTAATAAACACTATACTAATTGCTGACTATTTAGTGCAGTTTCTATCAGATTGGTGTTGCCCCATGGCACTAATGTCCCAATACAATATTTGGTTTCTCAATCTCACATTTAATTAATGTTAGAGCTACTCACTCAAGTTGTTATTATTTCGTGTCATTTATTGTGTTTCAGTTGTTTATTGATTGTTTTATGTTGTTTTAGCTTTTAGTTTTTAATACATAAAAAAACACGTACTGATGACTGATGATGGGGCAAATATTGTAAGCCTTTAAACCGGTAGCACAAAATTCATCAACTTTATTAAATAAAAAGTACTTAAGATTGTGAATATTGACTCATTTCTCATATACTAGTATTATAAAATACATATAAAAAACACGTATTGAGGACTGATGATGGGGCAAATATTGTAAGCCTTTAAACCGGTAGCACAAAATTCATTAACTTTATTAAATAAAAAGTACTTAAGATTGTGAATATTGACTCATTTCTCATATACTAGTATTATAAAATAATCATATAAAATAATTATACTTTTCACATTTTATTAGGTATACTTTTTTGTATTCTAATCTTAATATTTTTCACAAAATTTAAAGAATGATTTGTTTTAAATCTATAATATATTTTTGATTTTGATTTTAAAATTCGAACCTCTTTATCTCAACTACTAAGCAACCAAACCGCTAAAAATGTTTGTTTTATTTATTAAAATTCAACAATCCTAGTAGTAGAGCTGTGTCGGTCGAATATAAAAATATCCTGTATATGTCCTCTGCTACTAATTATTAGCAGTTAGTGCAGAATAAGCTGTTAAATAAAAAAAAAACTCAACATTACTGTTCGAATGTTTAGCAATAATACCATCCTTGTACACATTTCCAAAAAGATCTTTTAATTAACCCCAAACATATATCCATTTTAAATTTGACTTGGGTAATGTTAAACCCAAACCCGAAAGCTTTTAGTCTCCCTATATAATGTAATACGTACAATTAGTTGAGTTGTTGCGCATAATCAGAAAATATTTATAACGTTAAGGTAAATCAGGCCTATACCGCATATCGATCGATAACTGAAAGATTCGCTTTTTTAGGTGAGTCAACAGGTATCTTGGTTTTTTATTTACTAAATATAAATTAGTATTTTTGATAATACAAAAAGTGGATGAATGTAAACAAAAATTAATTTTATTAATTGCTTATAAAATTTTGTTCTATAATAATATAATACAATAATTTCTAAAAAAAAGGTATTATAATAAGTCTAGTTTTTCAAAAGACATTAAAAATATTCTTAAAAATGTAGAACTATCAAAACCCAAGAGATTAATTGATTAGATAGAGTCGTTAAAATTTTTATAAACTCCGCTATAGTAGTCCCCAGCCTGGGGTCCCATCATGTAAGAGATGGGAAAAGAGGAAAAGGAAGAGTATCAACTTCTAGAAAAATCAGAGTTCAGCTGATTCTAAATATCACACTGTAAGAGCTCCTATCTAGGTTAAAGATGAAGAATAATTAATGATCGTAAAGGCAGGAAACAGCCGTATGTCATCTGGACGATAGAGCAGAAGAAAGCAAAAGGACAAACTGACCTCTCCAGTTTGATAAAACAGCCAGTATAAGGGAAGACAACCCCGACGGAAAAACTATCTACTTAATCATTCTGGAGTGGGATTTCAACCGATATGCTTTTAACTCTGAACTTTATCTGAAAAAAAAAACTTTTTTTTGCTTTTACGGCTACAAAAAATATACAAAATACTTTCACATAAACAAAATTATAGTAAGAAACTAACATTAACAAATTTAAAATCTATCTGAAAGTGACACAAAGAGGACACGTTTCCCACATAAATACCAACAAATGTAGATACATTTTGGTAGTAGCATAGTCACCAATGTGCCGAATAATGTGACTTAATGTAAAGTTTGGCTTAGTCTTTATTTTGAACAAGCATTATTGGTGAAATTAAGTTAAAAAATTGTATTTAATATTACTTATTGTCGATTCATTATAGAATACCACTTATATAATTCGTATCTATTATTACTTATAGTTAGTATCTATAAATGATAAGTAAACAGCTGGTCGTAAGACAGTGTAAATTGCAAAATGAGTATTACTAAAGATGTTTTAACACTTCGAAAAAATATTTAATAACTTCGATTTTTTTGATGGCAGAACATCGGTGCACTTAAATGTAATCTACAACTAGATATGTTTATTAAAATGTAAAGATATGCAATGTTTCTGTGTGAGCCTTTCTAAGTTTTATTTATTTATCACCAATACTCAATATGAAATATTTCAGAAAGTATTACAAATATGTTGTTTTGCTTGTTGCAGAAATGAGTTAGTGTTTTTAGACTTCAAAATTCAACAATTTTTGTAGTGTTATATTAATTTTTATTACAATTTTTAAAGTTATACTTCTAAGTATACGAACGGTCATGTTACTATAACAAAACAAGATAAGTCAACGCGCATGTTCTTGCGACGTAAGCGCGAGACAACTTGTAAAAATGTCAAATTGACAAAATTAATGCTAGCAAGTTAAACTTTAAAATTAAATTAAAATTTTTCATTTGATGCAATTCGAGTTATATAAATAAAAAGAATTAATATGAATAACAGCAGAGAATTAATATATCAATATTAATAACAGCAGAGCAAATGTTTCTATGGATAATAATAAATGTTTCTATAGATAATAATATATACTAATGCCCATTTTAATAGAACTTGAAGTAATACTTTATTTTTGATAGGTCTTTAAAAAAAAGTTACTTTGGATGTATGTGGTGAACTGGCACATATTTTTAGTAGTTATAATGGCGACACATTAAAAATAACAAAAAATTATTTAAAAAACTTAATAGCAGCTGCAAAATATGTAAATGTTAGCGAAGATGTAAAATTACTTTTTTCTTAGATGTAAAATGTATTTTAAAATACGAATTCTAAATCAAAATATTAAAGATAATTACAATACCAGTAATACCACAAAAGAAAAATCACAAAGATTGTAAAATAAATGTCTAAATGATATTCATAAAGTCTCAAGTTGGACCCGCTTTTCCTTTATGGTCAAATTCTTTACATTTTGCCGGCCTTTTGTATTTAATTTATGTTTTGTTTTATTTATGTAATATTTATTTTGTTTGTAATACACACAATCAAATAGTAGATTCAAATATTTCCTTAATTAATTTTACAAATTACTTATTAATTCTCAAAACACGTTTTCACAAAAAGTAACTAGTTATGACTTCTTAGTGCAAGATATGGCATCGAGGTATACTTACCGTTAACAGTTTAAGTTTTGAAGTTGTTCATTACAGTAATGGAACAACGTTGCCATATGATGAATGGTTAAAATGTGATACATACAAGTCCCCTGGCTTTGTCTCGCTATGACGATATGCGCAAAGTCAATTAAAATTAGAATAGCAAAAGAGCATATCTTGTTGTTATAGTATCATGACGAACGGTCGGCGTTGGAAATTTGCATGGGAGTGAATTTGTGAAGCCATTACATATGTAAGATAATGAGCAAGACTCTAGTTTCTCTCTCTTCCTCTCACGAGAATAAAAATGTTCCTTTTGTATATATATTTAATATTATATATATATATATATATATATATATATATATATATATATATATATATATATATATGTATATATATAATATGTATTAATATTTTATTTATGTGATATGTTTTGTATTAATTATTAAACGTTTATAATTATTTTAGGCTTTTGTATTTCAAAATAATCACTGTTTGACCGAGAACTGTCAATTTTGAAATCCGTTAGTGTCATATCTAATTGGCAAATCCTTTACGTGTTTGGTTCATACGCTGGTGTTTGTGAGTTCGAATCCCAATTATGAATTTCCTTTTTTATTTTTGAAATATTTAAAAAACTCACGGTAATCTTATTAAATATATATATATATATATATATATATATATATATATATATATATATATATATATATATAATATACGTAAAAATGCCAAATTTTAAAATAAAATGAAAATTTACAACATAATCCGAGTTTTTGGTTTTTTATTTTTATCTTTGTAAAGTAAGATATGTATATTGGCAGTTTTAAATACTTATGAATATTACATTTTAATTTATATTGTATTATTATATTGAATTATGTTGCAGTGTATTTATTGTATTGTAATTTTTGTAATAATAACAAAATAAACAATGAATTTTACTGCAGAGTATGTGTAAAATTTTTTTTTACATTCAACTACTTTTATACATACATGAAAATAAAAATATATATTTTCATTAAAATATTGATACAATCTTTTGTTTACTATACTCCTATTACAGGTCAAATGTTTATATACCGCAAACGATGCACCATATACCTATATAACTAATTCTTTTTCTCTTTCTGCTCTCTCTTACCTATAATCTTACATATGTAATGATTGTGCAGATTTACTCCCATATAAATGTTTAACGGCGAACGCGTGTATAGAAGTACACCTTCTATCTGGACTGCCACACCCGTTTTTTTTTCTTCACCTCTGTACAAAACCACGGTGTTCTTCGTCTTGAGACCGATTTAATTTTATTTATATTTCTTTCACCAAGAACTTCCTTGACCAAGGCTAAAACATTAGACTTAATTTTTGGCCAGCTTTGTTCGACTTCATCACTAAATAATTTTAGTATTTATGTATTATCTTTTTTATAAATTTTAATATAATTGAAATGTTATATAGCTTACTTCCCTTGTCACGTAAATGGACTCTTCCAACTATTTACTGTGATTGAGAATCATCAATCGATATTTTACCAATCCAGAATAAAGAATACAACGCCATTATAGAAGCTTTGTTTCAATATTTATTTAAGAATTATATAAACCCCAATAAGTTAATATTCTTGTTTTAGATTTTATTAAAATTTTAAAAGTTCACATGTTTAACAGCCTCTCCTCGTCGCGTAGATCCTTACTAAAATGCTACTTATGTGTCGAGGCACTTCTTTCATGACGCTCGTCTAAATATTTTACTATAGAATGAAAAATAACACAACTCTACTATTGAAGCATCACTTTAAAAACTGGTAGAGTAGGCGGTACTGTAGACTAGCACGAGGCCTCATACTATGCGCTCTGTATTTTTAAATTATAAAGTACTTTTATAATTTATTTATTATTTTAAGTGCACGTGGTAAATCTATTGATAATTTATATAAAAATATATTTAGAAATTACATAAAACCGCCGGTTATGTAATTAATAATACAATGCCAGTATAGGTAAATTTAATATAACTTAACTTATAATTACACAGAATATTAGTCAAAATAAACTAAAACGACAGAACTAGCAAAATAATCATAAAATCTGATTAAGATGTCCTCTGCTGCCAGATTAGAAACATTATGACTTAAGATATTTAAACGTAATTTACCAAACTGTAAATGGTTTTCAAATGAGATGTGCTCTACAATAGTTCCTCTACCAGCAGCTACAACATCTGAAGTTGAAGCCCTGCAGGTTGTGTCTGGTATTTGTGCATATCACAATTTGTATCAGTCAACCCTATTGTGAATTCCACTGGTAATAATCTCGATTTGATACTGGTTGATGATGTTGATGTAACTGTGTCCAGGGCACATAACCTCACGTTAATCTTTTTAAATATATGTAATATACGCAAAAATGCTAAATTTTAAAATAAAATGAAAATTTACAACATAATCCGAGTTGTTGGTTTTTTATTTTTATCTTCGTCAAGTAAGTTATGTATATTGGCAGTTTTAAATACTTTAATTTATATTGTATTATTATATTGAATTATGTTGCAGTGTATTTAGTGTATTGTAATTTTTATATTAATAACAAAATAAACAATGAATTTTATTGCAGAGTATCTGTAAAAAAATTTTTTTGCATTCAACTCCTTTTATACGTATATGAAAATAAACATATATATTTTCATTCAAATATTGATACAATCTGTTGTTTACTATACTCCTATTACAGGTCAAATGTTTATATATAGCAAACGATGCACCATATACCTACATAACTAATTCTTTCTCTCTTTCTGCTCTCTCTTACCTATTGCATTACATATGTAATGATTGTGCAGATTGACTTCTATATACATTTTTAACGACGAACGCGTGTATAGAAGTATAACTTTTACCGGCGGTCCCACTGGACTGCCACACCTGTTTTTTTAATATTTTTTTTCTCTTTTGACATATAATCTTTGTATTCTACTATTTGTATTAAATACACCAGGGAATAAATAATATAGTAGTTGAAATCGTAGGCTTCCACGGCCAGAGTCAGAATTATAGTTTATTCGTCTTCCGGGTTTGGACCGTGTCATTTGTGAGTGACATAAAAGTGGGTTCATCTCGACGTTTCGCTACAATTGTATGTAGCTTCTTCAGGAGAACAAAGAGAAAAAAAGAAAATAAAAGACAGGAAGATGGGTAGTTACCAACGGTAACTCAGTTACTCAACGCAACCAGAGGCGAATACTAACTACCAAGATGGGCATTTGGTCACAGTAACTCAACTACTCAACGCAGCCAGAGGTGAAAACCAAATGCCAGGACAGGGATTCACGTCCAACAGCTTAGAACACTAACGCGTCGAGAGGCGGGGAGTGAATCCTCCTCGCCTTCACTCCCCGCCTCTCGACGCGTTAGTGTTCTGAGCTGTTGGACGTGAATCCCTGTCCTGGCATTTGGTTTTCACCTCTGGCTGCGTTGAGTAGTTGAGTTACTGTGACCAAATGCCCATCTTGGTAGTTAGTATTCGCCTCTGGTTGCGTTGAGTAACTGAGTTACCGTTGCTAAGTACCCATCTTCCTGTCTTTTATTTTCTTTTTCTTTTTCTTTGTTCTCCTGAAGAAGCTACATACAATTGTAGCGAAACGTCGAGATGAACCCACTTTTGGGTCACTCACAAATGACACGGTCCAAACCCGGAAGACGAATAAACTATGATATAGTAGTTATTTATATACACTTCATCTAATTTATATAACGATGCACGTCTACGGCGTCATAGCCTGTGACGTCACATGATACCAACAAAATATTTAGGGTGTAGGTGTGTTCTTTTTTAGAATCACTTTACCGAGTACACTGACATTACAGCCACGAGACATATTTTATTATATACGCGTAGAAATCATATTTTAAAATTTCTATTAATGTTAACTTGAAGAAATACACAATAATATGTTTCATTTAATTTGTATAAATGCATTATAAAGCGTTTTTATCAAGAATATTTGTTCGGAACACACTGTAACTGTAATCGAACGAAGTTAAAATTTTGGCATCAATTGGTAACACTTATTTGACATTTGCTGTGTTGACACTTTTTGTACTTCATTATTTTGAATTTTAAAGTGAATATCTCTTGTTTTATATTTTTAACTGTCTAATAAAATCTGTTCTTTTTAGAACAAAATTAGTGTGTTTTATTTCAAAAATGTCACGTAAGAATTTAAATAGTCGTTGTAAAGAGATGGTAATACTTGTGCAATAATTATGTAATCTATTTGATTTAACATGGAGTCAAGATTTTTTTATACTTTGGCAACTATGTCAACTTCGATCTCTGACGTAGATAATGACGTAAGTCGTTATCTAAATTAGATGAAGTATACTCAAATATAAAACTTGTACGTATAAAGAAAAATCTTTTCCTACGTCAAACTTCTTTATTTTTGCAATTGTAATATTCTATATTCATCAATTTAGAATCTCTTAAAACTATAATTTTACTACTCTATTTAGTTCTTTGCTTTTGATTTATCTAACATGGTACTAAGACATAATGATATACCTATACAAAATGCCCACACTTTCAGAATTTTAATTTTTTTATTTTTGTACAACCTATGCGATTAAGAAATAAATCTCAGGACAATGAGGGTGATGAACCGGATGGTGGTGGGCTAAAACCACTACCATCCGGCCTTCACTTCCTACACCAAAAACGTCAAATTTTCTTATTTATTTGTAAAAATAAAATAAAATTTGTACATGTAAAAATGGCAACAATTCACACGACTAGTTGAGGCTTTTACAAAACTTTTTAATTTTTTGTAGACCCGTACGTTGAATGTACATAATCTAATGATATTTTTTTTTTTTCGAAAAAAAGCGTCTGACCTTTTTTTGGGGGATGCTACAAGTCAGTTTTTTTTATTTTGTGTATTAGATCAAAAATTATATCTCTGTTTTTTTAAATTTTTTCGTAATATAAGTCATCTTTAAAAATTCAAAAAACTGTTTTTAGGGTTTTGGGGAATTTTCTCCATTTTATAGACTTGGATTATATCACGGCTTTTTATGGGTTATATATATATATATATATATATATATATATATATATATATATATATATATATATATATATATATATATATATATATATATATAAAGTAAATGAGGTTTTACTACATTTCAAAAGTGGGCTAAACACGCGCCTTTTTAGCCCACCATTCTCCTCCCTCTATCCCAAAAACGTCATTTTTTCATTTTTATTATTTTTTTTTCCGAAAGGTTGCAATCAATTTAAAAATATCAAAAATTAGTAGTCTAATTATTTTTTTTGGTGTGACTGATCAAAAACTACATCTCTTTTTTTTTAGATTTTTTGTAAAGTACGCCCTCTCCAAAAACCCGCAAAACTGATTTTATGGCTTTTTCGTGATTTTCTCTATTTTATAGACTTTAAAATCATATATGTAATTTTTGTTCCAATAAACAAAATTACAAAAATTGACCTACAGCCTCGTCCAAAAATAAGTTGTACGCTGTTTGGAAAAAAAAATAAAAATATGAGAAAATAATTTATTCAGGTTTTGTCGATGTCAAAAAATATTATTAAATTCGCCAAAATCATTAAAACAGAGAAAAAGGTAGCTTTAGTGAGGGGTTTAAAGGTGTTCTTGCCAATTTTTTAATATCGTAAAGGCCTTGTTTCATTTGAACTATTTTTAAACCTAGAAAATTCCCCACAACCCCTTTTAAAAACAGTGTTTTGGATTTTTAAAGATGACGCACCATACAAAAAAATCTTAAAAAAATCAGAGATATAATTTTTGAATAAATACACGAAAAAAAAATTGGAGATCCAGCCTTGGTATACGATTTTCTCGAAAAAAAAAAAATACATTTTTAGGTTATATGCTCTCAACTCTGTTATTTTGTTACGCAGACGATGCAATATTGATAGCCCAGGATGAAGATAGCCTGCAAAGACTGGTGCACAGATTTACCATAAGAGCAAAAGAATTTAATATGAAAATCTTATCTCAGAAAACTAAAACAATAGTACTCAGCAAAGAATCACCCAGATGTAGAATAGAAATTTATGGCATGAGTATTGAACAGGTAATGGAAATAAAATACCTGCGAATTACACTGTCCAGCTATGGAGACCAGACAAACAAGAGAGATCCTGCACAAAATGCCTTAAGAAAGGATGCCTTAATAACACAATATGGCGAAACAGACACATTAACACTGAGATGAAATCAAGAATTTATAAAGCCAGTGTAAGACTTACAATGACATATGCCTCAGAAATAAGACCCGACACAACCACAACGCAAAGGCTACTGGAAACGGCAGAGATGTGAGTACTGGGAAAAATTACAGGAAATACGCTGAGAGATCGAAAGAGAAGTGAAGACATTAGAAGTAAACGTACAATGTATCAATGAATGGGCACAAAATAGAAAAAAGAATGGAATAACCACATAAGCAGAATAGAGGAGACACGTGTCGTCAAAATGGCAAGAGTAAGTCACCAATTGGCAAAAGAAGTATCGGACGACCCCGCAAAATATGGATTGACAACCTTCCATAGAGGTATTAAGCCGCAAATGAACAAGCAGAATTGCTTATAAAGAGGAAGAAAATAAAGAAGAAGAAGAAAAAGAAGAAGAAAAAAAAAAGAAAAAGAAGAAGAAAACCACCATAAATAGTGAAAAACCTGTTTTTTGGGGGGATTTAAACGTGGTCGTCCAATTTTTTATGTTGGTATTTTGATGAGAATGTTTTATTTAGGAAACTTCCTACTGTTTTAAGAGATTTCTTAATGGTATTTGTATTAATTTCCTTTTTTTATAAATACCTATCTAAATATCTCTGTCAAAGTATATCTGCGTATCTTCTCTAAGTTTTTTTTGTTGGCTAAATATGTAAATTATATTAGTTATACTTGATCAATAAATATTTTAGTTTCTAACTAAATTTGTCCCGTTACCTGGAGTTTTTGACATATGTAGGTTATAAAAATATTTTAAGCCGCACGTGACAGAGATGTTAGATTTCCCGATACGACAAAAACCATCTTTTCGATTGAAATAAAGCTAGACATGTTTGGCGATAAATTTGTAGGCTCGTGTTTCAAGTTATAGACTTGGAATTGACGAAAAAAAGTTACTGACTGTTGGGTAATATATAAATAGAATTTGTGTAATCTTCTTACTTATAAATTAATATTTTACCATAATAATTTCATGTGTATAAAAAAGTACTTCATTTTCGAAGCAGCCATAGCTGCTTGTGCGTGGCACTGGTATGACCTAATCTAAGAAGAGTTATTGTCACTTGATCCCTTCTTTTAGTGGGAAATATCTCCATGGTTTAATGTTCGGTTTAATATTCCGAAGATTGGACACTGAAAATTCCCACCGGTTTTGCCACTCACTTAGGATCCGCGATTTGATAACACTTGAAACATCACTAGCTATCACGTATTTCACAATAATAGAGTCAGCTGAGTTGACAGCTTCACGCGCACACTTATCTGCTTCTTCATTGCCTCTAATACCAATATGTGATGGGATCCAAATAAAGATTACCTCCTTATTACAATTTTCTATCTCTATCAGATTTTGTTTTATTTTTTTAAGAATATGATTCTCTGGGTATATTCTTTCTATAGATCCTATATATTTCTGATTTGGTGATATCCAGAAAGTTTATTTTATTATTTTGTTCAATTTCTATAGTGAAATTTAATTTTGTAAGGTAACTGTTGAAAATATCTAAAATTTCGGTTGTTTTATTTGTTGGAATATCACAGATGCAGTCATTGATATAGCGGTAGAAGAAAGGTACATTAAAATCTAAATGACTCATGACATATTCTTTTAAGTCTTCCAGAATCAGTTGGGCAATGCCACTAGAAATACATTCACCCATTGCACATCCATCCATTTGTTGGTATATTTCGTCCTTATATAAAAAGTATGTTGAGTTTAACCTTAACTCCACAGATGATTGAAATTCTTGCAACGGGATGTTAGTGTATTTTTTTATGTCATTCCACTTCTTTTTAATGGTGTTGGTGGCAAGTTTTATTGGAACGTTAGTGTATAGTGAAATAACATCTAAAGAGATTAATTTATAGTCATCTGGTACGTGAATGTTTTTAATTTTAGAAATAAGATCATTGGAATCTTTAATATAATAAGGATTTTTATTTATGACATTAGAGATAATGTTTTTCAAGAACTTTGAAAGATTTTCGAAGGGTGATTGAATGCAGGAAACGATAGGACGTAGAGGTATGCTCTCCTTGTGTGTTTTAGGTAAACCATAAATTTTTGGTGGAAGAGCGTTGTGTATCTTAAGTGATTTTGCTGTATTTGGTGATATATATCCACTTTTGTCCTATATGTCAAAACTACAATATATATATATATATATATATATATATATATATATATATATATATATTTATGAAATAAACCAAAGGGAAGTAAAGTTCTCATTTGTCATTTTCACTTCAGGATAGCGGGTAAAACAACTGTTGGATTCAGTCGCGATTTTAAAATTACATTACTATTGCCCCCCCCCCCTAAAGCTTGGAATAATAAAATTCTAATGCAGCTCGCCTTACAAGGTTAGACTTTTCATCCAAGCCAACTGGACTTATTATAATTAAGCTTAAATGAATAATTAAATTGGGATAATTATTATCTATTTGATTTTAACTATTTTTTAATTGTGTAATTGTGTTTAAGTTATAATGTTAACACTTATTCTATCAAAAAAAAATATTTTAAATAATTAACTGGACTTAATATCTGTTTTAGACATGTTTATCCGTTTTATCTTTTATCTTGCCAAATGTTTATAATAATGATTCTGCTATTCCATGTGAACACAAATCCCAAAAAAATTAAAAATCATGAAAATCGGTTCAGCCGTACTTAATTTACTTAATAAACGGTGTAACGGTTGGTTTACCTTATTTTTTCTGCATAATTTTACGATATTTTAATGGTAACTCTGATATTCATGGCTCTAAAGAATAATTCAAATACATACGTTCGAGTACATTCGTTACGTTCTGAGTTATTTGTTGTTCAATAAAAGAAAATTTAATATTTATCAAACTATTCACGCATGTTTCTAGAAACATAATTTTTAAAATTAAATGACTAATCCCTGCATATTGTATTTGTATATTTTATTTGTCTTCTTCTTCATGTACCATGTCCTTTCAGAACGTTGGTTACCATCATGGCTATCTTAATTTTATTCACTGCCACCCTAAATGCTTGTATCTATTTATTTGGCATACATTTTATTTTTTATTTTTTAATATATCTATAATTAGACTTAGGCAAATATGCAAATTGCATAATTTGCATATAATGCATAAAAAACGCAAAAATGTCCAATTTTGCATATTTTTATAAAAGTAAGCATAAAGTGCATATAATTTGAAAATTTGGTGTTAACAAATTATTTTTTTATAGTCAAACTTACAGATAGCATGAAAATGCCAATATAAAATTTTGTTTCATAATTACTTGGTATTCAAATTCTTGATATAGTAACTAATAAAAGACAGCGGCTTATAGTATTGTTACGTTTGTCCTGGAATTAAGTGTTTGTGTAAACCAGTTTATGTCTCTAGGTAAAAATTTTTATTTTGACAGTCAGTTTTTTTTGTTTTCGCTTTTCTTGTAAAATTGGATGCGTAAACAACATGTATTTCTAATTATGAATAATTATTGTGCTTTGAAAATTCCGAAAATAAACAATGTTTCAACTTGGATACACCCTTACAAAGAGCTTTATATGGATATGGATCAAGTTTTTTGCTCGTGTTGTGGCAAAACCTTAAGTACATACTTAATTTTGTTTTATTTTATTTTAAAAATTTACACGGTGGTGCAAGCAAAGATTTAAAAATTGGAGATTATGTTTAAAAAAGGTATCGACACAAGGCTGGTTCGCAATAAATCGATGTATTTTTTCTTTTTTCGGGCATTTTTTAAACTCTTTGTGATAAAACTTTAATTTTGCTTAAAACAAAAACATATTATATATTGGATTTAATTAATTAAGTGCTTTTAATTTATGCTCATAGTATTTTGTCTTTAAATCTAAACAGAAAAGATCAAGAGCCTCTTGTAAATATTTGACGGTTCTTCCTTCTTGCACAGTCATTTCTTGACATTTTCAAGATTACTACATCGATTTTTATTTAATTTAATTTAAATATTTTAATTGTTATAAAAAAACGGTTAATTTTTAGTTTATTTCTACAATCTTAGATTTTAAAAATGGGTACAATTATAAAATATTTATATTCTTCTTTATGGAAAAAATTCAAATAGATCAGCATGTCAGAACCGCGAAACATTTAGCTAAAAAATGTAAAAACCACATCTGGTGAAAAAATATCAACCTTCGTGTGTCGTGCATTAGTATCTTCTAATATACCGCTTTCAAAATTATCTAATAAAAACTTTAATTCTTTTTTAAAAAATATTGCAAACAAAACATTACCAGTGAACGAACTCTAAAAGAGAAATAATGTTAATTTGTTATACTCCTCAGTTATCCACAACATAAAAGTCGAAATAGGTATTAATTACTTTTACATATGTGTGGACAAGACCACTGACTAGTCAGAAACATACATTGTGCACTTAATGATTGATGTATTTAGCGATGAAACCTTTCCAACATCGTATTTAATTTCCTGTAAGTAAGTGGAAAAAACCAACGCTCTAACAATATTACGGTTTCTACAAGAAGCATTAGCAAACTTTTTTCTTCCTGCTGCTGTGCCTAATAATAAATTATTGCTTATTTTATCTGATGTTGCACCATTATATGGTAACAGCAGGACAAAATTTAAAAATATTTTATCCAAACTTAATCCATGTCACTTGTTTAGCGCATGGAATAAACAGAGTTGCGGAGGAAGTGAGAAAAAAATTTCCACTAATTAACAGTTTAATATCGAGCATCAAAAAGTTATTCCTGAGAACAGAGATATGCTTCCTGCTGTTGCACTGCCACCGCAACCCATTTTAACACGTTAAGGAATATGGTTGGAAGCAGTTAATTTCTATGCTGATTAATTTGTTGATTTAAAAGAAATAATTAACGTTTTAACGGATGATAGTTGCCAATCTTTATTGTAAGCTAAGCAAGCCTTCCAAAATAACATCCTCCAAAAACAACTGTCATTTATAAAATCAAATTTTTGTCTAGAAAACAATACTTAAAATTATCATTGTTAGAGAGTACAGTTTTATAAAAGAATTTGAGTCATTTTGTCAATACGTGAAAGGTACTATTTAAAAGGAAAATGTTTATAAAATTTAAAGTAACCATGAAAAAAATAGTGGTTCTTTCTGAAGTGGTTCAAGTACTAGCTGGGACATTTTCCGACTCACTTAATTTAGAACCATCTATTATAGTAAATATGAAAAATGTCCGAGTTACATCAGTTGATGTGGAAAGAAGTTTTTCTATTTACAAATATATGTATTCAGATAGAAGCCATAAGTTTTTATTAAAAAATTTTGAACATCATTTGATAATCTATTGTTACCAAAACTCAAAATAATATTTATATATTAAAATAATTGTGTATGTATTTATAGTATTGTATTTTCCTTATTTATTAAAAATATTGTAGTGTTTATTACATGCATACTTTTCAGATAGATATGCATATTTTGCATAAAATACTGCATATGTATGCGCATATTTCATACTTTTTTATTTGCATATTTGCGTAAGTCTACCTAAAATCAATATCACACTAAATATTTAAAATTCGTTTTCATACAAACTCATAGAACGTACCAACCGTGTTTCTTTTCGGTCGTTCTAAAACATTAAACGTATTCCATTCTCCGTTCGTTTTGGTTTAATATTTCGGTTAGGCAGATATATATTTTTGTTTTTGTAGTAGTTTAATATAAATACGAAGCCTAGTTTTGTGTTTGGTGTATAGAAATTTTATTCCGATGTGAGATACACAACAGGCACAATGGTTGTTTTAGTATTACAGTTTGGAATAATAAACTTACAAAAATAAAATTGTTTTGTTGGTTCTTGTTAGATTTTTATAATATTATTTCCTTATTAACCTCGTCCGATATGATTTTGGAAACATACGTAAACATAAGTATAAGCTAAAGAAAATGATTTAAAACCATAGAACGTAGTCTATTACTTGCTAACTGAATAAGTCAATATTCACATTTAATAAGCTAGGTTAAACATGATATACAGTTTCTCTTTTTTCTCTATAGGTACACTAGTTTTTATTTCAATACTGAACCAAACAAGTTCTTTTTCTTTGTTTACCACTTTTTTCCCTTCCCTCCCTTTCTTAAATCTATAATTTTCTTAATCTCAAATCTAAAAATCTCGAATTATAAGTTTTTATTACAATTCATTGTAATCTCAAATTAAAAATTGGTTTTAAGAAAAAAACTTAAAAAAAAGAATCTAAAAATTGTTGTATCCAATTGATAAAATGTATATTTTAACCTTTATTTTAAAGTATAAACCATTGTTGGGATTTGTCTTTTAAACTATACATATTTTGTATATTATAGTCTATTGAAATGTTATTTATTTTATGCTTTAGCATGCATTTATTGGAGGATGCAATTTTATGTTTTTATGTATCGTTAGGTATTTAAGTATAAGCTTAATTTTAAGTTTGTGGAGTCGCCACCCTTCTTCCCCAGCCGCCATATTGGAAAATGTGGGGAAAGGGTTTTCGCGCTTTATCTCGCTGTATTTACAAAAAAAATTACCGACATTATTTGTATGAAAATAAATTGTCTACAACTATATTTTTATTAAGCAAGTTTATGTATATATTAATAAAATTTTATGTAGTGTTGCTAGTTTATGAGAAATTTAGCGCGAAAATCCTTTGCACGTTTATTCCAAGATGGAGAGTATTCAAGAACCCGGTCAACTTAGAAGCTCTGTAAAATAAACATAAATTATTAAAATTAAACAATTTTTTAGTAAAATTTACTTTACGAAAAACTTTCTATAAGATTGGTTTAATATCATTTTATTATAAAATAACATTAAACCAGCAAAAAAACAGTAAAAGTTAAAAGGCTAAAAAAAATGTTTAAAAATGTTTAGTAACTTTTGTTTATAACTTTTGTATTTTAAATTTTACAACTAAAAGTAATAAAAATTAAGTTGTAGAAACTTTGCTAGAAATATTGTTGTATAAAATTTTCGGTATGGTTGCTAAATTACGAGATACAGCGTGAAAATTGTTTCATTTTTTTCCAAGATCGCGACCAGGTTACAAGGGTGGCACCACACAATCTTATACCTAGTTAAGTCTGTAATAACATTTCAATAGATCAAAACAATAAAATTGTGTCCTTTCAAAAAGGTAATCTTAATGTTATATTTCAATGGACTGATATACTTACATAAATGTCAATATTGTATGTTACTGTTAACATTTTCGGTAAAAATATTAACGTCATCTTGAATTCGTCGATCTAAAATGTACAGGTGTCAAACCAGTGGATTTTTATTTTTGTTCAAATATTTTTAAGATAAAATACATAAGATCATGGACGTATAAACATAGATGGACACAACAATAAGATACCTTTAACACACAATGTTTTGAAGCTTCGACAGAATGTGATGCTTCCGCAATGAGCATAAGCGTGCTTGAATTTTTACTCGCGGGAATTATTCAGATTTTAAAAATTGGAAGTAGTAATAATGTATAAAAACGCGTTCAAAGAATTTAAACAAAAAAACGAGAGTTTAACTATTAACCAATCACGTCTTTGTAGAAAAATTAAAATAGAATTTTATTTGCTTTAAAATTAATACAATTCAATATAGTTGAGGTTAATTTTTTAATAGGTATCAAAATAATGCTACAATAAAAAATCTTTATGTTTTCTCCTAAATTTGCTACCAAAATAGTTCGATCGTCAATATTATTTGAAAACCTACATAGAAAAATAAATGAGTTTTATTCATTTCACTAATTTATTTGCATCCATGAGAAATATTAAATTAAAAAGGTACCTACTAAATAGATCTTTTTTAATCAGATGATGTCTACTTACAATTTAAAAATGTCTACCAATTTCATGAATTTATATCTTATTTAATACATTAATGAACATGAATAAACCCAATGGTACGCCTATTAAAATGTAAACAAACACGCTACCTCATTTTCTCATCTTAAATAATGTAAATTTTATGTACTTACAAATGAAATGAGAGATTGGGATGTAAATATTTCGGTTATTTTATTTTACTTTTCACAAATATCACTCAAAATACAGCCACAATATCGAAAAACAACTTTTACTAAAAAGTAAACAAACATGGAACAGCATTTGAAGTTTGACGTAGATCCATAAGACAGAGAAATGTAAACAACCGTTGCCATTTATAAATAGTTTTCAGTGCTTCTACATATAAAATAATTGATAGATATTTAAATTATACGTTATTATTAAATGATAATGCACACTATGTGCACACTTTATATTGTGATTACAATTAAATATATTAATCTAACCAATAAATTGTTATTTTGGTTTGATAGCACCTGTAGAGTATAAAATACGGAGTAATATTTTCAGCGACTCGCGAATAAGAAATTTTAAAACAAAACGTGACAACAGCTGAAGGTGCTGAGAATGTGACCTATTCAAATAATTTTGACTTCACAATTTTATGTAAATAACTGAGTCCATCTGTGTTTATACGTCCATGCATAAGATCGTATAACTAAAACATACAAGATTTAAAAGCATACTGGAAACTTTCATATACAACAAATACAACAGCATCGCAATCAATGTAAGTGAAACCCACTGGAGAGGTACAGGATAATTTTGAAGCATTTCCTGAAATATCATTAATTTCCCTGCCAACTAACAAGAAACTAAGAATGGCATCGCAATAATAGTCTCTTCACAACTCTAAAACTGTGTGTAGGGATATGATAGATTTATATCTATCATAGGTAATCATGTCACTTAGAGTTCTGGGCTTAACTTGCATCTTACATATCATACAAGTATATGTCGCAACATTAACAGCAGACGACATAAGTCTGGAACATCTTTATACGGATTTGGAGAAGATGTTTATCAAAATATCAAACAAAGACATCGTAATAATATCAAATGACTTTAATAATATAAAATTGGTAGAACTTAATTATCACGAGGTTAGATGTTGGCACAATTCATTGACTTTTAGGGCCTAAGAAAATTATCTATAATCAACACCTACTTCCAACACCACCCGCACATTCTACATTTGAAAATCTCCGGGTGGCAGAACGAGGAATCAGACGGACTAATGACCAAGAGATGGTGTGTATCTATATCATATTTCAATAACTTTTCTTAAATTTTCCAATAAGCGTGAATTTGGTGAACAGTTGGCTTTCCAATAGTGAATCCGCATTGGTAATATCCAAAAATATCCTTCGTAAAAAGAGAGGCTCAATCAAAAAGTTCTATGCCAAATTTTTTTTTATATTATCGGGAGATTTTCAATTTTATTTATGTATTTTTTTTTTGGTGGAAATCGTTCCCACCAATTATTATATTCTTAATCAGAACAAAGTTTATGAGTCTTAGTCTGTTGTCATTTTTAACGATAATGGCGGAGAAAGTATTCTCTGTTCCTACTTATATATAAATACGACGGCAATAAATTCTCCTGGTCACAAATATGCAAATTTAATATAAATACAAATATTCAAATCTAAATGTTCTTATTGAAGACAGTTAAAGCAACAGTCCGTGAAATAATTAATTTTTTTTTGTTTAGAAAAATTAAAAAACAAAATAAACGATATTTACGTGTAGATATTGTAAATTAATAAATTACAAAAAAATGTAGAAGCGATTAGCACTGTAGATCAAAAATACAATAAAATAAAGTAGTAACAATTGTACTCATTATATTGCCCAAATTCAACTAGGCTGTAAAAACATGTCAAATTCCTTAGCAACCAGACAGTAAGTTCGTAGTTACCATTGAATATGTCAATATTAAATCGATTTGTTGTTCACATCGATGTAGAAGTCTTCACCAGTATCTTTTTGAGAAATATCACCCTAATAGAAATTTTGAAATTACGATGATGCTGTCAGAAAAACAGGAAATAGAAATTTTGATGATCTTATGCTACGGCGATCGTAAAAGAAGTATGGCGAAAGTATGTGATATCTTTTTTCAAAAATATCCTAATCAAGTACAAATAAGTAAAACGACTGTAAGCACAACATTACATAAATATAATGACATTGGCAATGTTAGAGATAAGCTTAAGAGTGTCAGACCTACTTTTTCCGATGACAATTAATTAAATGTATTACTTGAAACTTCTTCAAACTTCTTCTTCAATTACAACTTTTCCAACTAACAATGAGATCTATCGTGGTTGCTGTTCGTAAAATTCTATAAGGTCGAATTACATCCATATAAAATAAAACTTATACATGAACTAAATGAAGACGACTTTGATGGACGCATGGAGTTTTACGAAAGTATGCAAGAATTGTGTTATCGAAATAATGGATTTAAATATAATATCTTGTTTTGCGACGAGGTCACTTTTTGTTTAAATAGGTACTTTGACGAGGTACCGTTAGTAGGCAAAATTATCGTTATTGGACAACAAAAAATCCCAATTCGACAATAGAAGTTTATACCCAATATCCCCAAAAATAAATGTATGGGCTGAGATTGTTAAGAAAACCATTAAAGGACCGTATTTTTTTGAAGGTACTGTGACAGATGAAACGTATTTAGAGATGTTGCTAACCTACGTAGTTCCATTTTTAACCGCAACATTTCTAGATATCAATAATCCTGGTCAAAATGATCCGACTATTTGGTTTCATCAGGATGGAGAAGTACACATTATGCTATAGTGGTTGAAAATTTTCTAAATGCAACTTTTCCCAATCGCTGGATTGGACGACGCGGCCACATTGAGTGGCCTGCTAGGTCGCCAGGTTTGAATTTCATGGATTTTTTTATTTAGGGTTATTTGAAAAGTAAGTTATATGTAAACCGACCTATCAATTTGCTAGACCTCAAACAGAGAATTAGTACTAAAATGCAACAAATTACACCAGTGATGTTGTGAAACATAACCCAAGAATTCATGGGACGTCTTGGATACTGTGAATTAAACCAAGGAGCTTAATTCGAGCATTTCTTGTCATATTTTATTTGTTTGTTTTTAATATAAAATAATTTCTTTAATAATTTTATTTGTAAAATAAATTTTGAAATAAATTTTAAGACATACGAGCACTGGTATCCTTTATACTCTGTATACTGAAGTTTGAATGTGATGATTTTAGTACGGTTGTACTTAGAAAATATGGGCTTTTAATTTTTTAGCTAAAAATATGCCCTTTCTGTTTTAAAACAAATATCGATGACGTCACAGCTGCTAAGGTAATGGAGAAAAAGCTATTTTTTTTCTGAAAAAGGTTAAAAATATAAAAATAAAAATTGACCTGTCAGAGCTTTAACTCTGAAAATAACTAAGTAATGAGATAATAGACCGTTTCCACACTTTATAAATTCACTGTATGACTGGCGCGGCGTGTCATTTTTTTACGTCTTAAAGCTTCGTCGATATAATTATTCCCAACACACTATCCACGCAAGTTATCACATTAAACTCTGAGTATTAACTACCTCTTTGTTTGTATTAATTCGTACTTGAGAATTAAGAATTTTGTTTACCAAGATACGTTAAGTTTTACGGCTTCTTTCATACAACGCGGGTTTTTAGTCTAAGAAACTTACATAATAAGATGTAATATTTGATATCCTACACAAATACGCAAATAAAGTTAATTCTAAACATAATAGTAGTAGAAGATGGGGCACTCAAACCAGACAGACACACTGCGCATGCGTCAACATAGACCAGACATGTCGGTAAGCATTGGATCTGCATTACCGACCAACGCGTAACTTAGCATGGTTCCGAACCTTTAGTCGTGACCGAAACCATATACAATGACGTTATTGCGTCTACTTGTAATCTTTTATTTTTAATTCTATTTTAACTTTAATATTTTATTTTCTATTAACTATTTATTCTCACAATATTATTTATAATTAATTAATTTTTTTAAATTAAAGAAAAAGTTTTCCGAGGTAGGATTTGAACCCGGATCAAATATTTACTATACCTTCGTACTACTCACTACACCACGGGCGATTAATGTTATTCGTTCAAAAGAGTATATTAATATAATGCGGTTAGCGCTAGGAATTTAAAATATAAAAACTCCTCGTTCTGATTGCTGACAAAATAAGTGACAAGATAAATTATATTGAGATAGAAAAAGTGTTGGCAGCTTTGATTCGCGAAATAAATCAGTGCAGTAACAACTTTATATTTTTTAATAAAAAATATCTATTATAATTATAAAAAGTTTATTATAATTATATATTATAAGTATATTATAAAAGTTATTAATTAGTACTAATAAACGAAAACTATCATTGACCTCGCAATATTAAATCGATACAGGATTTTAAAAAGGTGCAGGTACAGGATTTTAAAGTGGATAATTTAAAGAAATATAAGTCTCTAGCTGTTGAATATTTCACGAGATGACCCCTCTGGTTGACTTTAACGAATATTAATATAGATACTACCCCTACGATTCCACTTAACGTCTGCTGCTTGGCAAAGGCGTACATTGACCTTTAATGAATACTGGTTGACACAGTTCTCTCAGGCACATATATCTCGTACACTGCTCAATATAGACATAAAATTTCCGTCATACACTCCCAATCAAACAAGCAGTTCGAATGTTAACAAGAATTTTTAAGAATTTATTCACAACAGGGTATTCGGAAACTTCATCTGCCTAATACATTTTTGCTATTCTAAACCATTGTCCTTTTAAATGCAATACAGATGAATGTCGTTTCATTCTGTCAATAAACATCTTACTTTCACCCTCTTATACTTTAGCTTTATTGCTGGAAAAACTTTTAAATATTCGGAATTTAATAACATTTATTTAATCTAGCTATTGGAGTGATACCAAAAATAATTTTTTTGGCACAGGTTTTTCAGAACTTTTATTTGCCTTTACTATTCTAAACCAATGTCATTTTAAACACAGCACACACATGTGCGCGCGCAACGACCATCGCATCAACCTTTTACTGAACGATTTTTTTACTCTATTAATCGTATGACCAATAAAAATCGCCCGTGCAAGACGGAATAAGAACAGAGATAGTCAAAACAGGTGGATAACAACTCTAGAATCAATAAGAATCCTTAACAGATGCCTAACGAATTCATAGTCATGGCACAAGACACAAGACAAGAGATCGAATAAACACGAACCGACCAATTAGTCTTTTAACACACCCATGTAAATTATTAACAAAGATTACAACAAATTAGTTTTATACCAAAAAGGGATTTCACAAAGGATATAGTACAAATAATCATCACACACTCGGAAAAATGCAAAAATTTCACTTAAGCTGACATTTTTTAATAAAGCTTGCGATTCCATAAAACAATGGGCAATAGGTAGTTCATACATTAGATAACGGCAGAATAGATCCCCGATATAAAAAGCACTTGGAAAACATTTAAAGTTAAAATCTGTGAAATCTGTGAAATACGAGAATTATTAACAAAAAAAAGTATTAACATCGATGGACGGTACTTAAATTACTTGTGATTGTCAGATAAAATTGTACTAATTAGTACTTGAGCACAGAAGTTACAAGAAATGTTAGTTACAACAGACTTAGATATAGTACGACTAACATATTGAGAAAACTAAGGTCATGTTAGCTGAAAAAGTATATATCATTCTTGACGATAGGAAGATTGAAAATGTAGACGAATATGTGTATTAACAGTGTGTAACAGATAATGTGTCCTACTAACTTTACTTGCTGTTAGAAGGCACTTCCTCCTTATTAAAAAAAAGGGTATATAGGTACAAAATGGATGCAAATTGCCCAAGATAGAGAGGCATGGAAGAAGGAGGAGGAGGCCTATATCTAAGGATTGATGTTTAGGGTTGTATAGATAGATATATATAGGTACAAAAGGACTTAAGTTTATTATTTAATGGAATTTTCACTTGCATAGAAAATTTAATATTCTCTGTAATTAAAAAATTTTTTTTTTATTTATAATAATTATATTATTTCATTGCCGAATTAGATGTTTTTTATTTGCGGACATTTCGTAATGTATTTTATTTGTATTTGTATTATGTATTTTTGTGTAAGAATCCGATTAATAAGAGTTGCTTTTATTTCATCTATTGTTCTATGCGACCTTTTATGCAGCTTTTTTTATTATTTATGTTTTGGTTTCATTTGTGTACTACATATGATATCTGGATAGAAGGTTATCTCGAAACAAATATGGTAATATAAGTGGTAAAATATGTAGATATTTGTGTTCGAATGGGTAGTAGTGCTCATGCAAAAAAAAAATGATTGTTTTATCTAACAAAAATATACCACCTTCACCAATATTGTATACTTCTTAATGTTTTATCTCCTATATAGGTATAATAAGTAATCAATATACCAGTAGTTAGTGTCCAATTTGCAATTATCTTTATAAGCAATAGCTTACGGACTATACTCTACATGTTGAATCCAAATTATTAAACCTTGTCCATTCAGTAAAGAGCACTTTCACAAATTAAAGTAAATTGTGTGCGGGAGATCGTGTTCTGTGCAAGCTTTTTCTACCCTGTGACAACTAAGAAGATGTGATGAGTCTTTCACCACCTCATATTTATACAGGTTATCGGTATTTGAGGACAAGAATCATTTAGGTAGAATAAGGATAATAACTACCAGACAAAAGTTTATTTTGAGAGTTTAAATGACGAGGACCGATTTTTTTTTTGGCATGACGAGTTTTTCTGGTATATCTTACAGTTTTTCATGAATTTGCGTCGGTATACAAGGGGCTGGTATTTGTTGAATAGATTTTACCAATCTAAATTTTGTTCCTTTTGTTATCTAGCTAGTTATTTTCGAATATTAGGTAGAATGATAGCTACGATAGGGTAGAGCTTATGTATGAATCTGAGTCTTATTGTAACAAATATCTGCTGGTGGTTTTGTTGACTAACTTATAACTAAATCTACGTGTCAAGTGTTTTTTGGTATCACCCATACTAGCGAGGTATATCGACACCAGAAGCATATAGTGCCATGACTGGCCTTTTGGCTTTGCCAGTGCCATTAACTTAGGAAAAAATGCATATAGTGCAAGCGTCTACGTTTTAAGGGTGGAACGATGTGTTTCCCAATTTTTAGCTTACAAGCTTGCGAAGAATATTATTTCTGGTACTCAGTTTGCCTTTTAGTTTTAAACAATGTTTTGTGAATTACAACGTGTGATATAAACTATCTCCAAGGTATTTATAGAACGTTCAGAGTTCAACATTTAGATTACACTATTGAATGTTGAGTTTTGTAAGCGTCTGTATTACGGAAATTTAATTACGCTACATCAAGCGAGACCATTCTTCTGCATTTTCCATGTGGTAATCTTGCCATTAAGTAATACTAAAAATCTGTTCTGTAGGCATCCGCAGATAATAAAAGTGAGTCTATTATCTAAGGAAATGTCGTATAGTTTTTGAAACATTGTCTTCTAATTTAAGGTGTCATAAGTGGCATTAAATTGACAAAATACTATCCCAGATATCTTATATCTTTCGTTTCCATTTTCGCTGTGTTCTTCTTCTTCTTCTTTAATGCCTTATTCGGTCCGGATGTTGGCGATCATCAAGGCTATCATGGTTTTGTTGACTGCTCTGCGAAACAGCTCCGCTGAGGTCATACCAAACCATTGTCGGAGATTTTTCAACCACGAGATACGACGACGTCCCGGTCCTCTTCTGCCAAATCGTAGAAGTGTTAGGTAAGATTTATTATTTGTGACTTACATGATCTTTCCTGTGTATTGCCACTTTGCTCTTTTTTAATTTTAGTTTTTCTTCTATTATCGGTGAAATTATATTAAGGATCATGAGTAGAAGTATTTTAAATAGCTGACAAAATTAAGATATTGTCTGATAGCTTTTGTGGTCATTGGAGATTAAGTAAGGCAATAACTTTGGCTTGTCTCCAGACTTTGGTTTCTGCATAGTTTAAATACAACATCATCCAGCGTCGGAAAAGCCATTGTAGTGGTTTTGGTCCAAATTTCGTAATTGGTTTTATGCTTAGATCCTCAATGTCAGGAGCCATATTATTTTTGATTATATATGTAGATGGTGGATGCAAGCTTAACATTGTTAAAAGGTTCCCTTAGCAAAAGTTCCCTTGAGTTTTTCTTTATTTCTTCATCGGCATAGCACTTTCATAATTGCGATGTGGTTTCCAGCGATAAGCTGAATACTAAATACCCTAGGTTTGGCGTAATTCACTCTTCTATGTGTTTCCTGCACTAGAAATAAGTCACATTTGTATTTAGCGCATATGTCTCATAAGGTTAACTAAAGTAAAGTTTCTTTATCTCTAGATATGCACTCAATATTTATAGACACAATTAGAATAGTTGGTCCTAAATAGAACCGATGTGACAAAATCATCTTAAACGGTGATTGAAAAATTAGACGATTGATTAATTAATCATTACCCAGGGTACACCTGATTGCGGTGGTCAATAGAAAAACTTCAATCTTCGTGAAAGCTCCTTCTTTGAACCCTATAAGTAATGGCTAACATTTTTATTTTTCGTTAAAAATTTACATTTTACGTACTGACTATTACTTTTCGACGATATTTTAAATCAGATTGGTATAGTAATATCTATTAGTTAAAAAGAGTATTTTTGTGACAAGTAAAGAGTATTTTTGTGACAAGTTTGTAATATTGGTCAAAACTCATATATGGATAATAAGCAAATTAATAGTTGCATCGAGTGTACAAAATTTCAATTACATAATATCGGCGCAGGAGGTAGGTTTATCCCAGAGATCAAAGATTATACGTATCTTCCGGGTTCTATTTAGTATTTACGTATTTTCATTACTAAAAAAGTGAGAAAAGGCATGCTTATGCTTTTATTTTTTAAATATTTTCTACTACGTTCTCTCTACCGTTCCGTCTTTTTTGAATGAATTGTGTTATTTTTGTAATTAAGCACTTGGGACTGGTTTTTTATTTTTTTTCTTGCATCCATTAATGAATGTTGTTTTACCTAGGTGTCTTCCGTATATCATTATTTCTTCTGTGTATTAGGATTCTAATTTTGGTTATTATTAAGATTCTTCTTTCAAGTGTATCTAAATATCACCTAAATATCACAATTGACGTGTTTATTACTAGACTTGTTTCTGCGGTACGAATATCCATGTATTATGATAGGTTGTAATCCGTAGTTTATTTAATGTAGTTAAAGTATTTTTGCTCTTGCCAATTGCTTTCTTAGTTTATTTAATGTAGTTAAAATACCCCTTCGCTTTTAAAAATTGCTTCCTCACTTCCTTAGCAGTAGGTCTCTTTTTTCGTCAGCAATACTGTTCTCG
Organism: Diabrotica balteata; assembly: GCA_918026665.1. NCBI lineage: Eukaryota > Metazoa > Arthropoda > Insecta > Coleoptera > Chrysomelidae > Diabrotica > Diabrotica balteata. The sequence goes on along the minus strand of OU898283.1, from coordinate 73,132,390 downwards.
CACGATAGAGTTATTACAAGATATTTAGATTTTACAATATGCTTTATCATTTTGGCTTTTATCTCAAATTTACACTTATGTCACATTTTTTTTGTAATATCTTATGTATTGATATATTAAACTGAAGTAGAATATTTTTAGACAATATTTATTTATTTTGATTATACTTGTTTTACAATCTAGTACACAAAAGAATAAATGTTTGTGTGTTCAGTGTTTTCTAAGTCTGCAAAACATAAACAGGCTTGCATATTAGAATATAAAGTATAATTTATGAAGAATTTCCAATCTCTGAATTGAAGATTTTATGCCTCGAAATATGACTGCCCTACAGGTCTTATACAAATATTACTCTTTTCTGAGATACCAGAGGTACAAATTAATATAGATTTTGAATTTCGCAATGTTTATTATTATTATGTTTAATTATTTTCTTCTGGTGTTATGTAACTGTTGGAGTTTAATCCCGGGTATAAGATTAAACATGTCTTTAAATTTATGTTATTTCACGCTTTAATCTTCAACTCGGTGTTCATTTTCGAAAAACTATAATATTATTAAAACAAATTGCTACATAAAAATATTGCCATGAGGTAAGCTTATGCTGCTCTGCTTCTTTTATAGATGTCTTCCCCCATTTCTATTCACAATTCTTTTTTAATTTTTTTTAATGCCTAAGCCATTTTAATATATTTTCAATATTTTTAAGGTGCGTTTTTTATAACTATGTTTAAGGATGGTGCATTTGATTACATGAAATTTACTTTAATTTGATAGTTTTCATTTGATTACTAACTGATGGTAAATGACTAGCATATGTTGTTAATATATATCAAGTTCAACATCTATGAGCAGAAGCACTCTTCTGTTAGTACTTTCAAGGTAAATTATGACGAAACCAGAAATAACACATGATATTCTCCCCTTGACTTAAGCATTTCACAGTGATTTTTATTAATGTGTTTATATATATTTGAAAAATAAAGGAGACAATTTTGCACCCATAAACAAAAGTGATGATAAATGTATTATGCAAACTATAGAGTTATATTACTTATTAACAAAGGATATAAAGTATTTTTTAATACAATTGGAACCATTGGATGAATAGGTGAACTATCAAATAGGAGAATATTAGTGTGGAATTAGAAAAACTTAATAAACCGTTGATCAAGTATTTACTATTAGGCAGTTAATGAGAAATGTTGGGAATACAAAAAAAAACATTAAACTTATTATGTATAGATTTTAAATAAAGATATGATATAATCATAGATTGAAACTATGAAATTCCATGGCCTTACCTAAGAAATTAATTAATTTAACAAGCAGTAGGTAATCTACAAGTGAAGTAGGATTTAAAGACAAGCTGTCGACTTACTTTTAAATGTACATTGACCTTTATCAAGAATATTTCATGTTTACACTAGTCTTTAACATCACTTTGGAGAGCATCGCCTGGAAAGCTAGAACAGAAAATCTCAAAGTTTAATAATCAGTGTCCTTATACGGATGTTCGCCTATCACTTTAATATAGTAGCGAATATAAGTATTAGTAACTGTTGCTTTCCAAACATATCTATGACCTTTAACAAATAAATCCATCCAGAAAGGGAGAAGAATGTCTACTATCCATCTAGAAATCGCTGATTTGTTTCCTTTATAAATATAGAAAATAAAAAATCAGAGGACTACATGAAACGTTTTTAATAAGTAGAATCAACAAACAAATAATATAAACATAAAGATTTTATAAATTCCAAATATTTACAAAATAAAATATGCTTGGTAAAGATACTAAAAAGTAGTTATAACCTAAAGTGATTTTAAAAAAGGTGAACGAATTAGCATAACAGCTGTTCTAAGAACTAAGTATGATGAGACGAATTGTGGATATCTACGATATGATACGGGAGGAAAGAATAATGACTTTACAGCTGATTGCTACATAAATATTAATGTAATACAAATATGATGATTTTGTATAAAAGACAAATAGTATTATATAATAAACTATAATAATATATAGATACAAAGAATAAAATAAAACTACAACTATTATAAAATATAGTAAATACTTTCTTAAATAAACGTAGAATGTTCCACTGAAAGTTGACTATAAATATTAAAAATAAAGGTTAATAAATGTTTTTTATTTCGCGGCAGAAGATTTAATAAAGATCAGCACACAAGATAAATTCGTAACAAAATGCATATACTAGTAAACGGTACTCGATGCAACAGCAAAGTAATTTTGGCAACAAGTTTGACAACAATCAAACACAAAAAAAATCGGAGATAGCACAAAGATACTCCTTACCCAAGACACGACTGTCTTGTTTGGCATCTGGAACTCGTTTCTTCGACGACTAAGCAGCGTCCACCCCTACTGGATGGAACGACTCTCTGTTATACTAGGCTAATTATACAAGGAGAATAAAAACTAACCAAAAGGCTGTTAATATTTTACCAATGTTTATATACAGTTGCGAAACTGCAACAGTAACAACAAAAATTTACATTCAGTACGAAAAGCGCAAAAAATGGGTCCTCCAAATAAACGAAGATAAATATATGACAGTTATAACAATAGAACGACGAAACATGGTAGGACATACTATTTCAATAGACCAGTACAACCCTGAAATGGTTCGTCGGTCTAAATATGTGGTAGCTAAGATCAATTTTTAACAGAAACCTTACAAAAGAGATTAATAACAGAATACAAACTGCAATCGCTCATTTTTAAGCAAAAAAATTAAATCAAAAAATGTACCATACAATACCAAAAAATAGGAATTTACCATGCAGTTGTAAGACGTACAATAACGTATGTACGTGAATAGACGACGAAAAAACAAAAATAATAGTTGATTGAGTGTCACATAAAGAAGAATTATTAGAAAAATATATGAATTTGTTATGAATAATTTTACAAATCAAAACAGAGTACGAAACAATCGAGAACTAATTGATTATATAACCAGCTATATAAACTAAAAACATAAATAACATCTTGTTGGGCATAATATTTTGTTAAAATAATATTATACATTTTTGAGGACGAACTCCTATTTGAAGATCGAAACGTCAAATAAAATATGTTTTAATAAATATTTTGACATATTCCTTGCATTCTATCAAAAAAATTTTAAAAAATAAAGTCGGACATACTGAAATGGATTATTAAAATACTCTATAATATAGGTCGTTGGAGCTACCCGATATTTTAATACAATAAAATTTTGGTGTGAACATTTTGGACAAAAGAATACATTTGTGTATAAAATATTTTTGAGTTCTTCAGTGTTATGTGATTATTTGTTTTTTATACTACACATAATGTACATAAATAATTCTAATCTTAACTAAATAAAAACATTTGGAATAAAACGCTGGAAGTAAGCTGCTAGCTACTTTTACATATGTTATTTAACGTGTCTATCTCATTTTTTTTTGAAGTTCTTTTCCAAACCCGTATAATATTTTGATAACAAATGTTTATCTCAAAATTTATGACAAACACACTTTTGCGATGTTAGGTTATATTGCCATTTTTTTTCTTTTAGTGTAATTTATAGTAATATGAGTGTCATACATCAGTCTGCTACATAGACATATAATACAAATAGACTGACGGCTGCCATACAGTCGCGTTTCCCCTATGCGACATAGAAAACTAATGCGAAACAGTCGCTACATCTCTTTCTACTTTCCAGGTTATCGGCCAGGTTTACTGAACATGTATTCTAAAATGACCTAAACGACCAATTAACCTGGCCGATAACCTGGAAAGTAGAAAGAGATGTAGCGACTGTTTCGCATTAGTTTTCTATGTCGCATAGGGGAAACGCGACTGTATGGCAGCCGTCAGTCTATTTGTATTATATGTCTATGTAGCAGACTGATGTATGACACTCATATTACTATAAATTACACTAAAAGAAAAAAAATGGCAATATAACCTAACATCGCAAAAGTGTGTTTGTCATAAATTTTGAGATAAACATTTGTTATCAAAATATTATACGGGTTTGGAAAAGAACTTCAAAAAAAATGAGATAGACACGTTAAATAACATATGTAAAAGTAGCTAGCAGCTTACTTTCAGCGTTTTATTCCAAATGTTTTTATTTAGTTAAGATTAGAATTATTTATGTACATTATGTGTAGTATAAAAAACAAATAATCACATAACACTGAAGAACTCAAAAATATTTTATACACAAATGTATTCTTTTGTCCAAAATGTTCACACCAAAATTTTATTGTATTAAAATATCGGGTAGCTCCAACGACCTATATTATAGAGTATTTTAATAATCCATTTCAGTATGTCCGACTTTATTTTTTAAAATTTTTTTGATAGAATGCAAGGAATATGTCAAAATATTTATTAAAACATATTTTATTTGACGTTTCGATCTTCAAATAGGAGTTCGTCCTCAAAAATGTATAATATTATTTTAACAAAATATTATGCCCAACAAGATGTTATTTATGTTTTTAGTTTATATAGCTGGTTATATAATCAATTAGTTCTCGATTGTTTCGTACTCTGTTTTGATTTGTAAAATTATTCATAACAAATTCATATATTTTTCTAATAATTCTTCTTTATGTGACACTCAATCAACTATTATTTTTGTTTTTTCGTCGTCTATTCACGTACATACGTTATTGTACGTCTTACAACTGCATGGTAAATTCCTATTTTTTGGTATTGTATGGTACATTTTTTGATTTAATTTTTTTGCTTAAAAATGAGCGATTGCAGTTTGTATTCTGTTATTAATCTCTTTTGTAAGGTTTCTGTTAAAAATTGATCTTAGCTACCACATATTTAGACCGACGAACCATTTCAGGGTTGTACTGGTCTATTGAAATAGTATGTCCTACCATGTTTCGTCGTTCTATTGTTATAACTGTCATATATTTATCTTCGTTTATTTGGAGGACCCATTTTTTGCGCTTTTCGTACTGAATGTAAATTTTTGTTGTTACTGTTGCAGTTTCGCAACTGTATATAAACATTGGTAAAATATTAACAGCCTTTTGGTTAGTTTTTATTCTCCTTGTATAATTAGCCTAGTATAACAGAGAGTCGTTCCATCCAGTAGGGGTGGACGCTGCTTAGTCGTCGAAGAAACGAGTTCCAGATGCCAAACAAGACAGTCATGTCTTGGGTAAGGAGTATCTTTGTGCTATCTCCGATTTTTTTTGTGTTTGATTGTTGTCAAACTTGTTGCCAAAATTACTTTGCTGTTGCATCGAGTACCGTTTACTAGTATATGCATTTTGTTACGAATTTATCTTGTATGCTGATCTTTATTAAATCTTCTGCCGCGAAATAAAAAACATTTATTAACCTTTATTTTTAATATTTATAGTCAACTTTCAGTGGAACATTCTACGTTTATTTAAGAAAGTATTTACTATATTTTATAATAGTTGTAGTTTTATTTTATTCTTTGTATCTATATATTATTATAGTTTATTATATAATACTATTTGTCTTTTATACAAAATCATCATATTTGTATTACATTAATATTTATGTAGCAATCAGCTGTAAAGTCATTATTCTTTCCTCCCGTATCATATCGTAGATATCCACAATTCGTCTCATCATACTTAGTTCTTAGAACAGCTGTTATGCTAATTCGTTCACCTTTTTTAAAATCACTTTAGGTTATAACTACTTTTTAGTATCTTTACCAAGCATATTTTATTTTGTAAATATTTGGAATTTATAAAATCTTTATGTTTATATTATTTGTTTGTTGATTCTACTTATTAAAAACGTTTCATGTAGTCCTCTGATTTTTTATTTTCTATATTTATAAAGGAAACAAATAAGCGATTTCTAGATGGATAGTAGACATTCTTCTCCCTTTCTAGATGGATTTATTTGTTAAAGGTCATAGATATGTTTGGAAAGCAACAGTTACTAATACTTATATTCGCTACTAAATTAAAGTGATAGGCGAACATCCGCATAAGGACACTGATTATTAAACTTTGAGATTTTCTGTTCTAGCTTTCCAGGCGATGCTCTCCAAAGTGATGTTAAAGACTAGTGTAAACATGAAATATTCTTGATAAAGGTCAATGTACATTTAAAAGTAAGTCGACAGCTTGTCTTTAAATCCTACTTCACTTGTAGATTACCTACTGTTTGTTAAATTAATTAATTTCTTAGGTAAGGCCATGGAATTTCATAGTTTCAATCTATGATTATATCATATCTTTATTTAAAATCTATACATAATAAGTTTAATGTTTTTTTTTGTATTCCCAACATTTCTCATTAACTGCCTAATAGTAAATACTTGATCAACGGTTTATTAAGTTTTTCTAATTCCACACTAATATTCTCCTATTTGATAGTTCACCTATTCATCCAATGGTTCCAATTGTATTAAAAAATACTTTATATCCTTTGTTAATAAGTAATATAACTCTATAGTTTGCATAATACATTTATCATCACTTTTGTTTATGGGTGCAAAATTGTCTCCTTTATTTTTCAAATATATATAAACACATTAATAAAAATCACTGTGAAATACTTAAGTCAAGGGGAGAATATCATGTGTTATTTCTGGTTTCGTCATAATTTACCTTGAAAGTACTAACAGGAGAGTGCTTCTACTCATAGATGTTGAACTTGATATATATTAACAACATATGCTAGTCATTTACCATCAGTTAGTAATCAAATGAAAACTATCAAATTAAAGTAAATTTCATGTAATCAAATGCACCATCCTTAAACATAGTCATAAAAAACGCACCTTAAAAATATTGAAAATATATTAAAATGGCTTAGGCATTGAAAAAAAATTAAAAAAGAATTGTGAATAGAAATGGGGGAGGACATCTATAAAAGAAGCAGAACAGCATAAGCTTACCTCATGGCAATATTTTTATGTAGCAATTTGTTTTAAATTATTATAGTTTTTCGAAAAATGAACACCGAGTTGAAGATTAAAACGTGAAATAACATAAATTTAAAGACATGTTTAATGTTATACCCGGGATTAAACTCCAACAGTTACATAACACCAGAAGAAAATAATTAAACATAATAATAATAAACATTGCGAAATTCAAAATCTATATTAATTTGTACCTCTGGTATCTCAGAAAAGAGTAATATTTGTATAAGACCTGTAGGGCAGTCATATTTCGAGGCATAAAATCTTCAATTCAGAGATTGGAAATTCTTCATAAATTATACTTTATATTCTAATATGCAAGCCTGTTTATGTTTTGCAGACTTAGAAAACACTGAACACACAAACATTTATTCTTTTGTGTACTAGATTGTAAAACAAGTATAATCAAAATAAATAAATATTGTCTAAAAATATTCTACTTCAGTTTAATATATCAATACATAAGATATTACAAAAAAAATGTGACATAAGTGTAAATGTGAGATAAAAGCCAAAATGATAAAGCATATTGTAAAATCTAAATATCTTGTAATAACTCTATCGTGCGAGAACAGTATTGCTGACGAAAAAAGAGACCTACTGCTGAGGAAGTGAGGAAGCAATTTTTAAAAGCGAAGGGGTATTTTAACTACATTAAATAAACTAAGAAAGCAATTGGCAAGAGCAAAAATACTTTAACTACATTAAATAAACTACGGATTACAACCTATCATAATACATGGATATTCGTACCGCAGAAACAAGTCTTAGTAAGAAACACGTCAATTGTGATATTTAGGTGATATTTAGATACACTTGAAAGAAGAATCTTAATAATAACCAAAATTAGAATTTTAATACACAGAAGAAATAATGATATACGGAAGACACCTAGGTAAAACAACATTCATTAATGGATGCAAGAAAAAAAAATAAAAAAACCAAAGTGACCGGACAAGTGCTTAATTACAAAAATAACACAATTCATTCAAAAAAGACGGAACGGTAGAGAGAACGTAGTAGAAAATATTTAAAAAATAAAAGCATAAGCATGCCTTTTCTCACTTTTTTAGTAATGAAAATACGTAAATATTAAATAGAACCCGGAAGATACGTATAATCTTTGATCTCTGGGATAAACCTACCTCCTGCGCCGATATTTTGTAATTGAAATTTTGTACACTCGATGCAACTATGAATTTGCTTATTATCCATATATGAGTTTTGACCAATATTACAAACTTGTCACAAAAATACTCTTTACTTGTCACAAAAATACTCTTTTTAACTAATAGATATTACTATACCAATCTGATTTAAAATATCGTCGAAAAGTAATAGTCAGTACGTAAAATGTAAATTTTTAACGAAAAATAAAAATGTTAGCCATTACTTATAGGGTTCAAAGAAGGAGCTTTCACGAAGATTGAAGTTTTTCTATTGACCACCGCAATCAGGTGTACCCTGGGTAATGATTAATTAATCAATCGTCTAATTTTTCAATCACCGTTTAAGATGATTTTGTCACATCGGTTCTATTTAGGACCAACTATTCTAATTGTGTCTATAAATATTGAGTGCATATCTAGAGATAAAGAAACTTTACTTTAGTTAACCTTATGAGACATATGCGCTAAATACAAATAATGTGACTTATTTCTAGTGCAGGAAACACATAGAAGAGTGAATTACGCCAAACCTAGGGTATTTAGTATTCAGCTTATCGCTGGAAACCACATCGCAATTATGAAAGTGCTATGCCGATGAAGAAATAAAGAAAAACTCAAGGGAACTTTTGCTAAGGGAACCTTTTAACAATGTTAAGCTTGCATCCACCATCTACATATATAATCAAAAATAATATGGCTCCTGACATTGAGGATCTAAGCATAAAACCAATTACGAAATTTGGACCAAAACCACTACAATGGCTTTTCCGACACTGGATGATGTTGTATTTAAACTATGCAGAAACCAAAGTCTGGAGACAAGCCAAAGTTATTGCCTTACTTAATCTCCAATGACCACAAAAACTATCAGACAATATCTTAATTTTGTCAGCTACTTAAAATACTTCTACTCATGGTCCTTAATATAATTTCACCGATAATAGAAGAAAAACTAAAATTAAAAAAGAGCAAAGTGGAAATACACAGGAAAGATCATGTAAGTCACAAATAATAAATCTTACCTAACACTTCTACGATTTGGCAGAAGAGGACCGGGACGTCGTAGTATCTCGTGGTTGAAAAATCTCCGACAATGGTTTGGTATGACCTCAGCGGAGCTGTTTCGCAGAGCAGTCAACAAAACCATGATAGCCTTGATGATCGCCAACATCCGGACCGAATAAGGCATTAAAGAAGAAGAAGAAGAACACAGCGAAAATGGAAACGAAAGATATAAGATATCTGGGATAGTATTTTGTCAATTTTAATGCCACTTATGACACCTTAAATTAGAAGACAATGTTTCAAAAACTATACGACATTTCCTTAGATAATAGACTCACTTTTATTATCTGCCGATGCCTACAGAACAGATTTTTAGTATTACTTAATGGCATGATTACCACATGGAAAATACAGAAGAATGGTCTCGCTTGATGTAGCGTAATTAAATTTCCGTAATACAGACGCTTTTACAAAACTCAACAATCAATAGTGTAATCTAAATGTTGAACTCTGAACGTTCTATAAATATCTTGGAGATAGTTTATATCACACGTTGTAATTCACAGAACATTGTTTAAAACTAAAAGGCAAACTGAGTACCAGAAATAATATTCTTCGCAAGCTTGTAAGCTAAAAATGGGGAAACACATCGTTCCACCCTTAAAACGTAGACGCTTGCACTATATGCTTTTTTCCTAAGTTAATGGCACTGGCAAAGCCAAAAGGCCAGTCATGGCACTATATGCTTCTGGTGTCGATATACCTCGCTAGTATGGCTGATACCAAAAAACACTTGACACGTAGATTTAGTTATAAGTTAGTCAACAAAACCACCAGCAGATATTTGTTACAATAAGACTCAGATTCATACATAAGCTCTACCCTATCGTAGCTATCATTCTACCTAATGTTCGAAAATAACTAGCTAGATAACAAAAGGAACAAAATTTAGATTGGTAAAATCTATTCAACAAATATCAGCCCCTTGTATACCGACGCAAATTCATGAAAAACTGTAGGATATACCAGAAAAACTCGTCATGCCAAAAAAAAAATCGGTCCTCGTCATTTAAACTCTCAAAATAAACTTTTGTCTGGTAGTTATTATCCTTATTCTACCTAAATGATTCTTGTCCTCAAATACCGATAACCTGTATAAATATGAGGTGGTGAAAGACTCATCACATCTTCTTAGTTGTCACAGGGTAGAAAAAGCTTGCACAGAACACGATCTCCCGCACACAATTTACTTTAATTTGTGAAAGTGCTCTTTACTGAATGGACAAGGTTTAATAATTTGGATTCAACATGTAGAGTATAGTCCGTAAGCTATTGCTTATAAAGATAATTGCAAATTGGACACTAACTACTTGTATATTGATTACTTATTATACCTATATAGGAGATAAAACATTAAGAAGTATACAATATTGGCGAAGGTGGTATATTTTTGTTAGATAAAACAATCATTTTTTTTTTGCATGAGCACTACTACCCATTCGAACACAAATATCTACATATTTTACCACTTTTGTTTTGTTTCCATATTACCATATTTGTTTCGAGATAACCTTCTATCCAGATATCATATGTAGTACACAAATGAAACCAAAACATAAATAATAAAAAAAGCTGCATAAAAGGTCGCATAGAACGTTAGATGAAATAAAAGCAACTCTTATTAATCTGATTCTTACACAAAAATACATAGTACAAATACAAATAAAATACATTACGAAATGTCCGCAAATAAAAAACATCTAATTCGGCAATGAAATAATATAATTATTGTAAATAAAAAAAAATTTTTTAATTACAGAGAATGTTAAATTTTCTATGCAAGTGAAAATTCCATTAAATAATAAACTTAAGTCCTTTTGTACCTATATATATCTATCTATACAACCCTAAACATCAATCCTTAGGTATAGGCCTCCTCCTCCCTTTTCCATGCCTCTCTATCTTGGGCAATTTGCATCCATTTTGTACCTATATACCCTTTTTTTTAATAAGGAGGAAGTGCCTTCTAACAGCAAGTAAAGTTAGTAGGACACATTATCTGTTACACACTGTTAATACACATATTCGTCTACATTTTCAATCTTCCTCTCGTCAAGAATGATATATACTTTTTCAGCTAACATGACCTTAGTTTTCTCAATATGTTAGTCGTACTATATCTAAGTCTGTTGTAACTAACATTTCTTGTAACTTCTGTGCTCAAGTACTAATTAGTACAATTTTATTTGACAATCACAAGTAATTTAAGTACCGTCCATCGATGTTAATACTTTTTTTTGTTATAATTCTCGTATTTCACAGATTTCACAGATTTTAACTTTAAATGTTTTCCAAGTGCTTTTTATATCGGGGATCTATTCTGCCGTTATCTAATGTATGAACTACCCATTGCCCATTGTTTTATGGAATCGCAAGCTTTATTAAAAAATGTCAGCTTAAGTGAAATTTTTGCATTTTTCCGAGTGTGTGATGATTATTTGTACTGTATCCTTTGTGAAATCCCTTTTTGGTATAAATCTAATTTGTTGTAATCTTTGTTAATAATTTACATGAGTGTGTTAAAAGACTAATTGGTCGGTTCGTGTTTATTCGATCTCTTGTCTTGTGTCTTGTGCCATGACTATGAATTCGTTAGGCATCTGTTAAGGATTCTTATTGATTCTAGAGTTGTTATCCACCTGTTTTGACTATCTCTGTTCTTATTCCGTCTTGCACGGGCGATTTTTATTGGTCATACGATTAATAGAGTAAAAAAATCGTTCAGTAAAAGGTTGATGCGATGGTCGTTGCGCGCGCACATGTGTGTGCTGTGTTTAAAATGACATTGGTTTAGAATAGTAAAGGCAAATGAAAGTTCTGAAAAACCTGTGCCAAAAAAATTATTTTTGGTATCACTCCAATAGCTAGATTGAATAAATGTTATTAAATTCCGAATATTTAAAAGTTTTTCCAGCAATAAAGCTAAAGTATAAGAGGGTGAAAGTAAGATGTTTATTGACAGAATGAAACGACATTCATCTGTATTGCATTTAAAAGGACAATGGTTTAGAATAGCAAAAATGTATTAGGCAGATGAAGTTTCCGAATACCCTGTTGTGAATAAATTCTTAAAAATTCTTGTTAACATTCGAACTGCTTGTTTGATTGGGAGTATATGACGGAAATTTTATGTCTATATTGAACAGTGTACGAGATATATGTGCCTGAGAGAACTGTGTCAACCAGTATTCATTAGAGGTCAATGTACGCCTTTGCCAAGCAGCAGACGTTAAGTGGAATCGTAGGGGTAGTATCTATATCAATATTCGATTAAAGTCAACCAGAGGGGTCATCTCGTGAAATATTCAACAGCTAGAGACTTATATTTCTTTAAATTATCCACTTTAAAATCCTGTACCTGCACCTTTTTAAAATCCTGTATCGATTTAATATTGCGAGGTCAATGATAGTTTTCGTTTATTAGTACTAATTAATAACTTTTATAATATACTTATAATATATAATTATAATAAACTTTTTATAATTATAATAGATATTTTTTATTAAAAAATATAAAGTTGTTACTGCACTGATTTATTTCGCGAATCAAAGCTGCCAACACTTTTTCTATCTCAATATAATTTATCTTGTCACTTATTTTGTCAGCAATCAGAACGAGGAGTTTTTATATTTTAAATTCCTAGCGCTAACCGCATTATATTAATATACTCTTTTGAACGAATAACATTAATCGCCCGTGGTGTAGTGAGTAGTACGAAGGTATAGTAAATATTTGATCCGGGTTCAAATCCTACCTCGGAAAACTTTTTCTTTAATTTAAAAAAATTAATTAATTATAAATAATATTGTGAGAATAAATAGTTAATAGAAAATAAAATATTAAAGTTAAAATAGAATTAAAAATAAAAGATTACAAGTAGACGCAATAACGTCATTGTATATGGTTTCGGTCACGACTAAAGGTTCGGAACCATGCTAAGTTACGCGTTGGTCGGTAATGCAGATCCAATGCTTACCGACATGTCTGGTCTATGTTGACGCATGCGCAGTGTGTCTGTCTGGTTTGAGTGCCCCATCTTCTACTAATTTCTTATGTTAGTAGCTCATTTTGCGTTGTTTTTTTGTGCTTCAAAACATGTACAGCTACACGAAGATATCTTTAAATGACCTTGTTTATGCAGTATATTACATTTGGCTACGTACCTAAGAGGTGGAGGCAATAAAACGAAAGAAGTAGAAGAAGTATATTACATTCCTGACAATTAAAATTTGAGTTCATATTACAAAATTAACCAAAAGTGCTTGAACATACTGTACATTGTCTTATTTTCTTCTTCTTTTGTAATATTAAAGGATTATGGTAAGGATCTTAATTTGTGTTAGAAAATGTTTCATTTGATTTTCAGAAATCCTCTTCAGAAAATATGAATATTGAACAATATAGTACGTTATGTTTTGTTTGGTCTTTACATTTTTGTGACATCTGTTTTTTGAATCATCATGTATATATATATATATATATATATATATATATATATATATATATATATATATATATATATATATTTCAGTTTCAGATATATAGTTCAGATATATATTTCAGATTGCAAATTTCCCCAATATTTAAGAGTTTACAATTTAAATTTCTTTTCTATATTAACATATATATATATATATATAATAGTCATTTATAGCAATGACTATTTTTTATTGGTAATACGCCACAATTTAGGTGTAAAATCAGGTAATATTTGACGCTTTGTGTTATTGTGTGATGTGTTATTATATTCCTTTTTCATAGTAAATGTTATGGTCTTTTCTTTATCTTTTTTAGTGTTCAGGAATTTGTCTAACAACTCTGATCCATGAAGCCATATTAAGAATATATCATTTACGTATCTCCACCATACTGTGCATTTTATGTTTTGTTATAAATAATATTTGTTTCAAAATCTTTCATAAATATATTGGCGAATAATAAAGATAAACTAGAGCCCATTACTAGACTAAAATTTTGTTTATAAAAGTTATTAATTTTTTAAAAATATATATTATGAGTGTATAACGTCAATAATGTCATAATGTCAAATCACTATCAGGATATTTTTCGATCATCATTGCATGTGGTTGTCTTTTGGGGAGAATCACATGTTGTGAAGTTAAAGACGATTTCATGTAATCGAATGAACTTTCTTACAATAAAGTCGTCCCAGGAATGCAACTCAACAATATGGGCAATATCGTTTTAAAGTGGTCTACTTTAAAATGTATATTATATGTCTAAATTATCAATATGAATAAGTCAGAAAAAATTAAATTATTAGAAGAATTTTTCATCAAGTACCAAAAAACAAAATTTGTTTAATTTTATGTTTTGTATTTTGAGACCGATTTCCGACGTGGTAATCAAAATGTAAAGATTAAATTTATTATGTACTTTAATTGTTGCTTATTCCCAATAAAGACAGTAATTGTATTAAGATGATACACAAAAATACCTTTACAACAATATTAATGAATTTATTATTTCAGAAAAAAAAAGACTTTTAAAAATATCTTAAAACAATAAAAATGTCAATTGTAATTTTTTATATATAGTGGACATTATGTTATCATTGTTAGCGTAATGACGTAATCAACAATTTTTTAAATAACGCCGAAGTCACCGGAATGCTCCACCTAAAATATCTCCTAATCGTCTTTACACCGACGCTAATATTTGAGCGTTTATTTCTACACGCTTAACCAAAACTGTTGGTATATTAATTCAAGGTTATTATATAATAAATGTTTAGTAAAATACAATCAAATTATAAGAAATGTTAAAATCGACGACCTAGAGTTATAATAAAGTAGAAAAACGGGCAATAAATTCTTTTCTAACATCTTTGATGATTTCAGGACTTATTTGTAATATTTGTTATGATATTCCTTTAACGCAACTACATTATTTGGTCGACTTTAATACACTCTGCTCTTCACATATTCTCATAAAAAGTCTAATAAAGTAATTTCTAGGCCTTGGTGGCATTCAATAATAACGATAATAACAGGAAACCGTTTTTGAAGTAATTTCGTACCTTAACGCCGTAGTGCCGAGAAACCCTCTTCCCTTAGTATTATAAATCATTTCTATTTGAAAATAGCTAATTCATTTGGGGCAGTCTGATAAGCATGGGGCAATGGGGCAGGATAAGTCTGAAAAAGCTTCAGGTAATAAAGAGCAGTTAAGTTTTTCTCAAAAAATTCCATCTGTGGTCTGCCTCTTGATCTGTTTGCGTTGTAGGGACGTCACTTTCCGATGGAATTGTTCCATCGTCCGTCATGGAGACGTTCATTGTGTCCAGCCCATTTCCATTTCAGTTTTGCTGCTTGTTCTATCGCGTCTACTGTCTTTGTTCTGGTTCTGATCCACTGGTTACGTTTTCTATATTTAAGTGATATACCCAACATTTCTCTCCATCGCTCTTGGTGCCTTCCTTATCCTATTCAAATTGGCCTGTGTAAATGTCCATGTCTCTGCTCCGCAGGTGAGCACCGGTATTATACAGGAGTTATATACCTTGCTTCGTAAGTATAGAGGGATTGTTTGATTTTTTAGAACGTAAGAAAGTTTGCCGAACGCTGCCCATCCCATTCTTACTTGTCTCGATATTTCGGCTGTTTGATTTTCTCTGTTAGCTCTGATTGCTTGTCCTAGGTAGATATTCTCATTTACCTGTTCTATTTTTTCTGTTTGTATTTTGATTGCCTGTTGGTCTTCCGTGTTTGTCATTACTTTTGTTTTGTTGAAGTTAATTTTTAGGCCTTTTTGCAGTGATTTTTCATGAAGTTCATTCAGCATTAATTCCAGTTCTTGTCGTTCCGAGGAGATCAGGAGTATATCATACGCATATCTAAGGTGATATAGGTATTTTCCGTTAATATATATTCCTCTGTTTTCCCAATCTGTTGACTTTATTATGTCTTCTAGGGTCAAGGTAAATAGTTTAGGTGAAATTATATCACCTTGTCAGACTCTTCGTTTAATTTTTATATTATCCGTTATTAATTTGTCGTCCAGAAATACGGTCATGGTTGCGGTTGGAAACTCTGATTTCTTTTACATCGTTCCATAATGGTTTGCAGAAATCCATATATCAAAGTCATCTTCTACCAGATATTGGATCAGATGTGTTTTGGTGGACATTATTATCTAGTACGACCTGCCTGCCTGGTGCGACAAGTTAAGTATCGGGATCTTCGTGAAGCTTCAGTACAGCGTCCATTTTCTTGGCTTCAGGTATTGTATCTCTACCACTTCTGCGGAGATTTTGAACATGGCCCATTGCTTAAAATGTTTTTGTAATTTCGCTAATATTTGATAAAACAATCAGTTTACAATTACGGTATTTAGCATTAAATAAATTACGAATGTTTGTTAATCGAGCCCTTTAGTTAGAGTTAATCGTAATTATTTGAGTTGTGGTGCTATAGAAGGATTTTAAAAGTACCATGGACCCAACGAGTTACAAATGCAGAAGTGTTAAGGAGACTACAAATGGGGGCAAGGTCAAAAAGCACATCAAAACAAGAAAGCTGGAATATTTAGGCCATATTACCAGAGATGTGAAATATGAAACATTAAAGCGTATAACGCAAGTTAAAATCAAGGGTAAAAGATCCATTAGAAGACGAAGAATTTCTTGGCTAAGTAACCAAGAGAGTGGTATAGTTGCAGCTCGGTAGATCTTTTCAGAGTAGCCGCCAATAAGGTACGGAGAGCTGTGATGATAGCCAACCTCCAATAGGAGAAGCAACTACAAGAAGAAGAAGAAATTACTAATTTTTGCCTAAGTAATCGCTCTATCTCCACAACCAATCATTATTAAAATCTGAATTCGTTCTGTTTCTATTTGTATAGTTCAAATTATAATTATATAATAGTTCATTTTTATGTATATTAATTGACAGATTGATATATATATATATATATATATATATATATATATATATATATATATATATATATATATATATATATATATATATATATATATGTATATATATAACTTAAAAATGGTTGTAATTTCAACACCAATGTAATAATGGATACTTTTTCAATGTTAATTTATTACGAACTGCCATATTTTCAATTTGTTATTTATTTCAGACATTCGACTGGCCCGTTGCACGTCCTGTAGAAGAAGATGAATTGCTTGTTATTGAATTGTACTCCAGAAATCGC
This sequence comes from Diabrotica balteata, assembly GCA_918026665.1. Lineage (NCBI taxonomy): Eukaryota > Metazoa > Arthropoda > Insecta > Coleoptera > Chrysomelidae > Diabrotica > Diabrotica balteata. The sequence goes on along the minus strand of OU898283.1, from coordinate 73,115,027 downwards.
TTATTCCCCGACAAACTGATAGGTTTCTACAAACTTATATTACAACGAGTAGTAAAAGATGGAAAATTATCTGTATCTGACAGCTTGCTCGATGGCAATAATCAAGCGCTACCCGTAAGTATAACAATTTATTAAAATATGTTAATGGTACACGGTTCTGAATTTTTTTTGGATATTTTAAGGTCTATAGTTATTAATTATATATAATTACATAATTATATAATAATTATTATTATTAGAAAAATAAACTACGAGGCATTAGTTAAATATTAAATAAACAATTTTTACTACTGTATAAATTAACTAAGTCACTTATCTATAGTCCGTCTAGAAAGTATCCGGAATTTTATATTTTTTCTAATTTTAATAGATTTTATAATTGTAACATTTTAATACAAAAGTAATGCATCAAGTAGGTTGTGCCGATAGTAGGTTATGGACAAAATCGCATGACAACACCATCAGTAAAATATTGTTGTTTGTAAACAGACTTAAGATTTGTGAAATAATAATAATAATAATAATTTATTCAACAATCATACAAAATTTGTTTCAATAATGAACAATATGTGAATAAATTAACCCGTAGGTCTCCGAGAGGTGTGGGGACACCTGTTTCGGTAAATGTAACATACAATAAATAAAAATACAATATAATATACTAAAGTATAAATACATATACACATATATATACACACATATATATATACACACATATACACACACACATATATATATATATATATATATAATATATATATATATATATATATATATATATATATATAATATAAAAATAACCATAAAAAACAAGCAGATTGAAAATTTAGATACTATAATCAAAGATGTATAATAAAATTAAACTTAGATACTAATAAGTTTTTAACGAGATCTGCAAATACACAAATTATGTTCTGGTAAATATGCTAAATAAAATAAACAATACAATGTATTCAATATAATAATATATACTGCTTTTTGAATCATAAAATAAACATAATTAAAATTTTAGTAGAAACCCTTGGTATGAATACAGCACTTACGTATGAATCAATTAGTTAACAAGATTTTTGAAAGGACAAAAGTGTAAACACACATGCTTCAATATAAATATGATAAACACATTAAATAAAACAATAAAAACAACACGATAATTTTAAATTTCAAAAATGAAATTTGTTTTTTAAAAAATATTTTTATTTCTAAGCTACAAATAAATACATCTAAACTGAACAAGACCAAGAATAATAATGATTTTACAATGCGAATAATTAAAGAAACAATATGATAACTTCTAGGGGAAACTGCAGAGTAAGTTGCAGGTGTTGGTTGCGATTCTGCCAGGTCCGGACTTTCGTACCATGTAACTCCTTCATCCTTAAGAGGAAAAATAACGGAGGTATTTTTGGATTCCAAATTTTGGGGACATCTTTCTTCCAATGGAATTTCGTCAGGAACCTTCTTATTTTTGCAATACTTTCGGTATCTGGTGATGATGTAAATTATAACGATTAGTATTAATATAGATAAGATGACTGAACCGGTGCTGATAAAGGGTGTAGTTGGAAAGCCAATTTCTTCTGGTGAAAGATTTCTGGCAATTCTGTTAATTTCGTATAGACCTTCCATATCGATTTTGCTCAAATTGGTTACTTGATATTTTACCTTTTCAGTCGAGAAATTTTCTAGTTTTGGTAATATTATGATTTTTCCAGATTGGATTCGTGGATTGTTTGAAAATTTTAAGGTTCCAACTTCTATTTCACATTTTGGTGGGATTTCTATTAACGAAGGATCTTTTATTTCCAAAAACGAATTGGACTCACATTTTGAGATTAATTTGACAGTACTGGATGGGATTATTAAGATCTGGTTCTCCATGACGTGCTCGGTAATGGGTTCTTGTAGATTTATTTCAGTGGCGTAGCATTTCTCTGGGTTACGTCCATCAATTAATTTATAGGTGCAGGTATCTATTTGGGTGTAGTCCTGTTGGCAGTAGTATCTGGTTTCGAGGATGGGACATTCTTCTTTTATCGATAGTGATTTTTCTCCTTTTGCCAAGTAGGGATATAAAGGAATATATGTTTGATGATTTTGTATTACGGGGTAAACATGGAAAAAATCGTAATTTTCTGATTTGAATATAGGAACATGGATAGCGAATATAAGCTTGGATTCGTAAAAGGTTACTTGGGTACTGAGAAACAGATAGTATGTTAGGGCATTGTTAAATTTTGCGATTTGTTCTTCTTTGTATATATGTGATAAATATGACATCATTTCTGAGATTTCTTGGGTAGATATTATTGAATTATGAAGAGTATTTAATTTAGAGAAAACTATCGAATTTTCAATATTGTCAATAAATGTTATTAAATTTTGGCAATCAAGATTAATCTGGTAAAGAATACTTTGATAAGTTATGTAATTATTCAAAGTGATTATTTTGGTTTCTAATGAATATTTAAATTTTTCTATATTGTCTTGCAATTTTTGTTGATTTTGCCACAAGGTTGATAAAGATTGATTATAATGATTAACAAGCTTTTTGTACAAAGTTGACTGAAGGTTAAGTTCATGAATTACATTTTTCTGATTTAGTTGTAAAATATTAATTGCTTTATCGTATCGTTCTCCATCGTCAGCATCTAAAGTTCCAAAAGCCCATTTATTAATTTTGCCTATTCCATCTATTAAACCTCTTTTAGAGCGAATATGTGGATGTAAATTTTCGAATTTTCTTTCGAGAATTTTTATTAAGAATTCGGTTCTTTTTGTCATTTGTTCAGCTAAGTTATGAAAAGATATAGGGTTAGAAGCGTTACTTACTATTAGACTATTCTTAAGGCTATAAAAATGGTTAGTTAAACTAGCTATCTGTTTAGTTACTTCTCTTAAATCTAGATAGTGTAAAAAGGTATGCTTAGTGTAAATAATTTTACAGGGTCCTAATAATATGGGTAACAGAGGATTCGTTATAGAAGTAATTTTTACATCTTCTCCTTCACATCTCCGTTGGAGTGCCAGGAATATCAGGAGCAACCACGTTGTCCGGATTTTCATTTTCCTGAAAAGATATTTTTTGTTTTACTTTGGGTTTTCTAATTATATTTTTATGGTAATTTCCTTTATTAGTTTGTAAGATAAGGCCTGAATCTTGGACTACTTCAGTCTTTTTAAATTTTGGTGCCTTTTTATCGCGCAATTTTGTTTTGACGTATGCAACGTCCTGGTTAGAGAAATCTGGAGGGTCATTTCGATTTTCATTTAATTTATTAATTATTTTTTCTTTCGTTTTTTCGTTTCTACTTTTTATTATTTCGTATAACTGTTTACTTACTTTTTTATGGTTTTGTACATAGTATGATAAAATAAGGTTATCGTCCAAGTCGAAAGGATCTGGATTATTAATGTGTCCTTTTGTTATTTCAAATGGGGTAAACTTAGTTATGGAATGAATTGAATTATTATAGCTTAAAATAGCATGTTTTATTAATTGGTTAGGAGTTAATTCTTTATTTTCTTCTCTAAGACAGCGAAAGCATTCTATTAGTGTAGAATGAAACCTTTCTACGGGGGAGTTGGAATTACTATTTTTAGAAGTTGTGAAATGTAGTTCTATATGGTGAAGTTTACAAAAATCTATAAGGTCATTATTTTTAAATTCTGTGCCACAGTCGGCAGTAATTTTATAAGGTAAACCGTGGTGGCTTACGAAGAGAAGTAAATTTTCCACTACGGAGGTGCCATTGACACTAGGTAAAGGATATGCTTGGGCATATCTCGAAAATGAATCTATAATCGTTAAATATGATTGGTTAGAAATTTTAAAGACATCTACATGAATATGTCAAAGGGTTTTGATGCAGTGGGAGTTAGACTAAATTTTATAATTGGAGGATTTCTATCGTATTTATTTTTAAGACAAGTTTCGCAATTATTTATAAATTGTTCGATATCTTCTGCCATTTTTGGCCAATAGTAACGTGATCCTAAGGACATTTTTACTTCGTTTATACCGCGATGTCCTTTTTTGTGTATGTGATAATACTCTAATGTTTCTTTCTGTTCCCGAGTATCTATTATGTCAGTTAAAAATTTTGTAGAATGTACAAACTTAAAAGCGGAATTTTTAAAATAATTCTGAACTATTACTACAAATGTTTCTGGTAAAATATTTTCTTTAAAGTACAAAGCATAAGTCTTTTTGGGATCTATATATTCTTTTACAAATTTAAAAATACTTTCTTCAATATTTCTTTGGGGTAAAGTAACATAAAATCTGTTATTATCAAATATTTTTTCATTTTTGCATTTTATTTTATTTATTTCTCCAACTGTTAATATAATTTGATTTTTATAAGTATTTAGGGCCTTTTCGGTTATGGGTATACCTAGAATGGGATTTTCTAAAGAGGTATGACAGGTTTCTAAGTCTGAGTCATTTCTTTCGGGATTTTCGAAAGGGGGTCGAACTTGTATGTCCGAAATAATATTTATTTTACTAGTTAATCCATCATTTAGTAAGGAGTCAAGGTCTCCTTCTGAAAGTTGCGGTAAGTCGTCAAGGTTGCGTAGTTCATCATCTATTATTTCATTTATGTCACCTAAATTAACGTCCATCGATTCCGTTTCGAGAGCATTTAAATCGGAATCTATTTTAATTCTAGAAAGCGCGTCGGCTACTTTATTATTTTTCCCTTTTAAATATTGGATATCATAATCAAATTCTTCGAGCTTAAGTCTCCACCGTACTAAGCGAGAGTTTGGCTCTTTAAGTGAAAATAACCACTGAAGGGGTTTATGATCAGTTAAAATTTGGAATCTGCGACCGAAGAGATATGGTCGAAAATATTTGCAACCGTATACAATCGCTAATAATTCTTTCTCTATGGTGGAATAATTAATTTCGGCTGAATTTAAAGTACGTGAGGCGTAACATATAGGGTGGTTATCTTGCATGAGAACGCTGCCAATTGCATAATTAGAAGCATCAGTTATTAATTGAAAAATTTTGTTAAAGTCGGGATAAGCTAAAATAGGTTCTGAAGTCAAAAGATTTTTACAAATATTAAAACAGTCTAAGAATTCTTTGTTGTGGATAACTTTCTGATCCTTTTTTAAACACATGGTCATAGGTTTAGTTATAGCTGCGAAGTTTTTAATGAATTTTCTATAGTATCCTAACAAACCTAAAAATGATTTTATTTCTTTCTGCGTACGAGGGATTGGAAAATTTTTAATCGCTCTAATCTTTTTTGGATTAGGCTTAACTCCGTCTGGGGTCACTATATGCCCAAAAAATTCAACTTCCTTTCTAAGGAATTCGCATTTGTCAATTTGTATTTTTAATTGTGCGTCTTTTAATTTTGCAAACACCAATTTTAAGTTTTGAATGTGCTCTTGGAGGCTTGTGCTAAAAATAATTATATCGTCCATATATACCATACAGATTTTGTTTTGTAAATCCTTTAATATTTCACCCATTACCCTTTGGAAGGTGGATGGTGCGTTTTTTAAGCCAAAAGGCATTCTTAAAAATTCGTAGTGTCCATTATTGACACTAAATGCTGTTTTTTCTATGGAGCAGGGGCTCATCTCGATTTGATGAAAGCCGCTAGCTAAGTCAAGAGTAGTAAAATATTGTGCTCGTCCTAATTTGTCCAATATTTCGGTAATATTGGGTATCGGATATCGATCACTAATGGTTTTATCATTAAGTTTCCTATAATCTATAACACAGCGAAATTTTTGTTGATTGGAAGAATCGAGTTTCTTCTTTACTATCCAAAGTGGGGAACCCCAGGGACTATTACTGGCTCTAATAATTCCGTCGTCTAACATTTTGTCAATTTGCTTTTTAATTTCTTCCTTGTGAACATAAGGATATCTGTACGACTTTACATGTACAGGTTCCTCGTCGGTTGTTTTAATAACATGTTTTACTTTTGACGTAAATGTAAGTGGGTCGCCTGGTTTCAAAAATATGTCTTTATATTGCGAACATAATTTAATAATTTCCGATTTTTCTTCCGTGTTCATATGATCCGTTCTAATAAGATTTTGGATTTGCATTTTATCTATTTTATAATTATTTTGTCTATTAGAAAATTCAAATTTATAACATTGATAAACGTTAGAATCGTATGGATAAGCGTTTATGGGTTTTAATAATGTTATAGATAAATTTTTATTAGTTTCATTGACAAATTCTACTAAAGCTAAACCATCATTTGCTACAGTTAGCATTTCTGGTACATACATATCACCTAAAACTATCTTATCGATTAATATTTCACCGTTCGGTACGGACACAGGGACTTCTTTTCTAATCTTTTCATAAGGGCCAACAGATATTTCAAACTTTATGTCTGATGGTTTTCTAAATTTAATAGGAATTATTGTGTCTCTGCTAACGAGACATTTATTATTAAAATCAATGTTAAACTTCATGGATAATAGGTCATTAACACCGACTAAGCCATCATAAAACTCATGAAAGTCATATAATATGTAGTGCAGTATATTGTTTCGATTAAATTCTTGGAACGCCGGTATGGCTGCTTGGTATTTGATATTTTTCGTGCCAAGAGACGTAGAAATTGAAACGTTTGAAGGATATATGCAATCTGAATAAAATTGTTCAGCAATACTGGGTTTTAAGATTGATTTCGTACTACCAGTATCAATTAATAATTTTAATGGGGGGTTAGAAATAGTGATGTAAGGTAAAGGGTTATTAGAGGTTAGATTTAATTCGATTAAGTTGTTTGGTTTTCTGAGGCGGTTTCTTGAAAATTCTGAGGAAAATAATCTAAATCTACTTGTTCACCGGAATGGATATCTGCGTCGACGTCGCTATGCGTCTGTTCGCATTCTTGTCTATCGTAACCATTATTATATAATTCTTCAACTATAATATTCGGCTTTTGCCCATTATTTTGAAAATAGTTTCTATTAAAATTATTTGTTCTTCTGTTAGACGTTGAAGGGAATCTAGAATTTGTAGAAATATTCATCGGTTCCGGCTTTGGGACGCGATGTTGGGGAGTTCGATTTGGTCTGAAAAACATTCGTATTTCGGGAAGGTCCAAAGACTTCTGAATTAGTTGGGAGTCTTTTAGGCGGTAACTGTTGAGGCTGTACATTAATAGGTTGGCGGGGCCATTGGAAATTTTGGGGATAATTATTATTTGTATTAAAGTTTGGATTTTGGGGAATAGAAGAATTTGTTTAAAAATATTGATTATTCATGGGATTATAAAATTGCCCGTTTGGATTAGGGAAATTCCGATTTCTGAAATTGCCTTTATTTTGGTGCGACTTATTGTCATTATTACTTGAATAAAATTTCTCGAAATTCTCAAATTCATTTACATAAGCTATGGCGTGTTCTAAAGAAGCTGGTGCTTTTAAATGCATATTATTTTTTAATGTGCCGGTACAACCCGCAATAAAAGTATTTAGTGCTTTATTTTCGCAAAATTGTATGAAAACAGTTTTTTGATTTACATCAGGACTAGTATTATTGCTAATTCTTTGTACTATATTACTTGCTAACAATTGTAATCTATTTCCAAATTCTATTAAATTTTCATTTCTTTGTGGCCTAGTTCTAGTAAGTTCTTGTATTAAGGATTGTAAATTACGTTTATCAGAAAAACATTGTATAAGTGCGGCTTTTAAAAGTGTTCAATTATTTAATTCTACCCTATTTCCTACCATAAGCTCAGCTTTTCCTATAAGTTTTCCTTGAATACATTCAAAAATGTGATCATTTAATTCTTGGTCATTATATGCTCTATATGTAATAATTAAGTTATCGCAAAGATAAATAAATTTATTTAAAGTATTAGTATCTCCATCATAAGGTCTAATATTTGAAATTTTTGACTTAAATAGTTCCCAATTAATGGGACGCGTTGCCGTCGCTTGATTAGCTTGAACAGTTTGGTTAGTTGCCATTTTAATATTTTTATTATCTTTATTTTTCCTACTTTTAAAGTTAATCTTTAGATTTTTAAGAGATTCTACCAAGGAATCAGCATTAATCATAAAATGAAAATATCGTCTAATAAACAATGTCTTAACAAGCTATCTTCCAAATTTATGAAAAATAAAAGGAAGGCAAGAAGGAACTTGGCACTCACCTCGATAGTCTTTGCCAACTACTTCTCCAGATTCGTCCACCCAAATGAAGGACTGCTGTCACTGAAGGGCTGCTTTCCAATGGGGGCTGTTTTCCACTAAACGGAATGTTCTTTGGATTTGCACTTAAGGCGTTGAAACACCAAAGTCCCGAAAAAGTCTGCTTTCCGATAGATACGAAATTCACAGTTTCGCGACTCGCACAAATCCTACTGACTGCGCCAATTTTAAATTTCAAAAATGAAATTTGTTTTTTAAAAAATATTTTTATTTCTAAGCTACAAATAAATACATCTAAACTGAACAAGACCAAGAATAATAATGATTTTACAATGCGAATAATTAAAGAAACAATATGATAACTTCTAGGGGAAACTGCAGAGTAAGTTGCAGGTGTTGGTTGCGATTCTGCCAGGTCCGGACTTTCGTACCATGTAACTCGATATATTATATATTTTTTTAAATTATCTTTGAAAGGAGTAGATTTAAAATTAAAGTTTTTTCTTTAAGAAAGTTTAAGTGAATATGGCTTTATAACTTATGCTACTATAATGATATTACAAAAATGTCTTGTCTATTCCATGAGATATAATCTTAATTTATTTTTAAAGAGAAAGACATTCTTCGTATTTTTAATATCAAGGGGAATAAGATTGTATATTTTTAGGGGCTAAAAATAAGAAAGACGGTTGACAGAAAGATTTCGTCATTTTTGGAGCCATATAGAGGTGCTTGCCTCTAGTATGATATCCATGTGAAGGCAAGTTACTTTTAACTTTCATGGTGTGAAATTTTACAGATATACAAAGAAAGTATAACTGCTTTAAGTCAAATATTTTGCTCTCCTTATATAGTCTATCTGTAGAACAAGTGTAGGGTTTAGCCATAATTATCCTCAGAAATCTTCTTTGCATGATTTCTAGTGGGAGAATGTGAGTTTTTAGGGCGCTTCCCCAAGCCAGTATACCATAACGGAGATGACTTTCTACTAATCCATAATATAGTGTGCGAAGGTATATATCCGGTATGTGTTTTTTTAGGTGCTTAAATTTATAGAGGATAAACTGTAACTTTTTAATAACGTATTTAATGTGACAATCCCATTTTAAGTGTGTGTCTATTATAACGCCCAAATATTTAACATTCGTTACTGGTTTGATGCAAGAATTGTGTTGATTATGTGTTATTCGAAGAGGTTCGAATAGATCAATATTCGGGGTATAAATAGAAATTGGTAAATAAACAGTTTTTTTAAATTTATTGTAAGTATTTTATAATCAAACCAGTCTTTTATGAATTGTAGATCAGTTTCTGCTTTTATTTTTAAGTCATACCACTTATCAGCTTCATAAACAATAGCCGTGTCATCAGCAAACCCAATTATATGCCCTGTACTTTGCAATGAAAATAAACCATTTATATATAGATTAAATAAGACAGGTCCTAACACTGTTCCCTGAGGCACTCCATACGTTATACCTCTTTGTCCGCTTATTGTTTCGGAAACCCTTACTACCTGCTGCCTCTCAGATAGGTAACTTCTGAATAGTTGAAGACAGTTGCCTCTTATACCAACTTTCTCTAAGGTTTGTAAGAGTTTACTATGACTGACAGTATCAAAAGCTTTGGCCAAATCTAGAAATACACATAAGCAAACTTTATTATTGTTGAGAGTTTCATACACTTTTGATGTTAGATTCAAGACGGCATCTTGTGTGGAAGTATTTAGCTTAAAACCAAATTGGTTAGCAGAAATTAAATTATACTTTTTGATGTATGCTGTAAGTCTATTATTAAGTAATAATTCAAATATTTTAGACATGTGTGGAATAAGCGATATAGGTCGGTAGTTTAAAGCAAGAGTTTTGTCTTCACTTTTGTATATTGGTATGACTACTGCTGTTTTGAAGGCTTTGGGCCATATTCCTTCTTCCATACATATATTGAAAATGTAAACCAATGGTTCGAGTATGTATGGTGAAATTGTTTTCAAACATTCTGAATTAATATCGTCAATGCCAGTTGCCTTTTTACTTTTCAGTTGATTTATTATTGTTTTCATTTCAAATGTATTTGTAGGTAGTAAAACCATTGAGTTTGCCAAGGAGGTATTATCATATACCTGGCGGGAGTTGCTAATGATTTGTTCAGCCAATATTTTGCCCATCTCCGAAAACGTCTTATTAAATTCATTTGCAATATCGGAGGGATGAGTCAATATCTTTCCCATTTGGTTTTTAAGACTGTCGATAGGCATTTTTCCTTTTTTAGTACCACTAAGATCTTGCACTACACTCCACAATTGTTTATTGCTATTTGAATTCTCTAAAATCTTATTTTTATAATAATTCCGTTTTGTTTTATTCATAAGTGAATGCAGTTTATTTCTATATGCTTTATATTTTAGCAGTAAATCATGGTTATTCGGATGAAGCTTCGTTAGTCGATACAGTCTATCTTTTTCACTAGCGGATTTTACTAAAGCTTTTGTAATCCACGGTGTAATTTTTGTGTTTTTCCTTTTTCTTTTTTCATAATACGTACATTTGTTGATATTTTGCTGGACAACTGTTATTAATTGATCTGTTGCTAAATCCGGGCTACTATTTTTTAGGATAAAGTCCCAAGATTGTTTAGAGATAATATCTATCAGCCTTTTGTAGTTGATTCGTTTAGCATAATAGTCATTTGTCTTTTTAGTTGTTTTTTTGCTAAAAACTATTTCTAATGCTACTGCAAAGTGATCTGTTATGTCAGTTTCTATTACTAGAGGTATAATATTCTCCAAGCTATTGGTTTTTGATTTTACAAATATATGATCTAAACAAGCTGTTATTCTAGTTGGGTTATTTATAAAGGATGTAAATCCGCACTCACTCAGAATACTTGTATATTCCATGGTATCATCGTTTAAATTCAACAGGTCAATGTTTGAACAATTTGTGAAATAATGTCGCAAGTAGAAAAAAGAAAAGTGGTGGAATATTTGTATAGAAAGGGCGTTCAAAACGGTTATAAAACTGGTGCAATTGACTGAACTCGGAAAAAGTGCAGTGTATGAGACAATAAAGAGGATAAAAAATAGCATAAATATAAGATATAGACCAATTTCGGGTAGACCGCGTAAGATTCGCAGAAACAATTTTAATGCTATAGTGGCTTTAGGACGATAAAATCCACGCATAGGATTTCAAAAATTAGCGAACAGATTTGGAAATCAACTAAGAATAAAAGTGTGCCCAGATACTGTCCGCATGTCATTGAAAAAGCAGGGCTACATATCAAGGATTCAAAAAAAATCCCTACAATGATACCTCTGCAAAGGCAACGAAGAATAGATGTTTGTCAACGTTTTCAAGAAGATAATTTTAATAATGTCTTTATATCTGATGAAAGTTATTTCCAGCTTGGTGCAAATCATCTAAAAGTCCTATCAAGAGAAAATGTTGCCGTTCAAATTTCCAAATTTCCCACTAAAATAATGGTTTGGGGAACAATATAACAATAGTGCGAAATATTGTAACATCCTAAATGATTTTCTTCTTGAAGCGGCTCATGTTTTATATCCAGATGAGTGGCGTTTTCAGCAGGATAATGCAAGATGCCATACTTCTGCTTATACTCAAGCTTGGATGTACGAACACGAATTGGCAACAATTCTGTGGCCAGCAGCATCTCCAGATCTTAGCCTCATTGAAAACATATGGGGACTGATGAAGATTAAAATGGAACGAGCAGCGCCATGAAATAAAGAAGGTTTGATTCGGTCAGTTTTACATGCCTGGAGCACCATTAACGAAAATTATGGCCTTGGCCTAGTTTAGTGTCTACCTGGACGTTTAGTTATGTGTTTAGATTTAAATGGAGGTTGTATAAATAAATGAGATGAATTATTTGTTAAAATTTTATATTTCAAGTGATAGAAATAAATACCGTAAAATTATAATTATGCTTTCTTTTTTCCGGATACTTTCTAGACGGACTATACATCAACAACTAACCATATTTTTTTATTCCAAGAAATACATTAATAAATTAAATCTATTAAATTAATAAGTTTTTTATAGTTTATTATCCCAGGAAATGAAGCCGAACAATTACTTGAAAAATCGGAATATTACTGAACGTTATTTTTTAACTGAAATATCTGGGTGATGTAAATATCAAGGACGTATTATCCCGTGGTTACCGAAACTTTTACTGCGTCATGACATTTTTTATTAATTTCAATATTGTGAAAAGACTACGCATTCTAGATAAAATCGTTCAACAAAGGACTTTCTTGAAAATTTTTTCTCTTTAAAATGAGATTTTTTTAAAATGAAAAATGTATAAACAAAAATTTATTGACAATTTTCAAAAGATGGTCACAATCGGTCAAGTAGCTTTTAAACAATTATATTTGTTTATTCTAATTGAGAGAATAAAAGTCATTTTTAAATGGCTGTACAGGTGCTTTGTCAATACTTAGAATGTTTTTTTTTTGGTCTGATTCTCAAATAAGGTCCTCATTTATAAGGTCTCAAATTTTTATGCTTTTAAAAAACTACAATAATTTTTAATTGTTTACTTACAAATAATTAATGCAAAATGGAATACCATTACCATTATATTGGCAATATGCCTAACTTATGTAGCGCAGTAAATAATAATAGTAACATTGTCATACTACAGTATATCATGGTAATATGGTACTAAAAATATTTTCTTGAGAAAGTTGCACCCTGAATATTTTAAGTTTTCTAATTAACGTGTAAGTTACCAGACTACGGCTGGCTTTAAAACTGTAATATCTACCGTTATTAATAAAATTATTAGTATTCCGCCAGTACACTCTTAAATAGCAATAAAACAAACGTTTTATTGCTATTATAAACAAAAATTAAAAATAAATCTTAAACTAAACCGAAATTATCCAACAATAAAAGTTGCGAAATCTGTCACACGATACATCAGTATAAACTGCTTCCTTGTTAAAACCTCGACCCCGTGCAGTTGATGTTGCTTCAGGCAAACGGAGCGAAAGTTTATTCCGTTTCAAAAAAGCGCAAAGCCATTCCCACCCAGCCAACTTGGTGTTTTTGTTGAAATGATGTTTGATGTTGTTTTCTCTGCCATCTGATATGCCAAGCTACGGATGGAACGAGTTGTAAGACCGAACACCATAGTTTCCATATTCTTTGCACATGTTACCTAATGTGTTATCTATGTTTTCTAATGCTTCCAGAGCGCTGACCATAGATTTTTTAAACCATTTTTGACGCTCAGTCTTTCGTTGGTAACTTCTAGGCATCTGAAACAAAAACAATTCTTCTAAGTTTATTCTTATTTTACCATAAACAAGCTTAAATATTGTTTGGTTTTAAAATTCTTTTATTTTTTAAAAAATTATGATTTTGACGTAACTATAGAATTTTCACATAAGGGCTAAAACGGGTTTTCCCATTTTATCCCACCCGGTTATTTCTTGTTTTACCCCACATGCTGTTTTAAAATAAAAAAACTTACCTTGTATGCTCACTATGAGTTGGTTAACTCAAAAAACTTCACATTTTGCGCAGGACACTAGACATCATCTGAGTTCAAAAATTATTTCAAAAACTTGTTTAAAACAAAAGTTACAGCTTAAAACGTGGGACCCGAAAATTACATCAGGCACCTGTCAAAACACATATTTTGGTCTGAACACGAGGTCATGTATGTGAACAACGGCGCATTCGAACTACAAGCCAAGGCGCGTTAGAGCTCTTACTAACGACAACGTTCAACGTGACGTTTTTGACACCGTCCCGTTGTACGTTGCTCAGTGTCTTTCAGGGTCTCATGAATGTGTGTTCACGCAACGGCAACCAACGGAAAAACGTTCGTTAAGAAGAGCCCTTAGACGGTGAAAAGTTAACTGTGAGTTGGTTGCCGTTGCGTGAACACACATTCATAAGAACCTGAAAGACACTGAGCAACGTCCAAAGGGACGGTGTCAAAAACGTCACGTTGAACGTTGTCGTTAACAAGAGCTCTTAGACGAATGTTTTAAATATTTTTCAACGAGGCTGACGTCATTGGTAGGCCGCTAGAGACGCTATCCCGTTTTACCCAAGTATCCCATTTTACCTCATCTTCCAATACAAAGAAATTAACAGCTTATTTTCGTCTTCGTAATTAGTTTTAAGACTTGATATAGCAATTTCTAATTTTTGATTAGTCACGGATAAAGATTCAATTAATTGTAGCGGTTGACCTCTTAGAAGCGTTTTTAAATAATAAAATTTTTCGGTATCAGATCTTAATTTGGCATTATTTAACACAAGTGTTTGAAAAAAAAAAACAAATAATGATTGCCACTCTTGAGCATCGCCAGAAAAAGGTTTAATATTAATATCTGGGAGTTTTACATTAGAAAAATGATTTTGAGAAATGCAGGCATTAGTCGTTGCACCATCAGAACTTATTTATTGTTATATATGTTATTTTTTCTAAGTTTCAAATAAACTATCATACTTAATTGTATTAGCTGTTTATTATTCAAATCATCTGAATTAGTATTCAAAAAGCTTTCAATACGGGTTAATTGAGATTTAAAACCCCCAATTTGCTAGGTTAAATTCTGAGAAGACATTTCAGACATCAAACGAAGCTCTATGAGGCCATAAGAACATTAGAAATGTTAGAATGTTTGTTCGGGCTGTTAGGCTGTTGTCTTCTGAGATTAGTTTTCGACATTTTAGTGCCAACACTAGGGGTTGGCATCTTCTGAATGTGCCAACATTTAACGGTAACTTTTACCTAGTAAGTGTTAACAAAGTTTTGTATTAACCTTGGTCCAAATTTAAATTTCACATTCTTTTTAACTAAAGTGGTTATATACTTTTTAGGACAATGATGATGGAGTATGGATTCTGAAAACGTTTTATTGTTGTGATATAGCTCGATTGGGTTTTTTAATTGTATACCTTTTATAAATTATTTTAATAATTTTTTTTTATTTTTTTTTTCGTTGTTATTAACATTTGGATAAAAGATTTAATAACGTGTAATCTTCACACATCGCCTGCCACTGATGTGACCTTGAGATTGGAAAATATCACAACAAAAGTATTATGAAAATATAATTTTTCATCATCATCATCATTCTGGCTTGACAACCCTACCTGGGTACTAGCCTATTTAAGAATTTCTCTTCAGTCGTCCCTATCCAAGCACGTATTCTCATATTTCTCATGTCTTCATCGA
This sequence comes from Diabrotica balteata, assembly GCA_918026665.1. NCBI lineage: Eukaryota > Metazoa > Arthropoda > Insecta > Coleoptera > Chrysomelidae > Diabrotica > Diabrotica balteata. Next base: position 73,099,646 of record OU898283.1, on the reverse strand, counting down.
TGTTATCAAGAGACCTTGTTCTAGGTCTTCCTCTTTTTATCTGACCAATGGATCGATCAACGAGCGTTTTTCTAGCTGGGTTGTTTTGTTCCATCCGTTTTTTTATACGTCCTATCCACCGTCCTATCTTAATATGTTTTATGATATCAAGTTCCTGGTACATTCTATAAAGTTCAAAGTTGTATCGTCTTCTCCATACTTGACACAGTCATTCACTGCTCCAAAAATTCGCCTTAGTACTTTTTTTTTAAACATCCTAACATGTTTTCATTATTTTTTGTTAGAGTCCAGGTCTCCGAACCATATCTTATCACTAGGCGTATTCTTGTTTTATAGAATTTAATTTTTATATTTCTCGATATAATTGTGGAGTTAAGGAGGAGATTGAGCCAAAAATAGCATCTGTTGGCCTTATATATAATTAATATATAATTTTTAACTTCTTACATATTCGTAGTAGATACTTACAAATGAAACATAATTTTATCCTTTGTTTTCTGCAGTATTTTTGCTGTTTTAACCATTTTAAATATTTTTTATTTTTTAATTTAACTCGTATTGAATACTTCCAACGACAATGGACTGCAAAATATTAAAAATTTAACGAATTTATTGATTAATAAAAAAGAATCCATTAAATTATGACTTAACGCATAATGTTATTTGTTTAACATTAAAATATTGGGGATAACCATATTTACGTTAATCACCAGTCAAATTCAATTCAATTCTCTGCTAAACCGTTTGTAGCAGGATGATATGTACAAACTGTCAAGCAATCTCTGCGTAACCTAAATTTTTGTACAGGTGATAAAGAGCCAAAGTTACATAAATTTTTATTTCAATATAGAATTATACCTAATACTACTACAGGTTTAAGTCCTTTATAACCTTTATGTTCGGTAGAGTGATACGGTCAAGGTTAGATACTTTTAAACCAAAAGTTGTTTGTGACAAAGCTCAAGATGATAGTTACAGGATTTTAAATGAGGGAGAAAGAGTGGAAGCTAGAGATTCAACTGAGATTGGGTAGTAGAAAAGCTGGGAAAGCTGCACTATATAATCAAATTAGTTGATGGCCAGTATTGGAAACGACACATTGACCAGTTAAGACCTATAAGGGAAAATACATCATTACAGCCCGAAAATAATGTTATGTCTTATGTGCTCACAGTTATAAATGAATATATCGAGAAACAAACAGCTGCTTGTGAGTCAACTTCAAATAATGATAATACCAATAAACCTGAGGTACAATCAGAACGAATGGATGCCAAAAGATTACCTTCTCATAGTCAAGGTGATTCAAGTATCATTTCCTCGGCTTGCTCAGATGTTCCTTTGCGCTTACATTTATTGCATTGTAACTCTTTTTTAGGTCATTTATTTGCTAAGTGTTACTCAGACCCACACCTAAAACCATTTAAGACTTTATTTACATAATTTTCATTATCTGACACGTTCCTTAATGTTGTATTGGCTGATTTTTCAGTTTTCTTGTCCACACTAACTTTATTCACCATCCCTGCATGTGATTGATGTAACTGGGCAGTATGTTTCCATACTCATGGCCCTTTCGATGGTTAGATCTTTTATCTCCAGCTACTCTGTATACGTTCATTAGGCCAAATACAAATTGATTTCGTAACGGTTTCTTTTGGTACTCACCAAAGTTGCAAGTAATTGCCAATCTTTGTAGGACTGTTAGGTTATCTTTTACACTTTCCCTTCAATTTGTTTTCTCTGTAGAAAACGAAAAATTTCTGCTATTTCTAGGGGCTCTGGATTGTAATGCTCTTTCATAATATTCACTACTTCATCATATGATTTCGCATTTGATGTTTGGGGAGATAACTTATCACATAATATATCATACGCTTCTGTTCCCATATCATGTAATAAGTAAGCTGATTGCTTACTCTGTGGGATGCCGAATACTTTAAACGCACTTTCCAACCTCATCAGCCATCTATAGAATTTCTTTGATACGTCATACGCTCCTATGGAAAATACGGTCTGTACTGTATGATGGACCATCTCAGCTAGTCCGCCTTGGTTTGAGGTAATCGGCATGTCTACACTATTTGGCATTTTCCAGGTTGTTTTTCACTGGGGGTAATTTATAAAAAATATAAACGTAATTCGCTCCGTCCTCGTCGCCAACTGTTGTGTCCGTACACACTTTGTAGATATCTTGACTATCTTAGTTGATGTTTTTAGGATTGAAATCAATGTACTCGTAATTTGTAAATTACATCTTATATTTACCAACACATGTAGTACTTCTTCTTCTTCTTCTTTTGGCTTTTATTCTACTGAATAATCAGCCAGTACATTTGTTGTGTTAATTTTGGGCCACTGTCGTGAGTCTGAGAATATATCTCATGCCCTATTATCAGTGAATATAGACATTTTATTTACAAATCTACATTTTATTTATGTTTTCTATTTTCTTATAATTGGTTTAAATGTTAATTTTGGATAGGTTATTACGAAGGTTATAATTTTATATGGTTGATCTGTAGGAATCTGAGAAGAATTTTGATAATTTTAGGGTTAATATCGCATAGAAGCATTTGTATGTTAATTTGGGTTTTAATATTAATTTTGATCAGCTCCTGATAGACATCATAATCTTTTATTTTGTTTATTGGGCATTCCCAAAATATGTGTTCTAGTTTTTCCATTTGCCCACATTCACAGTATGGGTTATCGCGAATGTTGATTTTATATAAATGTACTCCTGTCAGACAATGACCAGTTCTCATTCTAATAATGATAGTACTTAATATGTCGCCTATCTATGTATGGGATTGTGTCAAACCATGGTTTATTAGGAAAAAAATTTGTATGTTGTTATACCACTTGCCTTTATATTGAAAAGAATTTAACCAATTATTTTGATGCATAGAATATATTTTATTTTTTAATAATGGCATGATATCCAAGCTCCTTAATTGAATTTTAGCAGGAATATTTAATTCAGCTCCAATCTTTGCCAGTTTGTCAGTTATTTCATTTCCCTTGATATCATTATGTCCAGGAATCCAACATAATCTAATATCTTTCCCATATTTATTTAAATAGTATAGTTTTTTTTTAACTTTCAAGACTCTGTAATCCTTTGTTGCAGTTATCATATTGTTATTAATGTTGTCTATAGCGCTCTTTGAGTCCGTAAATATTATAGCTTTATCAAAATTTTTTTCCTCGCAAATCATTAGACCCTTTTGAATAGCTATTATTTCAGCTGTACAGATATTAATAAGTGAAGGAATTTTTTCAGAAAAGGAATAATTTATACTTGGTATGTGTATTCCTATGCCCGTTTTGGCTTCCTCAAGGTTTTGATTTTTTTGTTTTTTTTTGAAGCATCTGTAAATATTTGTATGTAATTATAGTAATACGAATTTACTAAATTATAATATTCCCAAAGGTTATGGGAACTAGTTTTTTTATAATGTTTTTATAATTGGTACATTATAAGTGTAGATTTCGTATTCATTTGAGTAGCAAGCTGGTATGTCACTTGTGTTCATTGATTTGTTAAGATAATTACATCATCCGCATATGATAGAAGTACACAATTTTCAGGTATTATTGTGTATATATTTTTAAGATAAATATTGAATAATATTGGGCTTAAAGGTAAGCCTTGTATTAGACCTTGTGTAGTATACGATGGTCCAACCATTTCGTGATAATGATTTTTAACATATATAGTCCTATTATTTAAGAATTGAAATATAAGCTTATTGATGTATATTGGAATATGAATGTTATTAAGAAGTCTGTATAGTATGTAAATATTCACATGATCGAAAGCTGCTTTAGTATCTAAGAAAGTAGCATTTACATATTGGTTTTGTGAGAAAGCCAATTGAACATAAATATTTAAATGATCTAAAATTATTACTAACTCCCATACCTTTTCTAAATCCTACTTGAAATTGGCTAAAGGTTTTTTGATTTTCCACGATCCAATCCAGCCTATTTTTAATAATTGAATCCAGTTGTTTTACTACACATGATGAAAGTCCCAGAGCCCTATAATTTTCTGCTCTTAAAGTATAATTTTGAATTTTTTTGTTCTTAGGAATACTTATAATAATCTGAGTTTTCCACTCATTGGGAATCAGTTCACCTTCTTTAACCTTGTTGTATAATTTTAGTAGCCATTTTAGCTCTATTTCAGGTAAATGTTTTAACATATTAAAGTTAATATTATCAAGACCTGGTGGTGTGTTTTTTTTTAAAGTCTATTTTTAATTCTCTGAGATTAAATTCACTAGACAAATGATCAATGAAACTGAAAGGTTAGTTAAAGGTTAGTTAATATTTCATAACTTATTTTTTCATTGGGAAGTTTATTGTTTGATGGTTGAGATAATGCATTTTTAAATTTTCTTATAGTTTGCCAAATAGAGCTGATGACTACATTTCTATTAATATTCCCACAATACTCCATTAACATTTACTTCTTTATTGTTTTTAGAAGTCGTTTTGATTGAGCAATTATGTGTTTTGCATTAATATAATTATTAAGATTAAAATTATTTTTAAATTCCTTTAACGTCTTTTTTCTTTTATTTATTATTTCAGTGCATTCCTGGTCCCACTAAGGTACTCTTTTTTGATATTGCAGTTTTCTTATGCCTCCGCATTGTTTATTTGGGATAGCAATTTCTACTGCTTGGATAATTATACTTGTGAAGTGATTATAGGATTGATTTTCTATATTTAAATGTTCTTCTATGTATTTACTATACTTGTTCCAATCAATTTCTCTAATTTTGTTTTTTAAATTTAAGTTTTTATCGGTTATAATGCTTTTTCCATCACTATACTTAATTTAGTTAGAATAATTGTAGGAAAATGATCGCTACTACCACAATCTTTCAAGACAGTCCATGTACATTGTATTGCTAGAGAGTCAGATAAAAATGATAGATCTACAAGGCTGGATCCCTCTAGTGGGGTATGAATTCTAGTGCTTCTTTCATTATTTAAGTATATACAATTAAAGTCGTCAAAGATTTTTATTAAAAGGTTACTATTTCTATTACCTACTTGACTACCCCAACATGGGTGATGTGCATTCAAGTCTCCCATAATGAGCACATTGTTCTACTCATTATATATATATATATATATATATATATATATATATATATATATATATATATATATATTGAAAAAAATTATATGATAATTAAGTAAATATTTATAATTATATATTTATCTATTTTGATAGCTATATATCTAAAAATAGGGCTTTGCCATTTGGAGTCTAAATTTTTTTTCTTTATTACCCGCATCAACTACTTGGAGTTATTAGCGGGAGGACATAATATACAATTTACAATTAATTAAATTACAAACAGTCAAGATTACAATTAAGTGGGTAGGTTTGTAGTACAATATTTAAGTTAAGATTAATTTCACAATATGGTGTTATTAGTAACTAAAGTAAAACCTGTTTATATATTAATATAAATTAAACTCATTTACAATTTGTTTAAAATATTAATATCCTTTAGATAATTAAAGAGGTTTTTCGGATTACAATTATCTCCTAAAACATCTTTGATATTTCCAGGTATTGAATGTTTGTTTCTTTCATTAATAAACTTGGGACAATCTACCAAAATATGTGGTATGGATATATTATAGTTACAAAGATCACATATAGGGCGATTTGATTTGGCGATAATATAACCATGAGTTAGTTTGCTGTGTCCTATACGCAATCGAGTCATTTTAACGAATACCCGGCGGTCAACGTTTATTTCACACCATGAATGTGTTGTAGGCTTAATAGTGTTTAGAAATGATTTTGATTGTTGCCATTTATTTCCCCATTCACTTAGCACTTTCTTTTTTACGAGTGATTTAAAATCCGACACAGACACTGTATTCACTGTTATTGATGATGCACTTTTTATTGCTTCAAGAGCGTAATGATCCGCTTTTTCATTGCCTTCCAAACCAGTGTGTGATGGAACCCAGAAAAAACGAATTTGCTGTTTTGCCTGGTTTATAAGGTGTAATTGATGTTGTATTAGATGAACGATAGGGTTACTGGTATAGAGCTGTTTGATTGAATGTAATGCACTAAGAGAGTCAGTAATTATCAGGGTTTTTGAGATATTGTGGTTGTTTATATGAATTAATGCTTGTAGAATCGAGTACAGTTCTCCAGAGAGAATACTGCTAGTAGGTGATAGTTTGAATTGCAATGTGGTATTTGGAGTGACAATTGCTGATCCTACACCATCAGTGGATTTGGATGCATCTGTATAGATGTGATAATAATCAGAAAAACAGGAGAGTTTGTTAAGTGATTCTTGGTTTATTAATTTGTGAGGAGTTTTAAATTTGTTGTATTTGGTAAGAGTTAGATCGCATTGTAAAGGGGGTATTGTCCATGGTGGAAATGCAGCCGTAGTCGGCTTACTAAAGAAGTTTGGAAATTGAATGCTATAAGAGGATAAAAACCTTCGAATTCTCTCGTAGAATGGAGGATCTGTTCGAGTTTTTTTAATATAAATATCTTTAAAACGGTCCCCAATTGTGTTATGAAGAGCGGGATGTGACTTTATTGATTGAATATTTGAAGCATAAGCTAACGATAGATATGTTCTCCTGAATTTCAAAGGTGGTTCGCCAGTTAAACATTGTAGACTTTCAATTGGGCTGGTACAAAAAGCTCCTGTGGCTATTCTTAATCCTGTATTCTGTATAGTTTCGAGCTGAGCAAGTAATGTTTTCTTGGCAGAAGCGTAAACTATTGATCCGTAATCAATCTTTGATCGTATAAATGATTTGTAAATGTTAATAAGGCTTTTAAAATCTGAACCCCAATTGTTATTACACAGAGTTCGCAATAAATTCAGACCAGTTTGGCAAGTTTTCTTGACGTACATAATGTGCATTTTCCAAGAGAGTTTGTTATCAAAAAACATACCTAAAAATTTTATATGATCAACATATTCTAAGCTGTTTCCATATATGTGCAGATTTGGCTTTGTAGAATGTCGATTTTTTAAGAACAGTATACATTTTGTTTTGGTAGTAGAAAATTGTACTCCCACAGCTTTTGACCAATTCTCAAGATGATTTAATGTACATTGTAGATTTTTTTGTATCGAGCGAATATTTTTTCCTTTTGCATATAACACTAAATCATCAGCATATAATCTTGCTTTAACAAGTTTTGGTAAATTATCTAATATTTTATTTATTGAAATCAAAAAAAGTGTTGAACTGATAAGAGATCCTTGTGGAGTTCCATTTTCTTGATTTTTCATACTTGATGTAACACCATTTACACGTACTTTAAATTTCCGATTGTTTAGGAAATTACGAATAAAACAGAGCATGTGACCTTTGACTCCCCAGTGACTTAATGTGTTTAAAATAATATACCTCCAAGCCATATCGAAAGCTTTATTTATATCAACAAATACTGCAAGACGTTCCTGTTTGATAGCAAAACTTTCGTGTATTTCTGACTCTAAATCTATTAAATTATCCAGAGTTGACCTGTTTCTTCTAAATCCACTTTTTTCGTTAGTTATTAAGTTATTTTCCTCTAGAAACCACAATAACCTTTTATTTACCATTTTTTCTAATATTTTGCATATTGTGTTAGTAGGGGAAATTGGTCTATATGACGTAGTGTCAGTTCGTGTTTTGTTTGCTTTCAATAAAGGTATTACTATTGCCTCCGCCCATTTCGATGGAAATTCATGACTATGCCAAATTTTGTTGTAAAGGTCAAGAAGGAACAGCTTTGCATTGTCAGGTAGATTTTGAAGAAAACTTACCGGAATGTCATCTGGTCCTGGTGCCGACTTTTTGGTGGTACTTAAGGAATGATTTAGTTCTTCTATTGTAAATGGTTTGTTGAGGGGGTTATCTTCCATGCCAATAAAATCAATTAGTTGTTGTTCTGTAGGTATCTTAATGCTTAAAAAGTCTTTGGAATAGTTGTTGTTACTAGTGTTAATTTCGAATGACTTAGCAAATAACTCTGCTATTTCAACGTCAGATGATAATATTTTCTTGTTTCCATAAAAGAACGGAATTTTTTTATAACTGTTGCATCCAGATATTGTTCTAACCTTTTCCCATACAGTACCCATAGGCATAGAATTATTAATACTAGACAGAAATTATTGCCAAGATTTTTTTCTACTTGTTTTTGTAACATATCTAGCTTGGGCCCGTAATTTCTTATATTCGATGATGTTTCCTACAGTTTTGCAACGCTTCATTTTGTTAAAAGAATTTTTATATTGTTTAATAACTTGGCTACAATCTGTATTCCACCATGGAAGGGAAGTTCTTTTCAAAATTTTTGTTTTTCCTACATAAATGTTAGTAGCGGTATATAATAGTGATGTAAATAAACTTAATATTTCATCGATAGATTGATCTTTTGTAGTTTCTTCTAATGTTTGCTAATTGCATTGGATATACGTTTTAAATGAAAACCAATCTGCTTTTTTCAAGTTCCATTTTGGAATCGGGGATTTATTGATCTTGTTGTCATTAATTGTCATAGAAATTTTAATGGGATAATGATGAAAGCTTTGGTGATAATGCAGGATCGCAAATTCATAAATCAATGGCTGATGAGGAATATATGTATATATTATATTGGGTTGGTTGACTGTCGTTTAGCAGGTTTAAGTTTTTAGAAATTATCAAGTTTTCCAAGATTTTTCCTTTGGAATTTGTTCCTAGAGATCCCCACATTGGATTATGGCTATTGAAATCACCTATAATTATTCTCGGAGTTGGAATTTGATCCAATAAATCTGTAAGATCTGTTTAGATCTTACAGATCTAAACCCGTATATATAAGTATAAAACCCGTTTATATTCCACTGTAGTATACAATCCATTTTTATTATTGTTATATATTTTTATTCTTGTGAGGACTCTATAGAGCTATCAGAGTCCTCTAGAGTCAGTTTTATGGCAGTTGGATTCATGTCAAGTTATTTCATTATCTTTTTTCGTATTCTGGTACTTCGGTTTTTTATGACTCGATCCTTATAGTACGAATGCATTTTTGACAATGTTTTTAAGAAGTCGTGAATATCTTCGGTGTATGTTTTCACTAGACTGAGAAGGTCTTTGTGCTCATATGAGTTTTCAAAAAAGTCTACGATCTGATCAAAGCTTAATTTGAGAGTTTTTTCTTTAAATACAGTTTTTACTGGCTCTAATAACTGTTCTACTTCATTATAAGTTTTTGGTCTTTTGAAGGGTTTTTTCGGGTTTTGAAGTGTCGTTTCTTTTGATAAAATAGTCGTTGCAGAAGGTGTTTCAGAAGTTGTAATGATATTCTGAGGTAAGGTCGTATTGGGAGAATTTGAGCAGTCATTAGCGAAATGACCCTTTAGATTACAATAAGTGCATTCTTGACTTTTATGTGACATGAAGATACGATAACTTGTGTTATCGTGTGTCAGAACTACAGAATCAGGAACGATGGTGCAGGGTGGAGATATATATACTTGACGACGAAAACTTAAGATATGTTTGTATGCTGGATTAGAGAAACCTATTCATAAGAAACTCAGAGATGATGTTAGTGTATAGCCAAGTTGTTTTAATTCATGTTCGAGGATTTCGTGTGGAATAGAGGGGCAGACATTTGATAATAGTAATCGTTGACTGGGTATTATTAATGGACCGGTTTGAACTTCTTCTACATTTACTGCGATTATTCCTCGATGTTGTTTCATGAATTCATCTACGATAGTTTTTCTTGATAAGTACATACATATTCGGTTGTTGGATATTCTTGAACAGAATAAGATTTTCTTCGGATTAACATTATTTCCAATGGCTAAGAGATATTCTTCTAGTTTAACACCATTTAAGAAATTTAAAACAATAGCTTGTTCTTTTGATGGAAAAGCGGTAGGTTGTTGTTGAGTGACGGCAGTTGAATAGGTGTAAGATTTATTAATGTTATCGTTGTTGGTTGAACTCATCATTTATAATATTGTTGATTCGGAAAATGTTTCGTTTAAAAATTTTTAAAGCCGGACCTGCTTTTTCTACAGGTTCGACTAATTAGGTAGTTTTGCTAATCTATTAAAGGTTAAATTTACTGTGTTTACGAATATTTTATTTCTCAAATTATAGAATAAAATTATATACAAGAGTTTTTTTATTTTTACTTTTTCGTGATGTCATGTATCACTTTTCACTAACACTTTTATCAAATTTGATTCAATAAATTTGGTCTTTATTCACAAAATATTGAAACTTTTATTGGAGCTGAATAACACATGTGTTTTTCACACTGTTGCCAGGATTGGCCTCCGAGTCTAAATTTACCCTACTGTAAATTAGATTATTTTTTATGAGTGTGGCAATACCTCCTGCTCCATTTTCTATATCTTCCCTAATTACATCATAACCTTTGTTTCTACATATTTGATGAAGTTTAAGTTTAGTTTCGTTTAACATAATGATATCATGAGAATGTTTTGTTATCAAAATATTCAGCTTATAATTATTGGATTGAAAGCCATTCATGTTCCATTGCACCAAACTAATGTTTTTAAGTGAGCTGTTGGTGTAACTCATAATTTGTTTAGTTTTTTAATAATATTTATTCTGATCGTCTAGATCAGAAACTAATTTGTTGAGTTTTGAATATGTTATTATTAATTCTCTAATTTTTATTTGTTCTTCTTTATTCATATTTGTAAATTTCTTGTATAAATCGTCTTTTGTATTACAGTAATTTTGCGATGCACTAACAGGCGTTGATTTATTAAAATTATGTTTTAAATTGTTATTATTAATACCAGAGTATCATTAATTTGAACTGTACTATTTAGTTGAGATAATCTACTTTTTTGATATATTAATTGCGATTCATGTATAGTTTTATCATATGAAGTATTTCTTTTCTTTACTGTTCCCGTAGATTTGACTGCAGAAACGTAACTCCTCTTAGAATTTATGCACTGGCTTGCAGTAGTTCTTCTTTGATTAATATTAATACTACTGTTTTCTGTATTATGTTTTGGTTTTATGCTTGGGAAGTTAGCCGGATGGTATTGACTATTTTCTTTTTTATAGTCTTTACTTAAGCAATTTTTTGGTGCTAGTTGTGCAGATAAGTTTTCATATGCCATTAACTTTTTAATTTCTGTTTGTCTGGTATATTCAGGATACTTTTTATTAACTGAGTTATTCAGGACTCTTACGATATATACACATCGTTAGGCATTTTGCCTCTAGATGTGACTCTAATTCACCTTCTTCCACCTGTTATCCACAACTATGACATTTTGGTTTAGTTCTGCAAAGAGTCCTGGTATGACCATCTATCAAACGTTTATAACATTGTGTGACTCTCGATACATATGGAATAATGTTGAATTTAAGATAACTAATTTTTATTTCTCTTGATAATATCTTACCATCAAAAGTTATAAGTATTGTGCATGTAGCAGCATATTCAACCGAGTTACCATCTTTAATAATTTTCCTGTTTAGTCTTTTGATGTCTATAACATTAATGATTTTTTGTTTTGATCTTCGGTTAGTGACGGGTTAATATATCTGATGATGCCCTTACATGTTATTTGATTATATAGAATATATATTTTATATTTATCTTTAAGATTGACAGGGTTATTAATAAAATTGTTAGCCGCTTCGCTGTTTGCGAAAGAAACACTAATTTTATTTATACCTTTGACTTGAACCTCCAAGATATCTTTTAAATTTAAATTGGGTCATTTGCTATTTGCCTATAGGCAAGTGATTATACTTGCTTATTTTGGATTTTTCTCGATTGCGTCTACTCCAACTAAGTACGGTCCTACAGCATTATTCTTGTATCTGTTTTCGCTTTGATTAAATTTATTTTTTTTTCTCATTATCAGACTTATCATTTATTATCGTATTATTTTGATTATTCAAAATATCCATATTATCATTTTCATTATTATTATTGATCGCTTGGAGATCAGGTGGCTTTTTCTTGCTAGGAGATTTTGTAACAATAGGTTTTTATGGGATGAGGTAGTCAGCTTCACGATCAACCACCTTTTCGTAGGACTATTTCCCCCTTTCTTGTCATCCCCGACCCCACCTTCCACTGGGGTTGGTTACAAAATCTCCAGTAGGGTTGCTCAGGTTTACCGGGGTTCACCTGTGTGATTCGGATCACACTTCTCGTAGGTAAGGATACGAAATGACTAGGAGAGGCTAGAGGTGTTATCTGAAAGTAACACCTTATGATGCGCATCACTACTCCATTTAAACCCCGTCGCCCAGCATATCTGATACAATATCATTGTAGTTGCTGGTTGCATTAAAAATAATTGTATGTAACCATACATACCACGCGGTCCATATGTGTGAAATAAATTCATTTTTAGCGTTATTAAGTACTATATGAAAAAAACCTGAAACAGGTCGATTTTTATTCTTAAATTGAGAATTTACAGTATGAAAACATTGTACCCCTCCAGCACTCCCTTTGAATTATAAGCACCCCCTCAAAAATTTTAAATAACAAAGGGAGTCGTATGGCACCTTGTTAGAAATGGATTTTAGTCTTCTTTTCAGCAATATTAATTTTTTCAAGTTTGGCGCAATCAAAACTGAGATAATTGATTTTTAAAATATAAAGTTTTGATAATGTTTATCACAAAACTTTAGGTTAAATGATGATAATATTGTCACACAATATTTAAAATATATTTTTTAATGTACATTACCATTAAAATAAATGTTCAAAATGACCACTTCACATTTACTTCTTGACAATAACCGAGGCGATTTTGGAATTCTCGTACAACATTATGTACGACTCCGGGAGTTATTTTGTTAATATCTTCCGTTATCCTAACTTTTCAATCAGCAATACTGTTTGGTCTATTAAAATATACTTTAGATTTTAAATAACCCCATAAGAAGTAATCGAGAGGAGTCAATCGGGAATCTAGCCGGTCATTTGATCGTCCACGTCTTCCAATCCATCTATTGGGAAAAACCTTGTTTAAATTATTTCTAATTATAAGTGCAAAATGCGGTGGAGCTCCATCTTGTTGGTAGTAAATAGGTCGATCTATCTTATTTGGATGATTAACATTAGGAAAAAATCTTCGTAATGTAGGCACTAAAAAGTTAATCAAAAAATCTAGATAAACTTCACGATCAACTGTGCACTCAAAAAAATAAGGACCAATAATTTCCTTGTTAATGATACCAGCCCAATTGTTATTTTTTTTAGGATATTGCGTCTGAGTCTGACACACCCAGTGAGGATTTTCTCTGCTCCAATATCTACAGTTCTATTTGTTAATCGTTCCGTTTAAATGAAACGTCGCTTCATCAGAAAAATCTATTTTGTTTTCTATATAATCTGCGTTCATTCTGTCCATCATCATTTCATAGAATTCTTGCCTTCTATCAGGATCATCTTCATTTAACTCCTGAACCAACTGTGAACTTTGTGACGGTGGTATTTTTTTATGTAAAACTCTCAAAATAGATGATTTACTTACGTTACTGACGGCGGCAAGCTCTCGAGTTGTCTTATGCGGATTTTCCTCAATCTCTAGAAGTATATCTAACTCTTTTTCATTAATAAATTTAATATTTCTACCTAGTTTTTCAATATTTTTTACATGTCCAGTATAACGAAACTTCTTTGCAATTGTGCTAACTGTAGACTGCGAAACTTGTTGACCAAGGTATTCATTATTAACATTTCACAAACCTCCTTTTGAGCTCTTGTTTTATTACCACAACCAATCATAATTAAAATGTCTATTCTTTTAGTCTCGGACAAATGAACCATAATTAAATTTAATACGCGCACAAATATTATACTCACGTCTTCTAGTAACCTTAAATACCTAAATGACAGCAGCCTACTAGATTCATATCAATTGTTTATTTGGCTTTTTGACTAAAATTTTATCTTCAAAGTTTTTTCCTCATATTTAGTAGAACAGATACGAAAATACCTGATTATTTCAAAATTCAAAGTATATTTTAATAGACCAGGCAATATTGCTGATATAAAAGTTGGGATAACGGAAGAAATTAACAAAATAACCCCGAGATCATACAAAATGTTGTATGAGAATTCCAAAATCGCTTCGATTATTATCAAGAAGTGAATAATGGTGATCAAGTTAAACAATTGTAAAACTCAATTTTCTCAGTTATGATTGCACAGACTCAAAAAACTTTATATTGCTGAACAGAGGACTAAAATCCCTTTCTAACAAGGTGTCACACGACCCCTTTGCTATTTAAAATTTTCGAGGGGGTGCTTATAATTCAAAGGGGTGCTGGAGGGGATATTATTTTCATACTGTAAATTGTCAATTTAAGAATAAAAATCGACCTGTTTCAGGTTTTTTTCACATAGTACATAATAACGCTAAAAATGAATTTATTCCATACATATGGACCACATGGTAATTAAATCATTTCAGATTATGAAACAAATTATTTTACTCTAAATTCTACAATAGTTAATTGTTTTAAATCCTGTTTGTTATCGCAATAATCAATACTTAAGTTTAGATGTGTGATTTTTTTGTGTGAAGTTCGCTATTGAATATTAATGTAATAGTCATTAATAAAAAGAACCATAAAAAAAATATTTTTTTTTATTTCAGGCTCAAGTAGAATTCGATGTATCCTATACACCGCCAGACGATTCCATAGCTGTGTACGAAATGCTTGAGGACGATCAACAAATGCTCATGGATATAGAGCAAAATATTGCAAATATCGAAAGAAACTTGGCGTCAAATGCAAGTGCTTCTGCCAATTTACCACCTAAACGAACGACCGAGAAAACGCTTCAAGAAAAACGAAAAACGACGCTGAAAGCTGTAAGAAGTCTTATAAGGTAGGAAAATAAATATTTATTTGGGTGTATTAGGATGTAATTGTATATTTTCACAAAAATAAAATATATTTTCAAGGGAAATATAATTTATGATAATTCCAAGAATATAAAATAACAAAATTTTCGTGTGTTATATAAAATCTGTAAATAGACTAGGAGAGATCTCTGAAAAAACTGATTTTTGCAGAAAAAGTGGTGTGATAACTTCAGTAATAATAATTGACGTATTCTTCTTCTCAAATACGTCGGAAATATTATTAAAAAAATTAAAATATATAAATATGACTAAAACCATTTTTTTTTCGACTTTCATTGCTTATAACGTCAAAACGATTAATTTTGGAGCTAAGAACTGAACGGACTCTCTAAGACAAATAATAACGCATGAAATCTAGTAACCCCTAAAATGCCGCAAAATGTTATTCGTAATTTCGAACAGCGACTTTATAATTGTATGCACATTGGTGTATATATTTTAAAACATTTAAGTAAATAGAATATTGTAAAAAACCACACAATTTACAATTTTGTATTAATATTGATTTTATATTTTACATGATTGCGACCAGATTCGATGTTTATCTGCTTTACATCATGATCAGGGCATACAAATTGAAACAAGCTGAAATAAAAGAAAAAAATAGAAAAATATCGTCGTTGGGCGGGTAAAATCTGCTATGTACATTTTTTGGTGAAATTGAGTTATGAGCACAGAAATTCTCAAAATTTAATTCTTAACACATTGGTACAATCTGCTATAGGCTATAAATAGAATTAACCAAGTTATAAAGATTTGGTTCAAATCTGCTATGTGTTCAGGTGAGGTAAAATCTGCTACGTGCTAAAATTGCATATAACCGAAATTGCTCTTTGTAAAAGTTGAGCGACTACGTGCACTTAACAGATTTTACTTATTTTTTTAAAAGTGAAACTGGAACAAACCATGAAGTGGAGATATCCAGGAATGGCTAGTATACCTGTTGAATACAAAGCACGTGGTGTTCGTGTGTATTAAGGTATAAAAACGCTTATTAAAAGCTTAAAATTTTTTATTATAAAGAAGATCTTTTCGGAATTGTATCATTCCATCATCAGTTTAATAAAAAAGGTTGTTAAAAAACATTGTGTGGCCACATAAAAAACATTCGGTGGACATCTTGATTTAAAAAATAATATTCTTCGTGTTAATTATTCAGGTAAATGCAATAGACTCTTGACTTGTGTAATATAAAAAATGAAACTGGGGGCATCTTATATGACCCCCTGTAGTTGATGAAGTTTTATTGACTTACATTACCTCTGATCTGTGTTGGAGTCTAGGGCTAACTGTTAGCCCTAGACTCCAACACAGATCAGAGGTAATGTAAGTCAATAAAACTTCATCAACTACAGGGGGTCATATAAGATGCCCCCAGTTTCATTTTTTATATTACACAAGTCAAGAGTCTATTGCATTTACCTGAATAATTAACACGAAGAATATTATTTTTAAATCAAGATGTCCACCGAATGTTTTTTATGTGGCCACACAATGTTTTTTAACAACCTTTTTTATTAAACTGATGATGGAATGATACAATTCCGAAAAGATCTTCTTTATAATAAAAAATTTTAAGCTTTTAATAAGCGTTTTTATACCTTAATACACACGAACACCACGTGCTTTAGATTTTACTTAATTAGATTCTCCGCTGTAACTATATTTTAGGCACTTTTATATTAAAAAGAAAACATTCTTTTGTGTTAATTTCATTATGAATTTGACTGAGTATGTACTTTTTACACACAATGCAGTATTATAAGAGCGATTTATAAACTTTTGGCTGCCGTTCCCGTTTGCAGTTGGTGTTGGATTGGAATAGTCCATTTATAAACTCTAGCGGCCGTCGCTACCACGTATTTTTGTATTCTCTCATCTGTTCTATGGTAACTATGAAAGTGTCCCATCAAATTTCAACAGCATAAGACAGAGGAAGTCTGTAGGAGATCCACGAGTTGTCGACATACGAGCACTCAAATACACTCTTGATGGGTGTGTATACTTCAAACTTCAACATCCTGAGGACTATGCTTTGCTGCCACAAAGATGCCCTAACACACTCTTGAACCCTATACATAAGCTTTATGATAGTCCACGACCTATTGACAAGCAAAAATATGATGATTTGCAAGATCTCAAAAGATTTGTAGACCGGGAAAGTCATGCATTCTATGACAGTTTGACACACAAATAAGTTCAAACTAAACTACAAAATGTTTCAGTAAATTTAATGTTTCGTTTAGAAGTTTCTAATTTTTGTTTCTCTTTTTTTTTAATTCACAATAAACACAGTTGAATATTCATTTGTTTTATTTTTAAATCAATAATAAAAGAAAAAAATTATTTGAACATGTTAGGCAAAATCTGCTATTTACTAAAATCTCCCAAGTAAAATCTGCTATGTAATTTTTTTTTCACAAAAACAAAAATAACTCTCAGTGCCTATTTCAGAGTTAGTAAAATACGTTTTTACATTAACCATATGATTATTTTACATATATCTTCCATAAACAACTATCTTACACAACGTACCATTTTCAAACAAAACAGTTTTATGTCTCCCCTGTAAAATTTAGTTTTCTACACATAGCAGATTTTGCTCGCGCAACGACGATATTATCCAGCCTAAGCACTTTGTTTTACCCTTTCCCGTCAGATGATCCCATTTGGGATCATGGCAATATTTTCTGCTTTAGAGGCATATGTAACTACTTATGTCGATTGGGCAAACGACATTGCGTTTCCTTACGTTTCTGCTAGATGGAGCTGCATTGATTTATTTGAAAATTCTATCAGTAAGCGTTAGTCAGACGTGAATATAAATTTTTTAGTGACACAACGATCTCACAATTCACTGCAAATTTCAATTAATTCCTAAGGTGTGTAATTAAACAAGTAATTGCATGAAAAAAATATATTTGTTTTCTTACATTGTTTTTATTTAATAATTTGCATTATAGTTTGCTCATATTTACAAGATTGTTAAAGAATATAAATAATAATGAATCCTAATTGCATTATTAGGAAGACGTGTGATTTTTATTTCTCTTAATCAAATACAAAATCAAACTGTCTTTTTGAGAATTGGAAAATCAGTTTCTGAAAGGGGTAGTTGGTCTTCTACAGAGAAAAGCTACACAGAATATGGCAGAAAATGTTACAGAAGTTACACAAGAGTCACGGACAGGTCATACCAAGCAATACAAAAGCATATAAAAATTAACTTGAAGAGTAAACGATTTGATTCATCTAAACACTGGTGATTTTTCGGTTGATGAAAGTATCTGTCTTCTTCTTTTGGTATCTATTCTATATGGATGTTGGCAATCATGTTGGTTCATACAACTGTTGACAGCTGTTCTAAATAGATGTATGGTAGTTAATGCCCACTGCCTGATCATTCTGATCCGTCTGTCCTTCAAACACGATGTCCTTCTGCACCCTTGAGATCTTCTCCTTTCTATCTTGCTTGTAAAATAAGTTGCTACTTCTCATTGCGCATCACATGCCCTAAGTATGTCATCTTTCTGATTTTCACGATACGCATAATTTCCAGATCTTTATTCTTACGTTGGATCACGGTGTTGTTTGTAACATGATGAATATAGGAAATTCTGAGCATGCGGAGGTAGTACCATATTTCGAAGGCTTTTAATCGTTTGGATGTTGCCTCCGTCAAGGTCCAGGCTTCGACTCCATATAAAAGGGTAAAAAATACATCTCAAGACTCGTGTTCTTATATCAATATTCAAGTGCATATTACATAAAATTTTCCTGAAGCGATTGAAAACAGCTCTGGTCTATTCTATACGACATCTTATTTCCTGTGAGTGGTCCCATTCCTTATTTAGGCTGCATCCAAGATATGTAAGGTTATCGACTATTTTCAAGGGTTCATTATTAGCTGTGAATTGGTGCTGTGTTAACTGTCGTTTTTAAAGTCCATAAAGCATGCGTAGACTTCGCAATTTACGTTTCGAGCTCTTTGTATCAATACTTGTATGGAAAGTAGGGCCTCTCGCGTTTCCAGTCCGCTTCTAAACCCAAACTGAACACTGCTAATGTTTTCTTCAAGTTTTCTATATATGCGAGAGTGAATAACAGAAAGAAGGATTTTGAGTGCATGGTTCATTAAGTTTATAATTCTCTAATGAGAGCATCTGGTGGTATTTGCCTTTTTGGGGAGAGGAATGAAGCTGAAAACTAGCCAGTTTGTAGAAAATTCTGCAGTTTCATAGATTGTGTTCAGTAGACTCGTTAGAAGTTTTAGTTGGTTGTTTTCAAATAGTTTCAATATTTTAGCTAGTATGTGATCAGGTCCAGGTGGTTTGTTGGTTTTTAGTCTTTTTATTGCATATACTACTTGGGTTATTTCTGGTCCTGAATATCCAGAAACACTGACTTCTGAATGTATACGCCTTTATTATATATTTAAAGTATTTATACGCCAATATTTTAAAATGTTTTGTGGCAATGAGATTATTGAACATTTTGCTGAGCAAGCAAATTTGTATTCTGTGCAAAAAGGCACTAAAAATATTGATACAAAGGCAGCAGAGATAAAACAGTTTTTAGGCATGCATTTATTGCGTGGAATAGTTCATGTTCCTTCGCATATAATGTATTTGGCATACGATATACAAATTTAGAACACGATAGATAACATTTTACACAATCGTTTTGATAAACTGCGAACATTTTTTCACAGAAATGATAATTAGAAAGTCTCGTCTAGCAAAAATGACAAATTATATAAAGTAAAAGCTTTCATTAAAAAAGTTCGGCAAAATTTGAAAAAGATAGAACCTGAGGATTTTAACAGCATTAATGTGTTTAATATAATATTCAAAGAAGATAGCTGTCTAAAACAATATATAAAAAACACATAAATGGGACATAAAAGTTTTTGCAAGATTAGGACGCAGCTGATTACTATACGATTTTGAGATATATATGAGGAAATGAACAGTACAAATGAATCAGGTTTGGAACTAGTGGGGAAATAATACTGAAGATAGTCAAAAATCTGCCAAATACATGAATTTTAAGATTTTTACGGATAATTGGTTCATATCTTATAATCTACTTGTTACCTCCAGCAAAGAAAGAAGCTTCTTTGCTGGAGGGACTGTAAGAAGTGGGCGGCTGGCAGGTTGTCATTTTTGAGAAGGCAACGTTTTAATGACAAAAGATTGTGGAACCTTTGATGTAAAAATAGAAAAATAATAACTGTTATTAAATGATATGGCAATACGTCCATCACATTACCGTCGAACTATATAGAAAAATATCCTCTTAAATAAGTCAAGAGATTGTGCAACAGGTAAAAAACTTATGTAGAAATTGAACGGCCAGCAATTGTCGAAGAATATAATATTTCAATGGTGGATGATTCGGATAACATGCTTGTGGAACTATATAGAATCAAAATCAAGCCAAAGAGATTCTATTTGAGAATAGCGTTTCATCTTGTAGATACGTGCTCTGTCAACTCCTAGCTGCTGTACTGAAAACACTGCAAACAAAAACAAGTAAGACACATAATCCTTCTCTAATTCAAATCTCAAGTTGGACATGCGTTAGTGAATGCTAGAAAGTCTAAAAAAAGTAAAAAAACGAGGACGTTCTTTTCAAAAGAATACACCAAATAAGAGACAAGTAGTGTATCCTGCACCAGTGCAAGATGTTTGATTTGATAGCGTAAGACACTGGTCCATACATGATTAAAATCACATGAGGTGCAAATTATGTATAAAGTCTTACTCTATAATAACATGTTCGAAGTGCCATGTTTTTATATGTTTAAATAATAATAAAATTAGTTTTTATAGTTTTTATTTACAAAATTATATTATTTATAGTATAAGTGAAATAATAAACGTCTGTCCTAATATAGTTTTTTTGACCAGACCAATATAACTCAAACTGTTGGAAATGGATAATTCATGTACCATCAACGATAGATGATTTCAAATGGGATCAATTCTATAACATCATTTTTCAACAATATTTATTGAAAACAAAAAATTTGGGCTGAGAAGTATTAATTGTGGTCTTTGGTATACAATGAGTTAAGATAAGTCAAAATAATGGCGGTGTTGTAGAATGTATCAAAAAACTTATCTGTAAAAAACACAAATTAAGATCAAAACACAATATGTAAATATCCAATGACATATTAAAAAAAACGTAGTTTTTTTAAAGCTACAAAAAAATTTCTAATATTGAGAGAAGTACGACCATTTTATTTTAAATATGTTTACAAAGAAAGTTAAATAAAAAATATCATCATTCAGGGAAAAACCATTTTTGACGATGCGGAATATAAAACAGCGATTAATCGTATTAGGCTATTATCTTTCAAATCAGAAAAGTTTAGAAAGGTAATTTATGCAGATTTTATTGTTAGGTGTGTATTGAAAACAAAAAAAATATAAATTTGATGAATTTTCCTAGGAACTAGGAATTCTGTTTATTTTGTTTGAAATACTAAAGATATTGGCTGAAATAGAGAGAAAAAGGAGAATTTGTATGTTTGACAGATGTTTTGAGTCAGAAGGAAAAGGAATCGTTAGGCAGTCTGTTCCTATTCATGAAGAGAATAACATCTAAAGCTGAAAAAAAAATTGCATTCCGGTAAAGTTGAACGGCAGAAAAAAAAATTAAGTTGTCTGAATTAAAAAGTAATTTTGTTTTCAAAAGTGTTATCAAAAGGGGTAGCAGTGACGATTCTATGTATGCTAATTGGTATCAGTAGAGAAGTTGATGTTAACAGTATTTCTAAGTACCAGTAAATTATCATTGCAACGCGAGAAGCTAAGGCTAGTAGAATTTAGTATCCAAAAGGAGTTTTGGTTAGGACGTGAGATCGACATTTGTTTTTGGGAGCATATCCAAAGAGGACATTTAGCTAGCCAATGGACAAGAGAGCATCCATATTAATTTTAGGATTGAAAGAAATTGGAAGTTAGTCGGTTTATTGAAATTTAAGAACAGTATTACATAGATATAAAGTTTTAAAACAGAACAGTGACTAATTAAATTTATAAAGTTGTTTTTTATAATGATCTGTAAAGTGGTATATGTCATTTAGTAAAGCTAATCAATTTGGGCTGCATAGTTTTTAATTGGCAGGTTAGGCACGGAGCGATATTTATATTTGGTTTGTTTTATATTTGTAATAAAATATTTCAAGATATTTTATCAATATATTTAATTGTATTAAACATTTTGGCATTTCTTTTATTTCCTTCCATTTCTGTTGTATGTATTTGACACTATTAAAAGGCAATGGTGATTGAGATATTATGTTTATATATATATATATATATATATATATATATATATATATATATATATATATATATAATGAAATTTGTAGATTTACCATATATCTTTTAAATAATTTATTAGCGTGGATTTACATTCTCATACGGAGAATTGTCGAGAACGTGAATGTCTGAGTTGATTCGCTTAGAAACTTAGGGGTTACCTTGGGATAGACCCTTATAAATATCTTACAAGATGAGTGAAATGTTTGAGATACAAGCTAACGCAGCTAATTGTAGGGTTGCTTTAATTAACTGACAAGAAATAGCAATGTCTTATTGTATAATATCATACAAAGGATATTTTAAACCCATCTAGATTAACAAATTATGTTTCGCGATTTAGTTTTATCTTATTACACATAATCTTTATAAAAAATATGCCAGACTGGATGACGAAAAAATTGTTTTCTTATACCTATTTAACACGAAAATTGCGGTAAAATTAATAAAAGGTGAGACTAAATAATTAAAGTGACTATTTTTTTTTATATAGTTTCATTACTTCAATAAGTAATTTAATTTCAATTTAAACAAAATCAAATTGCATAAAAGTTTGTTTATGGTTTTACAACCTCTGATGCATCATGCATTTCAATTGCTACTTTTTTTATTTATACGTTCTTCACCTTGAAATAGCTCTATCCTCATTGTTGCCTTTATTTCGATGATTCATATTAATGTCTGGTCTTGATCGCATTCTTTTTTAAATGGGTTTATTATGACTACAATTTTTGGCCACCTATCATTCCCCATTTTCTTTACGTGCCCTAATCATATGAATTGTTTCATTTCTATCCTTTCTATATTGAATGAGCCTTGTTTGTGTATTCTCTGATTTTTTCATTAGCTAAATATTCGATTCTGGTTACTCGGCAACCTCTTCTAATAAAATCCATTCACTTTGTGTTTAACTTATAGTTTGCCAATATTTGGATCCATAAGTTAGTATGACTTTTACTACTGCTCTCTATATTGATACGTTTAGGTGTAGTGTATAGTGGTGTAGAGCGTCAATACATTGTAATACTATTACTACATTGTAATATTAAACAAAATTTAATATTAAAGTTAAACTTAATTTTATTTGTAAGATTAACTATATTCTTCTCTATATTTACATTATTTACAAGTTTGACCCATTCCTTCTTATTTCTCGTCATCGTCCTTGCTTCTGTGCATGTTTTTTTCCCTTTTTCGATAATGTTCCCTGGGAATCTATCCCATATTTGCCGTGGTCTACTTTTCTTCCTTTTTCTTTGCGTTTTTGCCTGCCAAATTTATTTCATCGTTTTTGTATTCATTCTCCTACGATGATTCCACCAACTAAGTTACCTTCTTTCTATAAATTCTGATATTGACTCTATTTGCAAAACTTCTCCCATTTGAGTGTTGCGTAGTCTATCTTTTTTTTCTCTTCTATCACCATTTATTTTGTTATATTTTTATTAATTGCGATTCCATATTTTTTCCTTGTTTTTAAAATTCTTTGTAGTTGTTTCTCATTTTAGACCAATATACCTTTTGAAATGCCTATTCTTCTTAAATGTCTATAACCCACTGTAGCGTTTACGCTACTGACTAGTCCAATTTAAACCCCTCAAGAAATTTTCTTATAACCCGCCTGTGATCGATTTTTAAATCGACATTTCCCCACACGCGCAGTAGTCGCTTAAAAAGGAAGAGTGGTCGAATCTGTACGAGAACGATCAGTTTTGGTCAGAACTCATACGCAGCCACGTCAACCGGTGAAATTTTTTCACCTTCAAAGTGACGGAATTGGAGCAGAAAAATAATTTGGGGAAGAATAAATTAATTCATATATAAAATAGATATATTCATAATAATAAGTAAATTTTAAAAATCAATATTTATAAGAGTTCCACATAAAAGGAAGATTTTTTTTTGGCGTGCTGCGGCTCCATGTAAGTAAATCATTTTATACGTATTATCTCTTTATCATACAATCAAATTTATCATTGTATTTAGTATTTCTTTAGAGATTTATTTTTGAGTTCCGAAATAATTTAAATATGAAATTTCCATGATTTACTTGCAAAGAACAGAAGGTCATTTTTTTTATATAGTTAAACTTAAATTCTGTTTTAGTCCATGTCGTTATCATTAAGTTTTTTTTGGTTCTTTTTTTTACCTAACTTTTTTGGTGGAATATACAAGGTTCTACAGCCTTCTGTATTCTGCGCATGTTCAAGCCTGTCATGCTACGGAAATAACTTCATAAATTTTGACATGATGTTGACCTAACCTGATGTTTAATGTTGTGTTCTGGTGAAGTCAATCCATGCTGCTACATTTATATTACATATTTATTAAATTAAATAATCATTTTAGATTCCGTCACGTGAAAATATTAATTTAAGTTCATTGAAATAACTTTGAATCCTTAAACTAATTAGCAACTTGTCTCTGGAGTTACCGATTTCTCGGACCGGATAGACCAGCGCCGGGTGTTTACTACCGTGTACCGACATGGATTTGTCATCATAGCCCAGAACTAATTTTGCCGTGCCAAGAGGAGTTTTCCTATGGACTTATAGTGATTTTAAGATAAGTTGTTTAATTGTTTAATTTTTGTTACTTCCTATTTAGTAGTATACCCTCTTCATATGCATATGATAAGGTGAATACCTTTGTGATAATTTAATTTTTGATATAGTCTAATTCTAAAATATTGGGGAGAAGAAAATACATTACATGTTTTTATTGGGTTTTAAATAGGATATACAGAGTCTGACCAAACTCATTTTTTTTGATATAATATTTTTGTTAATATAATACAATTTGATATTGAGGGAGGGACATAAATTTAATGTGGTTTTTTTTAAATATATATAATGAGTATTGAGAACTCACTTTTGAGATAATATAATTGTAACAGAGTTATCATTGTTGATATCTGTACAATACGGTAATTATTTCTCATTTTAGTAGAACTATTTAAATCTAAATTACTAACCTTAGTGTTAAGACTTAGGCTACCCTACGGACTATTCTTGGTTTATACTAATATTTCATATTTTATTTGGCCAGTGGTAGTGACTATTCGTTTGTTGAGGGGCTATTAGGTCCCATTGTATCTGTACACCATCCACTACCACTGTTATTTGGCTTTGCATTATATGTAAATTGTTTATACACATATACCTATATACATTTTTTATAAATAAATTTATTGTTGCTATTTTGAGTTTTATTTCAGTTCTACTAACCAGTATATAACATAGCAAAACAAGATTATTATTTAGTATTTTTGTATTTCAGAGTATTATCTCCAGATTCATTTGTTACTTCAAAATCTCAACTATCGTTGAGTTGGCGCCCTTCTTTTCTCTTCTTATTGTTCTCTTTCTATAAATTTATTCCCTGTGACTTTCTTCAGTTGTATCACGTTTGATATTACCAGGTCTCATTTCTTTCTTGTCTCATTAGCTCATTATCTCTTGTTATTGTTGTTTATATCTTTAAAGCCACAATCCAGTGCATTGAAGCTAGCCCGAACACTCACTTGAGATTTAGTGTCTCTTTGGCCATTTAAATTTGTTCCTCTGAGCTTAGCCCTATTTTTAGTATTTTTTTTTCATCACTTCTCTTTCAGTTCTTCTGAAATTTGGAAGTTCTACACTTCCTAAAATCCAATACTCCCGGAGTATTGAGGTTTCAATTGGCGCCCAACGTGTGGCTTCTTTTCCACTTCTGCCTTAAAAAAAATATATATATATATATCTCCTTTAACTTTTGATTTTGATCTTGGGTTGTTGTGGTTTTCACTGGTTGTGCTTTTAGATTTTCATTTTAACGTTTAGTTTTGTTTTTCAATTTTTTTTTGGACATTACCTTATATCTATATCTTAAATTGACTTGTTTTTGCTATATACTGTGTAGACTGAATAAATTGCTTTGTTTTTGATTGATTAAATAACAATTTAGATTAATAATAAATTAATTAAAAATTTAAATAACTAAAGTTAACTATTTCACATATTTTACAAGTCCGGAGTAGCCAATAAGTTGAGTCACTACCTCGAAATAACAGTTTTGAAATTTTAGGTTCCTTAGGGTGTTGTAGCAGTATATGTCATTGGATTTCATAACTGGACCAAAACAATTAAACATTACTGGTATAGGTATCCCTTCAGAATATTAATTTGGAGTCAGAGAGTAAGTTAAACTTTGCCTACTTTTACTCATTCTCTTGTATATTTCTGATGTGTAATATGTCTGCGTTCAAGGTAGAGCATCTGTTAGCTCCTGAATTAGAGTATGAGTTGAGAGTCCGTCACTTAAATGATCCATCTTTGACAACGGTGGAAAGGAAAAGGGTAGTGTTGCGTGGTGCATTGAAGCAAACTTCATCCAATCGGAGTTTCGCTGTTCTGTCAGCTTCCCATCTTAATTTTAAGGATGAGATTGCTGAAATAGAGGTTATTTTTGCAGATCTGGTGGTCAAAATTAATTCTTTTGTTGGTTCTTCTAGTGATACTGCCTATGCTCGTTATACTTCTCGGTTAGGTCATGTTGCAGCTAGAATCCATCTGTTAGAAGCTACAACAGAGGAAGAGGAGGAAGTGAAGAGGTCTCTTAATTTCAGGGTTTTGATTCTGGAAGGTGAACTTGATTGTAAAGTGATTCCCCAGGCACAGTCAACTCCTCATAATGCTAGTGTTCCAGTCAACTCGTTTCCTTTTGTTAAGTCTGCTCCTATTCATAAATGGGGTGTGCATTTTTCAGGTCAAGATAATGAAAACGTTGTTAGTTTCTTGGAGAAGGTAGAATGTCTGCGTATAGCACGTGGTAACAGCGAGGAAGAGTGTTACTCTTCTGCTGCCGATTTATTTAAAGATTCAGCTTTTACTTGGTACCTCAATAACCGAGGTAGTTTTGCTTCTTGGCAAGAGTTAGTTGCCAAACTCAGATCAGATTTTCTTCCATATAACTATGAGGACAATCTTCTTGATGAAATTAAGTCTCGAAAACAAGCTCCGCAGGAGAAGGTAACTATATTTATTAACGAGATTGTTAGTCTGTGTAAACGTCTGGAGACTCCTCTTTCTGAACCTCATATTGTCAGGATTATTAAGAAAAACTTGTTGCCATCGTACCATTCTAGTCTGGCACTTACAGATATTCCCTCGATTGCTGATCTTACTGAAAAATGTAAGAAGCTGGAAGAAGTTTTGTCATGGTCTTCTGACAGCGTGTCTAGAGCTCCTATTCGGCAGAATTTTAGAAATCCTGATTCGTCCTATTCGGGTAGACCAAATTATTCTCGGTCTGATAATGTCGCTTCTTTCAATTCGAAGCTTACCTGTTGGAATTGTCGTCAATCAGGGCATGGGTATTATGAATGTTCTGAACCTAGAATTCGGTTTTGTTATGGATGTGGACGTCAAGGTGTACGCAAATTTGAATGCCAATTCTGTTCGGGAAACGACAGAAGGGGTGGGTTGGCCCTGGCTCCTACTCCTCGTCAAAATACAGGGAATACAAACACTGTCCAAACTCCTCAAAACCAAGGAACCAGTTTCTCGAGTCTGGATGCCCAAGCTTCCACAAGCCAAACATCTCACCCTTCACCGAAAGACAAAAGACCACAGAACGGCAAATACCAACCGAAGAGAGGACAACGTTAGTTGAGCACGAGCACCGTAATTCTTCTGTAGTTTCTTCGTGTAATCCCTTGTCTTCGTTTGTTGACTTAGATATAAACTCATTGTTGGTTCGAAAAAACAAGGATAATCGTCCATATCTTGAAATCTCTATCTTAGGACATTCTTGTTTAGCTTTACTGGACACAGGGTCCAATATCTCTATTTTAGGTTCTCTCGGTATGGAATTTCTCCAGAATTCCAATGTAAATATAGGAATAGATCAAAGTTTGCAAGTGACTACAGCTGATGGTCAAGTTCAACCAATTTTAGGTCAATTCACTACTGAGATTTGTGTTAGTTTTTGTAAAAGAATGATTACATTCTTTGTTATTCCGTCAGTTAAGAATTCAGTCATCCTAGGTATGGATTTTCTGAAAACTTTTAATAGTGAGTTAAATTTTCCTGAATTTTCCTTATCTGTTTCTTCATTTAATATCTCTTGTGTCAATGCGGTTAAAGATATGAGTCGACTTAATGCTCATGAATTAGAAAAGTTAAATAATGTCATCAAATCATTCTCTTCTATATCTTCGAAAAATAAGTTGGGTAGAACTCATCTCATCGAACATCACATTGATGTGGGTTCGTCCAAGCCCTTCAGGCAATATCAATATCCCTTGCCTCAAGCCTGGCATGAAAGCCTAGTAAGGAGGTAGATGAAATGCTTAAGTTAGGTATTATTGAGCCAGTATTCTTCTTTTGTAGTCCTTTGGCTGACAAAAAAGAAAGATGGGACTTTTCGTGTCTGTTTTGACGGACGTAAACTTAACAGTATAACTGTGAACAGAGATGCGTATCCTATACCTCGTATAGATATCATCCTGAGTAAGTTACAGAATGCTAAATTCATTTCATCTATTGACTTGAAGAAGGCGTTTTTACAGATTCCTCTCAGCGAAGAGAGTAAAAAGCTCACTGCCTTTGCGGTCAATGGAAAAGGATTGTACCAATTCACTACAATGCCTTTTGGTCTTGTGTCTGCTCCACAGACTATGTGTCGGTTAATGGATTTGGTAATTGGTCCTGCTTTAGATCCATTTTGCCAATACTATCTTGATGACATTCTTGTCATTACTCCCGATTTCGAAACTCATATCTCTGTATTGCAGCAGTTGTTTCAGCGTTTAAAAGACGCAAATTTGACTATTAACTTAGATAAAAGTAGCTTTTGTCGTGAGTCTATTAAGTTTTTAGGATATGTTGTAGATTCTCAGGGTCTTCGTACTGATCCCGATAAGGTATCAGCTATTCGTGATTTTCCTGTGCCTAAAAATACCACTCAGGTTCGTCGATTGTTAGGAATGGTGGGTTATTATAAAAAATTTGTCAAGTCTTATTCTACCTTGTTGTCTCCTATCACTGATCTACTTCAAAATCGGAAAAAGGGACAAAATATTGTGTGGACTCCTGAGGCTAATGAAGCTTTCATTAAAATCAAGGAGGCTCTCACAAATTCTCCTGTTATGGTAGCCCCAGATTTTACTAAGCCTTTTTATCTGATGACAGATTGCTCAAACACAGCATCTGGTGGGGTACTCTATCAAATTGTTGATGAAGAAGAACACCCTATAGCCTACACCAGCAAGAAATTAAATAAAGCCCAGAAAAATTATACTACAACTGAAAAAGAGTTGTTAGCTATAATTACGGGTATTGAACATTTTAGATATTTTCTTGAAGGTCATTCGTTTACGGTCATAACTGACCATAGTAGTTTGGTGTGGTTACAAAGTATGAAGAACCCATCTCCTCGTTTGGCTAGGTGGATTTTAAAATTGGCACAATACGATTATAAAATTGTTCATCGTAAAGCTTCAGGTGTAGTAGTCGCTGATGCACTCTCTAGAACTTTCGATATTAATTTGTTAGACTTATCTTCCTTACAACCAGATGACTGGTATCGAAAAATGTTGTATGATGTACAGAATGTACCAGGTAAATTTCCTGATTTTAAAGTTGAACATGGTGTTTTGTATAAACATGTCTTAAGTTCCATGGATGCCCTTACTGGAATGTCGGATTGGAAGATAGTCGTTCCAACTCCTAATAGAGCAGAGGTTTTGGCCACTTTTCATGACCATCCTACTGCAGCTCATTTTGGTTTTTACAAAACTCTCCGTCGTATATCGGAACTCTATTACTGGCCGAAGATGCGTCAAACTGTACGTAGCTATATCGCTAAATGCAAAATCTGTGCTACATGCAAACCGACAAATCTTCCCCAACCAGGTTTAATGGGTAGTTATCGACGGATTGATTTTCCATTTCAACTGATATCTTTAGATCTCATTGGTCCGTACCCTAGGTCCTATAAAGGTTCCCAATATGCTTTAGTAGTTGTTGATTATTTTACTAAATTTCCTTTGGTCCATACCATGTCGAAGGCAACTACTTCTTCTATTATTAAATACCTCGAGAATGAAGTTTTCTTAATTTATGGTGTTCCACAAATTGTTTCATGTGATAATGGACCCCAGTTCACAGCTAAGGCTTTTCGCGATCTCATGGCTAAATACAATGTACAAAAGATCTGGTACAATGCGAACTATCATCCACAAGTCAATCATACCGAAAGAGTGAATAAATCAATCGTGACTGCTTTAAGGTCATATTCTTTTCCTGATCAGAGAGCTTGGGATACTTACATCCACTCTATAGCACAAGCGATCAGGTCCTCTTCTCACGAAATAACCAAATGTCCTCCATCTTATTTGATGTTTGGTCGTCATATCCCTCTTTCTGGTGATTATTTTGGTAAGATTTCAGAGAATGCCAATAACTTTCCCACTATATCAGATAAATTACACCGTTTAGAAGATATTCAGCATCTTCCTGATATTTATGTGGATGTTCGCAAACGGTTGAAAGCATCTTATGCTAGAAATAAATGCCAGTATGACCTGAGAAAGCGAGCCTTATCTTTCAGAGTTGGAGATTCTGTTTTAAAGAGGAACTTTGTCAAGTCTGATAAATTGAACTTCCAATCTGCTAAGTTATGTCAGAAGTACATACCTTGTACGGTTATTAAAGTTATTTCTCCTTTAATATACGAGCTGAAGGAAACTTCTACTGGTAGGAAACTAGGAAGGTTTCATGTCAAAGACTTACTGGAGGACAAGACAGTAGGCCCACATAACTTGTCAGATAATTTGGATTCTTCATCTTCTGATGAAGATTAACTGGTCCCTTATCAATGCTGTACCAGTTTGGTTGTTTAAGATCTGATTATCTATTTTGTTTACCTGGCAAAAACCATAAGTTGTGTTATTTTGCCTTCTATTTTTTTTTATCTTATCTTAATGTTGGTTATTATCTTAGTTTATGGACTTGTTAATTTTGTTGTTTGTTTTCTCTTAAAAGTCCAACTGCATATCATAGGAGTACAGGATGGATATATGTGAATTTCCCCATCTTGAGTTCTGAGTTGAATAGATATTTACAGGGATAATTAGGAAAACATTCCAAATATTTTCTTTATTAGTGTTGTATAGTTTTGTGGATCATGACCATAAAGCTTATGCATTCATATTTACTTACTGTGTCGGTGTTTTAGCGTGGGTTCAGGATTGATCACCCTGGATGTGTGCCCTCACTTGGCTCAGAAATCTATCAATAAATATTAGTTGTTCCTTGAGTGTCTCTTAGGTTGAAATCAGAATGTGTCATTTAGAATTGGATCGTTCTGATATTCAGCAGTAAGTAAGTCTGTTTAACTTGGAGGTAATCTACTATGCTATTATCTTTGAAAGTATTTGATTTTTTTTAACATATCTTATTGTATACAGTTTGTTTACCTGTCTCCCTACTAGCCATATGGATTGGTAGATGGGAGTTATCTTTATCTGTACCTAAAGTGAGTTTATCTTTACCTTGATGGAATTTATCTCATACCTGTAATGGAGTTTATTTCGCATCTTTACCTTGAGTTTATCTCGTACCTTTACCTTGAGTTTATCTCGTACCTTGACTGAGTTTATCTCGTACCTTTACCTTGAGTGTATCTTTATCTTTACCTCAATTGAGTTTATCTCGTACCTTTACCTTAATTGGTTTATCTTGTACCTTTACCTTAAGTTAGTTATCTTTACCTTTACCTGGATAAGTTTATTTCTTATCTATATCTTATGAATATATATCTTATCTTTATCTTGATTATAGAGTCCTAAAAATCTGTCCTTTACTGTTCTTGTCGTGAGTAAAGAATTGGACCACGTCAATAGTACAGTTTAGGTATTACAGTTAGGATCTCTTTTATCTTTCCTTCTACCAAGTGTATAGCTGGTAGAAGTGAGTTTTGTGCATATCCTCTACCATGAGTAGATCTGGACGTGCAATTATCTTTTACCTTTTGTGCATATCCTTTACTATGAGTTGGGATTGCATTTATCTTACTTACCTTTTTTTAGCATACCCTATACCATGAGTATAGTGGGCTTGCTAGTATCTAAGGCACTAGCAACCTTTACCGATTGTGTGTTTTTCTACCGCTGCTAAAGCAAGTAGGTGTATTGTATTATCTTTTACTTTGAATTTTCAATACGTTGTTGATATCCAGAACCATATATATGTTTAGGTTTGTAGTTTCAACTAGTCCTGAGTAATTAGGCCCTCATTGAACTCTATGGTGACGAATAGAATCTGGTCGCTCTAGTATCGACGTTGGGTAAAGTTCATAGGACTTTGTTTGGATTTCGTTGTTATGAATGGTTCTGGGAGATATTGTGTTAGGGGTTATTAATACACACCTATAATGTAGTTTTAACGAATGGTTGTTTTTACAAATACTTGAGAATGTAGATAAGTAGTGTTAAAAGTTAACTTGATCTGTAAGGTTATAGAATTAAACTTAAAATGTATACCTTTTTATTTTTTTTTTTATCTTTGGTTTATACTAAATTAACATACATTATCGCATTAAAAAAAAATGTATGACTTCGTCTCATATTCTTCGTTCCATATTTTTATTTCGTCCTTGATTTTGTTCCAATTCCTGAGCAAATGGTTGACTGGTGAGGAAAATGTTCAATTTTAACGTATCAACGTTCATTGTCGACCCAGCGTTAGATCGTTCTGCCACAAAAAAAAAGTTCCTTTTTTTTTGCTGGAGATGAGGGAGAATGTAGCGTTTACGCTACTGACTAGTCCAATTTAAACCCCTCAAGAAATTTTCTTATAACCCGCCTGTGATCGATTTTTAAATCGACATTTTCCCCACACGCGCAGTAGTCGCTTAAAAAGGAAGAGTGGTCGAATCTGTACGAGAACGATCAGTTTTGGTCAGAACTCATACGCAGCCACGTCAACCGGTGAAATTTTTTCACCTTCAAAGTGACGGAATTGGAGCAGAAAAATAATTTGGGGAAGAATAAATTAATTCATATATAAAATAGATATATTCATAATAATAAGTAAATTTTAAAAATCAATATTTATAAGAGTTCCACATAAAAGGAAGATTTTTTTTGGCGTGCTGCGGCTCCATGTAAGTAAATCATTTTATACGTATTATCTCTTTATCATACACTCAAATTTATCATTGTATTTAGTATTTCTTTAGAGATTTATTTTTGAGTTCCGAAATAATTTAAATATGAAATTTCCATGATTTACTTGCAAAGAACAGAAGGTCATTTTTTTTATATAGTTAAACTTAAATTCTGTTTTAGTCCATGTCGTTATCATTAAGTTTTTTTTGGTTCTTTTTTTACCTAACTTTTTTTGGTGGAATATACAAGGTTCTACAGCCTTCTGTATTCTGCGCATGTTCAAGCCTGTCATGCTACGGAAATAACTTCATAAATTTTGACATGATGTTGACCTAACCTGATGTTTAATGTTGTGTTCTGGTGAAGTCAATCCATGCTGCTACATTTATATTACATATTTATTAAATTAAATAATCATTTTAGATTCCGTCACGTGAAAATATTAATTTAAGTTCATTGAAACAACTTTGAATCCTTAAACTAATTAGCAACTTGTCTCTGGAGTTACCGATTTCTCGGACCGGATAGACCAGCGCCGGGTGTTTACTACCGTGTACCCCCATGGATTTGTCATCATAGCCCAGAACTAATTTTGCCGTGCCAAGAGGAGTTTTCCTATGGACTTATAGTGATTTTAAGATAAGTTGTTTGATTGTTTAATTTTTGTTACTTCCTATTTAGTAGTATACCCTCTTCATATGCATATGATAAGGTGAATACCTTTGTGATAATTTAATTTTTGATATAATCTAATTCTAAAATATTGGGGAGAAGAAAATACATTACATGTTTTTATTGGGTTTTTAAATAGGATATACAGAGTCTGACCAAACTCATTTTTTTTTGATATAATATTTTTGTTAATATAATACAATTTGATATTGAGGGAGGGACATACATTTAATGTGGTTTTTTTTAAATATATATAATGAGTATTGAGAACTCACTTTTGAGATAATATAATTGTAACAGAGTTATCATTGTTGATATCTGTACAATACGGTAATTATTTCTCATTTTAGTAGAACTATTTAAATCTAAATTACTAACCTTAGTGTTAAGACTTAGGCTACCCTACGGACTATTCTTGGTTTATACTAATATTTCATATTTTATTTGGCCAGTGGTAGTGACTATTCGTTTGTTGAGGGGCTATTAGGTCCCATTGTATCTGTACACCATCCACTACCACTGTTATTTGGCTTTGCATTATATGTAAATTGTTTATACACATAATATACCTATATACATTTTTTATAAATAAATTTATTGTTGCTATTTTGAGTTTTATTTCAGTTCTACTAACCAGTATATAACATAGCAAAACAAGATTATTATTTAGTATTTTTGTATTTCAGAGTATTATCTCCAGATTCATTTGTTACTTCAAAATCTCAACTATCGTTGAGTTGGCGCCCTTCTTTTCTTTTCTTATTGTTCTCTTTCTATAAATTTATTCCCTGTGACTTTCTTCAGTTGTATCACGTTTGATATTACCAGGTCTCATTTCTTTCTTGTCTCATTAGCTCATTATCTCTTGTTATTGTTGTTTATATCTTTAAAGCCACAATACAGTGCATTGAAGCTAGCCGGAACACTCACTTGAGATTTAGTGTCTCTTTGGCCATTTAAATTTGTTCCTCTGAGCTTAGCTCTATTTTTAGTATTTTTTTTTTTCATCACTTCTCTTTCAATTCTTTTGAAATTTGGAAGTTCTACACTTCCTAAAATCCAATACTCCCGGAGTATTGAGGTTTCACCACATGCATTTTTTCACTTTTACGGTACGTTCCTTAATTAACCCATCTACCTATATTATAAATAGCATTGGACTTAATCCTCCTCCTTGTCCCACTCTCTCGTTTGTAGTAAAGGGTTTTGATATTTTGTTTTGATTGATGACATAGTTGATATTGCTGTTGTAAATATTCTTAATTACACTTACCATTTTGTTACTTTTTTTTTCAAATATTTCCCATAATTTTGTGTTGGTACTGTGTCAAAAGCCTTTGCAAGGTCTATATAAGCCACATATATAGGTTCTACTCTTACTGTTATTTTTCTATTATCTGCTTAATGATAAATATATGATCATAAGTGCTTTTGCCTTTTCTGAATCGGCGTTTTGATTTCTTGCTATATGCTGTAATTTTGTCTGGTTATTATTTTGTTTACTATTTTCCGTATATATTTTATGCCACATACCACTTGCAGCCACTATCTCCCCCGATAGTGGCTGGAAGATCTTGACGTGAGTTTGGGGGCTTAAGCTGACTGTTCAGGTAGGGCTGTAGTCTGGCACAGAAAATGGAACGGAAGTATGTGTGTGTGTGAATGTATGGGATCTCCCTAATAAGGAGCTCTCCGTTGAATGAAGGTACCCCCAATAAACGGGTTAGGCCTGGCGAACGGAAAGTATGAATGGATGTGAAAGGACCTCGCTAGAGATCTCTGGAATACCTAGGAATCTCTTCCAGATAGTCTAGAGACTAAGTGCGGATGAACTGTTTCAGCGACTAAGGAGCAGCCTACCCAAGTTAACAATACCAGGAATCACAGCGTGGAGGATGGTGCTCGCCCCCTGCAATGGAATCTCAAGACTGGATTAGTGTCCAGATTGATGTTTTGTTGCGGGAGGAGACAGCCATCTACGAAAACCTGCCTAGTATAAACCGTGTCTATTACGTCATAAGACGAACATAGATGTGGGGGCTTGCCTTAACCGGCCGGCCAAGTGGAAGGAAACCACAATAAAAAATCCTCTCAATTTCAAGGTAGAACAGCATAAGCCGAAGAATGAATAGTTAGGGGGTATCTAACTACTATTATGCGAACTCTGGGGCACCTGGCGAACCTCAGTTTCACTAGCCTTACTGTGGCATGCGGGGCTCTGCTGCAGGTGACATTTATTTCCCTAGCTTCTCGTGAGAATCTGTATGGAACCCTATATTAAAGAAAAAGAAGGGATATCCGACTCCCAAAGATCGGACACTGAAATGGAGGTTAGCGACCCTCATGTACAGGCCGAAAATAAGCCTGAAAAAACTGAGGAGGAGCTACTCCTAACTAGTGGCGACGAGCTTAGACCCTTAAGTCCCGTACACGGGAAAGAAAGGATAAAGCTATCTGGTGCCGCAAGGAAAAGGTTTAAATACCTTATTAAGAAAGGGCTGACTCCGGAAGAAGCCCGAAAGAAAGCAGTCAATAAAGGAGAAATCTCTGGAAAAAGGCCCCAAAAGGGTCCGCTCTGAAGAGAACACTCCCGAAGGTCGACAGGCAAAAAAATCAAGGAGTGATGCAGATAAAGGCGACACTGTGCCTAAATCTGCAAAACCCTCCTTCAGTCAAATGGCTGAAGGTGTTAAAGTGGGAATCCTACCCTCGGAATTCCCACGTCATCTCCTTACAACGGAACAATTAGAGGCCGTTAAGGAGAAGATCTTAGACAAGATTCTTGAGCTCCAGAAAGAAAAGAGCGAAAAGCCTAACTTTCTGAGCGCTCAAAACAGACCTGGCTGGCTAGCTTTGATGTGCGCCGACAAAGCCACCTTGCAGTGGCTAAAGACACATAGAGAGATACAGCCATGGGAGGGTGCCACATTGAGACTTGTAGAGGGAACAGAAATTCCTCACACTGAAATCTTTACGGCGTACCTTCCCGGAAGTAAGGATCATTTCACGGAGAAAATTCTAGGTCTAATAGAAGCTCAAAACTCTAGCCTCCATACCTCCGCATGGAGAATACTGAATAGGTCTACGAGTGGAGCTGTGGAAATTCTAACCCTTTCAGTGGACAGCCAATCCGCCGAAAGGCTAAAATCAACGGGGCATACGATCAATTACAGATATGGTCGTACGGTCCTAAGAGACAAGAGTGGCAGAAATCAACCCACAACAAGCGGGTCTCAAAAACCCGCTACGGTGTCTAAGGCCCCGGATGAGCAAAACAGTGCTTAAGATGAATCCAGGAGGACAGACAAGCAAAAGCCTGACTTTAACCTTCGGAGTACGAAGACTGGGTCAAGCGTGACCCGAAATTCACTTATTTCTTAATATTTCATGAAATAATTCTTTTTACAAATCTGATTGTTCGTAAGTTCTCCTTATTTGTTTCAATCTATTTTTTCGTGTATCATTCGTGAACATGCAAATTGCAGTTTTTCCTCTACGTAAAATCTATGATGTCGGGTCAGTCCTGACCCGGTCTTCGGATTTTGAAGAATTTTTCAATGTGTTTGTAGGTACACGTAAAACGCAGCCGTCTCTGTTTTCCAGTAAACGTATTCAAGGCAAAATGATTATGTTTGTAGAAATATTAGTAGATGGAAGTTAACCTTGGGAGTAATGTAGTGTTTGTAGGTGCACGTAAAACGCAGCCGTCTCTGTATTCCAGTGAACGTATTCAAGGCAAAATGATTATGTTTGTAGAAATATTAGTAGATAGAAGTTAACTTTGGGAGTAATGTAGTGTCTAATAGGCATATTCTATGGGAACGTCCGAGACGAGAGGTCTAACTTTGGTGTAAAGCGGTATTTCACGTTTGTTGATCAATTTAATTTAAGCATCGATCTTGAAGTGTGCAGTATTATATCAAAATGTGGAAAAATAATAAACCTTTGAGTGAAGCTGAGTTGTATGCCTTACTCCTATCAGATAGTGAAGAAGATGATGTTGCAGAGCTGAATGAAAGCAATAATGACGGTTGAGAGCCAGAAGCACATAAAGGTAATTTATCAATTACTGAACTCGAGAATGAGCAAGTTTTAGCGACAACTTCTGAAAATATAGATGGTGAAAGATCTAGCGTATCTGATGTTTTGTGCGAAGGACGAACATGGCGTTATTTAGCTCCAAAAAAGGGTAAGACATTGGCATGTAATTTATTACAGAAAAACGTAGGTCTAACTAAGAAAAGTCAAAATATTGAGACATGCATGGATGCCTTCAATTTATTTTTTTCTGATAGTATAATGTCAATGATTTTTTAGTATACCAATAAGAGAGCTATTGAGTTCATAGCTGCGTATAACAGTAAGAACGAAAAAAAAATGAAGGATTGGATTGAAGTTGATCTAGTCGAACTGCGTGCTTTTTATGTCCCATGAGAAGGTGCATAATTTATGGTCTAATACAAATAATGCATTTACGCGTCCTATATATAAAGCATCTCTAAGCCGGGATAGATTTATAAGTATTTTGAAGCATATTCGCTTTGATAATTTGGAAACGAGAGCAGAAAGAAGAGAACGAGATAAATTAGCTCCTATTCGAGAAATCGCTGATCTATTTGCCCAAAATTGTAGGGAATCATACGAACCATCTGCTTTTGGTACTATTGACGAGCAGCTTATAGATTTTAGGGGACGTTGTCCATTTCTGATTTATATACCAAGTAAACCAAAGAAATACGGTATAAAGGCTTGGACCCTATGTGACGCTGAAAATTTTTATTGCTGTAACTTTGAGATATATACTGGAAAGATTGGTGATCAATCTGAACGTAACCAAGGCCCAAGAGTTGTCAAAACACTTGCAGAACATTGGTATAGGTCTGGTCGAAATATTACAACTGATAACTTTTTTACCGATATTGCTTTATCTGAAGAACTGTTAACCAAAAATTTAACTCTTTTGGGTACTATCAGAAAAAATAGGAAGAGTTTACCCAAATCATTGCTTGAAATGACAGATCGCTCACTGTATTCTTCAAAATTTTTGTTCACTAAAAACATTACCTTAGTTTCATATGTAACCAAGCCTAATAAGTTTGTTGTATTATTATCGACCTTACACAATGAACATGAAATTTCTGATGAAAACCAAAAATTTAAACCAAAGATTATTTTGGATTACAACAAAACCAAAAGTGGAGTCGATATTTTAGATAAATTGATCAGAGAGTACACATGTAAAAGAGCAACAAGAAGATGGCCCTTACGTATATTTTTCAACTTTTTGGATATTGCGTGCTACAATGCTTTCGTTCTCTGGAATACGAAAAATCCTGAATGGAACAGCCAAGTAAATATAAAACATCGCAGAAAACTATTTCTGGAGGAGCTTGGAAAACAATTAACCTCGCCCAATATAAAACGAAGAGCGGAAGCAATACAAGAAGAACCCACCGGATACCCTAAATCCGTAATCGCTGCAATAGAGACCACGGTGTTAGTGTAAAAAAGCAAATCGAAATGCCGAAATCTGCAACAAAACGAGGTCGTTGTTATTCTTGTAGGGGTAGTGACAATAAATATTCAAAAAGGTGTGACATGTGTAAAAGATTTGTTTGTAATACTCATTCAAAACGCGAAGAAGTCCATATTGTCAAAATTAAATGCAACTACTGCCAAAAAGACCACGATGGTGAACCATCTTAAAAAATTTAAATACAAAAATTTGGGATCATAATTTTTATGTTTCTTTGTTTTTTTTTTGTTGAATTAAAGATACTGTTTAATAATACTGACTATTTAAAACATCCTTATAAATAGAATGAGAATGGGTCACGCTTGACCCATCTTCGTAATCTAAGTAAGTCAAATAATCTCCGTACTCCGAAGGTTAAGGAATCAGCTAGCGGGTCTCAAAAACCTGCCACATTGCCCAAGGCCCCGGATGAACAAAAAAGTACTCAAGATGAATCCAGGAGAACAGGCAAGGAAAGGCCTGGCTCCAAGGAATCAGCTAGTGGCTTTTACCTTTTCTGAATCGTCTTTTGATTTTTTGCTGTATGCTGTAATTTTGTCCGGTTATTCTTTTGTTTACTATTTTCCGTATATATTTCATGGCAGTACGT
Organism: Diabrotica balteata; assembly: GCA_918026665.1. NCBI lineage: Eukaryota > Metazoa > Arthropoda > Insecta > Coleoptera > Chrysomelidae > Diabrotica > Diabrotica balteata. The sequence continues at coordinate 73,059,406 of OU898283.1, read as the reverse complement.
AAGGGTGTTATTTCTCTTAAATTTTTTCAATATGTTCTATCATCTTTTTTATAAATCGGTACTATCTGAAGCTTCTGCCAGTCAATTGATATCTGTTCTGCTATCCTTATGGCATTAAATATCTTTAGTAAAATCACTGCCGCATTTTGTTCCATTTTTTCATCATTTCGCTTATTATTCTGTCATACCCTGGTGCCTTTCCATTTTTCACTTCTGCTATAGCTTTTTGCAGCTTATTTATTGTTATTGATATATATTATCATTCTATATTAGTCACAGAATGTTTTCTTCTTGAACGAAGTGTGTTTCTAGCATCTCTTGAAAATATTCTTTCCTCTGTTCATTATCAATCTCTTTCATTTTCTTTTGTAAGAAGTTCGCCAGTTTTATTTTTTATGGTTTTTTATGTCTTGCTTTTTATCTTTTCTCATTGATCTTAAATCTCCATTGAACAATTTCTGATTCTCTTTACTGTTTGTTCCCAACTTTCTACGAAATTCTATCTACTTGTTGTTTTTTTTTTGCTTTTGTAACAAATTCTTTTTTACTATTTTTTATATTCTTTTTAGTTTTTTGGTGTTTTACTTTGTAAGTATATTTTCCAAACAATTTCCTTTCTTTTAATTTGTTGTTATATTTCTTTATTCCACCACGCAGTTTGCTTTCTTTTATTGTTCCTCTTACTTGTTCCACATACTTCTGTCGCTGAATTTATTAAAACCTCTTAAAAGTTGTTTCATATTTGTTCTACGATTCGACTATCTATCTTTTCTTTAGTATTTTCCAGCTTTTGATTTATGGTCATCTGGTACTTCTCAGTATTTTCCTTATTTCTTAATGTATGTGACCTAATAGTTTTATATTGTTGTTTTTTTTCAGCAGTTTATTAATGTTAATATTATCTGATTTTATTTACGATTATAAAAAAATTACGATTTTAAAAAATGCAGTAAATGGACATGCGTTCAAGCAAAACACTAGAACATAAAAACAAAATATATTTTGGCTTGTGCGAATATTCGTCTTTCCCTTTTTTGCGAACGTGTAATTTATTTGTAATTCTGCTTTTTATGTGTTTATACATTTATGATTAATTACATAACTTTGGTGCAAATACTATAAAATATAATATTTGTATTAAAATATTTACATTCTCTGCAACTATTTTTTTTCTAACTCTTGTTTTTACAAATATTTTGTAGAAAATTAATGCAAAAAAATTTATATGAATAAATTGCTTTTTAAAAAATACATTATCCAGAAAAAATATTGTTATTTTTATTATATAAACCATAGTGCATATTGTAATAAGAATCTTCATTGTGGCGAGTAGGATATGGTAAAATTAAATATTAATATTTAGTCCAATATCTTTTAAAGTCTTAAAATATGGCACGGTGGCCTAACGACTAGACAAAATCAACAATAATGATAATACATAAAAAAGGCAGCTTCCATAAATGCGAAAACTATAAAACCATTTCTCTTATCTCACATGCCAGCAAAATAATGCTACACATAATCAATCACAGACTGAAAACTTTTCTAAAATGAGAAATACCCCAAGAGCAAATAGGATTTATGAAAAGTAGAGGTACTTACTCGAGAACATTTTCTGAACATAAGATAAATAATAGAAAAATCTAGGGAATTCAATATCCCACTATACAGTCATTTATTTTAAAGATTATCGCAAAGCGTTTGACAGGGTCAAACGTCAACACTTATGGCAGATACTAAAAGAAGTAGGCGTATCACAGCACTTAATTTTGCTTATATCTGAACCGTAGGAATATATGAGGAAAAATTTATATTCTCTGCAACTATATGTTTTCCTCTAATACTTGTTTTTAACAAATATTTTGTAGAAAATTAATACAAACAAGTATATACGAATAAATTTCTGAATAACAAAATACATTATCCAGAAAAATTTATTGTTATTTGATTATATAAACCATAATGCATATTTTAATAAGAATCTAAACACAATACTGGAGCAGTTTAATTGCTTGACACACTCTCAAATGAATTCCATCCCAAACTAGGTGTCAGACAAGGGTCTCCACAATTTTTTAATAAATATGGGGAGCATATTATAAGAAGAGAGCTTGAAGCATGCGAAAAGGGCGTCAAAATATATGGCCGAAAAATAAACAACCTTCGTTTTGCCGACGACACAGCCATTCTTGCAAATAGTCAAGAAGAGGTAATTGATCTCATATTACTGGTTGAAAATGAAAGTCAAATATTTGGTCTGCAGTTAAGCATTTTAAAGACAAATATCATAATGGTAAACATACTACATAACAATAAGTCACACTACAGGAAAAAATAAAACATGTATGTGATCTATCAGAAGTCGCCGTAGGAAAGATGGTAAAAATCGGGAAGGACTCTCAAATTTCATGAACGCCACTGAAATGTTCTGTTAGAGAAGAATGTTACTTATTCCGTTGACAAATGTTTCAATTTTAAATGAGCTAAGAGTGCCAAAGGGCTATCCAGCAAAGTCCTTCTCCAATTATTAAAATACTTTGGACATTGAATAAGAGCAGACTAGAAGACATGAACATACTTATTATCCAAGGAAAAGTAGAAGGCCGAAGATCACGAATAAGATCTTCAACCAGATGGATCGATCAAATTACAGGCATATGCAAAAGACCTATGCATGTGTTAAAAGAAATGACCAAAGACAAAGATTTTTGAAAAACGAACGAATACACGACATCACGATGACCACTACACTCCCTCAGGGGGGTCAGAGTTGAAGATAAAGAGAGAGTATGTTCAAATGAACTACTTCATTGCGCAGCTTCTCAGAAAATAATGGCAGTTACACCAACTATGTAGGTTTTAAAAAGAAATTTCAAGGATAGTGGTTTAAGTGTAGCAGTATACAACTGCAGCACAATATCACAGTGAGATATTTACTTCATTTGTAAATAAACTTCATGATATGATAAAGAATTACATCAAACATATAAACGGGTGTTACTAATGATGGGCAAAAGCACACAACTAGAAAAAGGATTTAATCTCTTAGATTTTTTTAACGACAATAATAAACATTGTACGCAACATTGAAACCTGATTAGATATTAAGATCAAAGCATGTGTATTATTTTTGTATGGAATTTTATAGAAAGCATATGAGAAAACTCACAAACTAAAAAAACTGAGAATTTACTCCTTTGGGAAATTGTTTTGTTATTTGTTACATCATTTTTTATGTATAAAATTTGTCTTAAGAACAGCAATAATAAAGTGATCTTCATTGTAAATACCCTAGAACATAAAATATGTACATATAAATATTTTAAGTGCAGCTATAAATACATAAGCATATTTTAGTAGCCACCACAAAATAAAAAAAAAAATTTCTAGCCAAATTTAGAAACTTGCGTTAGATTAATTAACTAAAATTCTACCACGATGGTAAGTTTTTTCCAAAGTTGATACCAAAACTATAAACTAAATATTATTACTGCTTGAAAATGGATAAAATGTTTAGGTATGAGAACTATCTCAAGTTCTAAGATTTTTATAATTTTGTCGTTTTCAAATTAAAGTATATATCTTCATTGCCACTCACAATATAGACATAAAATACCTAGATTTATAACAATACAGTATATTATTTCTAACTCTGAGATCATTTACTAAGTCATTATTGGTAGTAAGTATTTGCTCCAAAAGCTCAATACGATGATATCACCTCAGGACCTTTAAACTTGCAAGGATTTCTGGATGTTTAAACTGAGTAATGACGCAGAGAGGTAATTATAGATAACAAATAAAAGATGCAGAACATAATGGCAATAACATATAATTATATTGGATAAAAATCTACTAAATAATCAAACGGTAAATTTCAAACGGACAGGAAGTTAAAGTGTAGACCGCTCCTTGAAACGATGGAAGTGCTGCAGGTCACTAGATCATAGACGACAACCAACTTTTAAAGTGACTATTTTTATACTTACATTATTTCATTTTAATTTTATTCTAATACAACAATTACACTACATGCTCTTTTGATAATTAGCTCTACAATTTTTGTATTACCAATAATTACTCTTATACTGTTATACTATACCCACTTGGTATCCAAATCCCACTAGTTACAACCATTATACGACCACACTGGAACTTTAACAAAGGTAACTGGCCCGCCTTTACCAATAAACTCGATAAAATCTTACGATGGATTCCACCAACATACAAAAATTATGAAAGGTTTAGAGGGGCAATAATTGCTACAGCAAAGAAACACATTCCCAGGGGCCATCGTAAGCAATACATACCAGGATGGAGTGAGGAAAGCCAAAACCTCTACGAAGAATATCTTGAAACCGGTGAAAGTGACATTGCGGACGAACTTCTCCTGAGCCTTGATGTAGCAAGAAGGAAGAAATGGACAAATGAAGTCGAATCGTTAGATTTCAAAAAGTCTAGCGGTAAAGCGTAGTCGCTCCTAAGAAAACTCGGAAGTGACAAACTGGCAACACGACAAATCCACGACTTCAACCCTAATAAAATTGCATCACATATAGTTGCCCCCTCCAGAGGAGCATGTGATAAAAAGTTTACCACTACTATAAAAAGGGAGCTTAAACATCTAAAAGCTGCCTGTCCATCAGATACAGAATACTCCGCACCGTTCACTCCAGAAGAAGTCTCAAACGCCATCAAAGACATTAAACCTAACAAAGCTCCTGGTACAGACGGTATACCTCCCGAATTCCTGATCCATTGTGGGAAATCTGCAAAAACCTGGTTGTCTAAATTCTATACAGATATACTCAAAACAGGTAACCTACCAAACCTCTTTAAACAAACAAAAATCATAGCCATCCTGAAACCTGGAAAACCAACAGACAACCCAGCGAGTTACCGCCCCATCGCTTTACTCAGTTCAGCTTACAAGCTCCTCGAAAGACTGGTCCTGAACAGAATCGGCCCAAAGCTACTTCAAAAAATACCAATTGAACAAGCAGGATTCAGGCCTCAACGAAGCACCACTGACCAAGTGCTCTCTATAACTACCTACATAGAGGCAGGTTACCAAAGAAAACTGAAGACGTCTGTGGCATTCATCGATTTATCGGCTGCCTATGACACGGTTTGGAAAGATGGCCTCATCTATAAGCTCCTTAAAATAATCCCCTGCAAAGCAACCGCCCGACTCATAAATACTATGCTGAGCAGTAGAAACATCCGTGTAACCATGGGAACTACAGTGAGCAAACAGAGAACGCTTAATAATGGCCTCCCCCAGGGCTCCGTACTTGCACCGCTGCTATTTAGTATGTATATAGCTGATATGCCCCCTACCAGATCTAAAAAATTTGGATATGCAGACGACTGGGCACTTGCAACTCAAAGCTCCTTAATACAAAACTCCGAGGCAATCCTAACGGAAGATCTGGAACGCCTGGTTAAGTACTTTAAACAATGGAGACTTAAACCTAACCCCAAAAAAACCGAGGTTAGCTGTTTTCACCTGAACAACAAAATGGCCCACACAAAACTTAAAGTATACATTGATAACCAACTGCTCACGCACAACTATAATCCCAAGTACCTCGGCGTCACCCTGGACAGAACACTCTCCTTTAAGAAACATCTTGAGAACACCGCAGCAAAGCTGAGAACCCGTAACAACATCATACAGAAGCTTTGCGGGACTACATGGGGCTCATCAGCAGGTACACTTCGGTGTTCAGCCCTTGGACTCGTATACTCCGCAGCTGAATACTGCTCTCCTGTTTGGCTGAATAGCGTTCACACGAAAATTATAGATACCCAGCTCAATGTCGCCATGCATCTCATATCTGGAACGATCAAGTCTACACCTGTGGAGTGGCTTCCACTACTGAGCCATATACCTGAGCCACCTAATCTTCATCGTCAGCATGCTCTGCTTAGAGAATTCCAAAAGCTTCTTAACAACCCGCAATTACCTATACACACATATGTCGCCGACGCTAATTCACATCGATTGCGCTCCACAAAACCTCCGACTAGAGATGCAATAAACTTGAGTTCCAACAATTTACAAATGAACTCCCAGTGGAAGAACATGCAGAGCGACATACCGAACCTAATAATGAGAAACACACCATGCATCACAGAAACTCCACCAGGTTTTGACCTCCCCCGAAAATCGTGGTCAACTCTTAACAGGATAAGAACGGGTCATGGAGTCTGCGCAGATTCCCTTTATAAATGGAGGATGAGAACCTCTGCTGAGTGCGACTGCGGCGCCGAGAAACAGACCATCCAGCATATGATTGCCGAATGCCCTCGGAGAAAGTATTATGGAGATCCTCTAGACTTCGCCTCTGCAACACCAGCGTCGATTGAATATATTAATACATTAGATGTTAGATTGTAACATATATGTGATAAGGTTGTGTATCAAATTGCCATACGCTAAATAAAATAAATACTATACCCATAGCGTTCTCATCAATATGTGATTTTTCTTGCACTTGATTTTAGAAACTTTATTTGGTTTATATTAGGCCAAAGCTTTTACCAATTGTCAAATTTAATTTCTATTCTGCTGTATCTGCTTCAAATAAATTTTAGCCAGTGTCTTATTAATTTTGTAGGAAAATGATTTTAGTTTTTCCTTGTAAATGTATTGCATTGTTGGATTTAAGGTCCAATCTAGATTTGTATTCAAAGATATTAAAATAAATGCATTCAGAAAGTTAGTCACCACAAAAAATAATAGCTGACTGGAATTCTTAAGTCTAAAGTAGTCTAAAGTAAAGTAACCAAATGATATATTACATGATCTGCTCTAAATACAATTATTTTTATAGCTTGATACTATCTCTCTATCTCCTGTGAGATTCTCTATAGTTAATTTTTTTTTGTTATTTATATTGTTGGTACGTCTACAAAAGATATAAAAAAGGGCCGGTCCCAAAAAAAATCACGAAATTACCAACAAAACGCACAAGCCACCAAAAAAATTTTAAAAACAAAAAAAACCCGGACACGAAAGGTCTAAATTCTCGAGCGTCAAGTCGCCGAACTGAGTGTAGCCCGGAGCGGGAACTTGGGTCTCGAGCAAGCAATTCAGCTTCGATGACAAGTTACTAGAGATAGCAGAAAACAAGCGCGTAACGCTAACCTGCTTTGATCAGGATAGGACATCGTTCTTGTACACTGGACTTCCACACGACAAGCACTTTGCTAATAGAGAGCCCCTATCGCCCATTAGAGTGCTATAAAGGCTATAAAGGGGAAAGGAGTGGTCTGGAGCATTGAAGCGTGGTGGAGCTTTTCGTAATTAAACCACCTCGCCCCAATGAATTGTAACACCCAAATACCAATCTGCGGGATGTGCATTGTGCAAGTCTCTTATGCTGGGTTAAATTAAAGTGCTTGCTTAGAAAAGACAAATATGTTCATATGCGTGCGAATTTTAGGTTTAAAAGTAGTCTAGGCCGTACATTTCCTTAAAACTTCCTTGATTTAAGACAAATTTGTTTGATCCAAATCATTTATATGATTTATTTTTTTTTGTTGTTGTTAACACTGTTGGCTTAATAAATATGATAATCTTTTTTGATACTTTTACTTCTTTCGGCACCGGTAACATTTTGATTTATTTGCATTGTGTTGCAAATTTATTTAAAACATATCAAAATATTCATCATTAACGTATTATTCTTAAGTCCCACTTGATGTTTCGCTATTTTTTTCCTTAGTTTTTTTACTTGTATCTTTTTTATAGTAACATTTTATAGCATAGTCTTCCTACAAAAGTATTCCTCTATCATTCGGGCGTTATTACGATTATTTTAAAAAGTGTTGAATTTTTCATAAAAAGAAAGACATACGATAGTTTTTCACTTTTTTGCAAACCTCAACGTGCTAACAATTGAGATAAATCATGGTTGCCTTTAACGTAACGAAAATCAGCAAATATACTCTCTAGATCGAAATATAAACGCTTGTAAATATGCGTCTTCCAAGGCCAGTTACAATTTTATTTACAATAATATTTTTCGCTTATTAGGTTATTAATTGTTTTACCAATAACACATTTCGGCGTTGACCTAATTTCAATTCGGAAGCATGTAAAACAGTTAAATGTAAAAAGTTTATTAAGATTTATTAAAATATATTTAAGTTGTGTCTCCCCCACTTCAAACCATTTTATCCTCTTGAAGGAATGGGAACAAAATTTTTGAGGTTTTTAAGTAAGTATCCAACAAAAAGTGTGAGTTTTTTAATTAATTGCACCAAATTTTTGACACAACACCCCAAGGTGTCTATAACTATTTTTTATTCTCTTAACGGTGTTAGTAATATCAGTATTCCAAATAAGCATTTTCGTTTAATGGACTTAAGACATCTCTTAGATTTTCTCGTTCTCTCAGATTATTACATATGATTTTTTTGGAAGACTAGTTACTCTCCATTTTAAACACCATTGTTCAACTGTATTTAATTGTAACTCTGATAATTTTAATGCTTTTGGGCCACTACCCGATAAGCGCTTCAGCGAAAGGGGTAATTTTATCAACAAAAATAAATATTTTGCAGGATAGGTGATATATAAAGAGAAGTCTTCTTCTTCTTCAGTGCCTTATTCGGTCAGGATGTTGGCGATGATCAAGACTATCATGGTTTTTTGACTGCTCTGCGAAACAGCTCCGCGGAGGTCATCCCAAACCATTATCGGAGGTTTTTTAACCACGAAATACGACGGCGTCTCGGTCCTCTCCTGCCAAATGTATAACGAGTTGAAGAATTCGATCTTGTTCTTCTTCGCGTGCCATATCAGAACTATCCGACGTTGGCGATCACCATTGCGAAGGCTTCTCGATCTTCTGCAATATGGAATAATTGTCCTGCATTTGGTATCTGAGTCCATTCACGAATGTTTTTTAACCAAGAAACTTGTTTTCTTCCTACACCTCTACGGCCCTCTATTTTGCCTTTAAGGATCAGTTGTAAAATTTTATATCGACTTCCCTTACTATATGTCCCAGATAAGACATTTTTCGATGTTTAACAGTCTTTAGCAGTTCTCTGTCTTTGTTGACGCTCCTTAGTACTTCATTAGTTTTTCTTGCTGTCCAAGGTATCTTCAGCATTCGTCTATGAACCCACATTTCCAATGCTTCAATTTTGTTCATGATCGATACTTTTAGCGTCCACACTTCTGCACTATACAAAAGTACAGACCAAACATACACTTAACCATTCTTTGCCTTAGTTCTAAACTGAGATGGTTATTGCAAAGAAATGACTTCATGTTCATAAAAGTAGTTTTAGTCATTGCTATTCTACGTTTTATTTCTATGTCTGGATCTAGTGGGTCCGTTATCACAGTTCCCAAATATGTCATTTTGTGAACTTTCTTAACTTGGACTCCGTTCAATTGAAGCTTTGCATCGGGATGTGGGTCACGACTAAACACTAAAAATTTGGTTTTGTTTGAGTTTATTTTAAGGCCCATTTCCTCTTCTACCTCGTGAATACGATCAAGCAGAATTTGAAGACCTTCAATATGATCTGATAGAATTACTGTATGGTCTGCATATCTAATCACATTAAGTAGTTACCCGTTGATTTTTATTCCATATGGTTGTCTCTCAAGTGCCTTTTTAAATAGCTGGTCCGAGTAAACATTGAACAATGTTGGCGACAAAATGCAATATTGCCGATATTTTTCAGTATTTGCATTAATTTTACATGCTGTACTTTATCGAATGCCTTTTCCACGAAAGTCCACGAAACATTCAAATACATATTTTCTTTGATCACGGCATTTTTGTAATAGGATGTTAAGCGCAAAAAGTGCTGGTTCCCATAGCATTTCTAAAACCAAATTGGGTATCTTCAAGATCTTCTTCGCATTTGCGTCTAATTCTGTTGTGAATTATTCTGAGGAAAATTTTAAGAGTATGGCTCATTAGGTATCAGGCTCAATTTATCAATATTCTGAGTATTTTCTTGCATTGTGTTTTTTAGGTATTGCGATAAAGATGGATTTGAGCCAATCTGCGGGAATCACTCCGGTGTTATATATTGAATTAAAAAGTCTTAATCCTACTTTTATGTTATCATTCTCTATTAGTTTCAGCAACACAGTTGATGTATCATCTGGACCACAAGCTTTTCTAATTTTAGCATTATTTATAGCATGTTCTACTTCGCATTTCATAATTTCTGGGCCATCAGTACAGTTTTGGTAGAATTCGACAATATTATTCCTGTCATCTTCAAACAACTCATATATACAGCTGCCATTCTTTTCTTGTTTCTTGCTCATTTACAATAATTTTGTTATTAGTGTCAACAAGTACAGAGGGAACTCGTTTTTTAAATATATTATTCATTTCGTTTAGTTTTTTTGTGTACATTAAATAAGTCGTGTTTAAATATTACATCCTCCATTTCGTCGCACCTTTCTCTCATCCATTTTTCTTTGGCTAATTTGATTTACTTTTTTATTCTTCTCTGCAGGTGTCTATATTCTATTACATTAGATTTTATCAGTCGACGTTGTTCCATTATTTTCAAGATGTCGTCTGCCATCTAGATATTTTTCTTGATTAAGTTTTTTCTACATATAATCATTGTTTGTGGAGATTTCGTTAACTTGGTTTTTAAATTCACTCCATAGTTCTTCTGGATCTTCTAGTTGTTCTCCGATGTTTTTTATTCTATTGTTAAATTCTTATTTATTGTTATGTTTTATCTTTATATCGTCAAAGTTAAGTACATTGGTTTTTGGTTTTTGTCGCTGAATTCGTTTTAACCTTAGTTTAATATCTGCTTCGATAGAATTCGATATTTTTCTTAATTTTGCATCACGTACCCGAGGTACTCAAGCTAACGTTGTTTCAATAAATTAAGCACTTCTTTTTCTTTTCTCATTCGCTGCAGGACCTCAACGTTGGTGACATGGTCCACATATGATATTTTTAGTATCTTGGTTGTCTAGTATCTTGGTTTCAACTCCATATAGTAACAGTATAAGAATGTAGCACTTCACTATCCGCATCTTGGTTTCAAAACTGAGATCACAACAGCACAGCAAGGATCTTAACATGATAAATGTAGACCATACCATTTTATTTCTGGATCTAATCTCTTGAGCGTGGTCCCATTGTGAGTTGAAGGTAGTTTCGAGGTAATTGAATCTGTCGACTCTCTGGATCTTTTCACTACCTGCTATTAGTGCCTCGGGATCTAAATTTGTACGGCTGAGAACCATAAATTTAGTTTTCTTAATAATAAGGTCTAGTCCGTATGTTTCTCACAGTTCTGACTCGGTCTAGTAAGGCTTGTAGATCATTTAAGCTGGTTGCTAGTAACACAGTGTCATCGGCGTAGCGGATATTATTGATGTATTCACCGTTCACTCGGATTCCTATCTCTAGGTTTGTGAAGGCTTCAGTAAAAATTTCCTCAGAGTATGTATTGAAAAGGGTTGGCGAGAGCACACAGCCTTGCCTTGCTCCTCGCATGATTTTCACTTGGTCGGTCAGCTGGTCCTTGACCTTGACTTGAGCACGCTGGTTTTAGTATAAATTCATGATGATCCGAATGTCGTTCTCATCTAATCCTACTCTTTGTAGGACGGCGACCATCTTCTGGTGCTAACAACGGGAATCTTCCAGGAATATTATATTAAGATGAAGGATCAAATCTGGTCACGGATGGGAATTTTTCTATTAAAAAAAAATAATTCTTATTTTTTTTTTTGCCGATTAGAGATGCAGGGATTGGTTGTAAATTATAAATTATTCATGTTGTTGTTGATGTAATTTCATATGATCATCATACAGTACCAAAAATGATTTTTACCCTAAAAACATTATGTAATTCATCTGATTATTAAATTTTTTTTTATTGAGTTAATGCCTTGACAACTTATGATCATTGGCATGGTACAGTCAGGTACCTAGTGTAGTATGTGTGTGTAGAGTAATTGTCTTGATACTTAGCAAAGTCGTTGTCATTGTCTTTGCTAAGAGACGCTAATTGTATTCGAACGTCTGCGGTCCCTCCGGTGAGTAGCGATCGCACAAGGATAGAAATTATTTTCATTTATTAATTTTTAATAAACGAAAATTTCTCCACCCAGGTGAGATTCGAACTCACGACCTTTAGGTTTAAATGTAATCGCTCTTACCACTGAGCCACAGAGGGGGTTTGATTATTAAATTAAAAATTTGATTGATATGAATAAGTAATAGAATTAATTTTACATGTTAAAAAAACTTTCTAGATAATCACTTTTAGTTTGTTGAATGAAACATTATTAAATTAGATAGTTGAATTTTTAAAGCGTTTTTTTTAGTATTCGTTTTTAAAAATAGGTTTTTATTTATAAGTTTAATAGAAATAAAACTAATTCAACAATAAGTACGAGACATAAAAGTATATTTTACAAAATATTCTTAAAATCTTTTCCATTTTTGCTAATGCATTTTTTGTAATTCGTAAAATGTTGTTGAACCCTTTCTAAGAATCTGAAGTTAATGTAGTTAAAAGCACTATTTTCTCTTGTGCATTTTAATAAACCTATTATGCTTAACTAAAAACAAAGTTAACGTCTAAAATCTTATATTGCGAAAATCTCCATTTTGTTTGAGAGAGAAAAAAATAAAAATGTATCTGCTTGCAAAATGCAAATAGATAATCTCTCACCGTGTTTCTACACGGCCGTGAATGATGACCTGTTTGCAAAGGGATTTAACATGTTTGCTTTATAGATATTAATAATTAGGATTAAAATTTCTTAACAAATAGTTTGATCTGCTCTTCGATTACAAATGTTAGCTTGTATTTCAAACATTTGGCTAGTTCTATCAGAAATGTATATGGGTTTAACCTAAATTTTCCAAACGTTACATTAGATATTCACATTTTCGACATGTTTGTGTATTATATATTCGTTTTGTTAGTTGTCATCAACCAGAAAAGATTTAAAAACACATGAGTTATGTAAAAAATTTCTTATCTGCGTATAAAAAATTAAGGTATAATATTTATACATAATATACAAATATTAGACGAAAATAAATCTATACGTATAATTCTCGTCCCAATCTTAGTCGCCATACTCCTCTGAAACGACTTGATCGACTTTTATGAAATTTTATATGTGTAAATCGGTAAAATATATTCGAATAATATTTCTAACTTATTTCTTGGTACCCAATTATCTAAAAACACAATGCAAACACGTTTTCAGTTTTTACTGCTAACACTACATCATCAGCGTACCTTAAGTACCAGGGAATTTTACCCAGTAGTTTTCCTGTTATCTGATTTAACAATAATAAGAATAGATAAGGAATAAGTACAAAGCCCTGATGCAATCTTACTGTCATATGAAATTTATGTAAGTCTCTCCTACACCTGTTCTCCGAAGATCGTTGAGTACCATATCGGTGTTTTTTTTAGTCATAAACATGTAGGTACTAATATACAGCTTCTCCATTCATCTGGCATATATCTCATTTTCTTAATTCAATTAAACAACCCTGTTAACCAATTTGTTCCTATCTCAACAAAAGCTATTCTTACCCAGGGATATCATATGGTCCACCTGATTTACCTTTCTTTAATTTTTAAAGTGCTTAAAAACTTTCTCGTTTGTTATGTTGTTGTTCATTACTGTTTCTGTCTCCATTCGCTTAATTTAGTTTCTTTATTTTATGAACCGAAGTTCTTCTAACATCGGTTTTTGACGTCTTGATCGTTTTCAGCTTTTGTGGTGAATATTAGTATTTGAATATTAGAATGACCATATCAACTTTTGAAACCATCAAGAAAAGGAAAACGGCGTATTTAGGTCACATCATGCGAAATGAAAAATACCAGTTCCTCCAACTTATAATCGAGGGTAAAATTGAAGGCAAGAGAGGAATGGGACGCAAGAAAATGTCCTGGCTCCGAAACATAAGGCAATGGACAGGGATTAACGACATACAATCTTGTAGCGTTTACGCTACTGACTAGTCCAATTTAAACCCCTCAAGAAATTTTTATTACCCGCCTACGATCGATTTTTAAATGGACATTTTTCCCCACACGCGTAGTAGTCGCTTAAAAAGTAAGGTTGGTCGAGTTGGTACGAGAACGATCAGTTTTGGTCAGAACTCGTCAACGCAGACACGCCAACCGGTGAAATTGTTCACCTTCAAAGTGACGGAATTGGAGCAAGGAAGATAATTTGGGGAAGAATATAATTCATTAATAATAATAGTAATAATTAATTTTAAATAACAAGTATTAATTTATAAGAGTTCCATATAAAAAGGAAGAGTTTTTTGGCGTGTTGCGAGCTCCATGTAAGTAAATCATTTTATACGTATTATCTCTTTATCATATAATCAAATTTATCATTGTATTTAGTATTTCTTTAGAGATTTATTTTTGAGTTCCGAAATAATTTAAATATAAAATTTCCTTGATTTACTTGCAAAGAACAGAAGGTCATTTTTTTTATATAGTTAAACTTAAATTCTGTTTTATTCCACGTCGTTATCATTAAGTTTTTTTTGGTTCCCATTTTGTATCTAACTTTTTTGGTGGAATATAAAAAGGTTCGACAAATGTGGACAGCCTTCTATATTCTGCGCATGTTCTTTTCATGGCGCAAGCTTGCCATGCCTACGAAAGTAACTTCATAAATTTGACATGATGTTGACTTAACCTAATACCAAATGTTTTGATGTTTTGTTTTGGTGCAGTCAATCCATGCTGCTACACCTATCGAATTGTATTTATTAAATTAAATAATAATTTTAGATTCCGTCACGTGAAAATATTAATTTCACTTTACTTGAGGATATTCTCTTCAGAATATTCCCTCAAGGACTCAAGTAACTGAATCCTTAAACTAGTTAGCAACTTTATGAAACCCGTGGATTTTGCTGTCACCCAGAGACCAGTGACTGGTTGTGGCTTTGTGCCCAGGATTTGTCCTTACAGCAACAAATTAATTTAGCCGTGCCAAGAGGACTTTTTCCTATGGACTTATAGTGCTGTAAAGATAAGTTGTTTAACTATTTGACTTTTTGTATTACGTATTACTTTCTATTTACTGTTAACTTTACATATGCATATGATAAGGTGAATACCTTTTTTTTTGATAATTTAATTTTTGTTAAATCTAATTCTAAAATATTGGGGAGAAGAAAATACATTACATGTTTTTATTGGGTTTTTAAATAGGATTTCAAGAGTACTGACCAAACTCACTTTTGCTATAATATTTTTTTAATACAATATATTGGATATTGTTACGATTTTAAATGTTATGGCATATAGACCTGTAAATATTTTATGACTAATCCTTTTTTTATTGATTCTCGTAATTTGTAGGTCAAAATATACCTGAGCTTCGATACCAGTTATTTACAGAAATATCTAGACCCTTCTACAAGAAAGGTCGAGTATTCAGGAATGCAGTCGACGGCCGAGAATGACTCACCTAATGGATGGAAAGATCGATGCCTAGCCAGATTTCTCTAGATAACGGCATTTTGATGTATAAATAACGGTGATCCTCATTGAGGGGCAGTCAGTCATAAGAAGCTCGGCAACCGCGATATTTAAATGTAACGAAACATAAATTATTATTTGTAATATAAATTAGAATTAATAAAGACGTTAATAAATTCGTAATTAGTTATCGTGAGTTTTAATAAATTAGATTATAGACAAATAAATTAGAACTATATAAACGTCACAGTGGTGCAGAAGTGGGATTGTAGATAAATTTAATTTGATTTTTGAAAAAGACTTTTGAACTTTTGAAAGGTATTGCTCGTCGGGAACATCCGCGTAGTTCAGTAGTGATCGTTGTACGAAAGAACATTTAAAAAGTACGTGTGTGCCTGACCAAAGATGCTGCTAGTACAACTCTCGGTAAAACAGTTGCGTGAGCAATTAGAAGAACGCGATGAAGACTGCAGCGGGTCCAAGAAGATCCTCCAGGAGCGACTGAAGAATGTTCTTAACAAGAATGGAGATGACCCAGAGACATTCCAGTTTCAATCATCAGAAGAAACAGTTTTAACAAAAATAAATGAGAAATTTGAAAATGTCTCGCAAATGATCGAACAAACTTCCAAAAAAACTGATGAAAGATTCGATGAAACGTCTCAAATTATTAAAGAAATAGCTAGACAAAATGACGAGAAAATTGAAAATATGTCTAGAAGATTCGACGAAGTATGTATTCAGAATAGTGAGAAGTTTGAAGAAGTCTCTAAAACATTTGATAAAGTTGAAGAGAAAATCAAACAGTTAGAGACCATGATCACTAACACGAGAGTGCTACCACCAATTAATACGGTAGCTTTAGATCCGGTAGAGATAAAAGAAGACGAGACAAAATGTAAGTTGGAAACACGGCCGAAATGTGAAGGAAGTGGAAGTTCCGTTCATGTCAAAGTCCCAACTTTCGACGGAAAATCATCATGGAACAACTACATGAAACAGTTCGAATCAGCTGCAAGAGCGAATGGATGGTCAGAAAAAAGAAAAGGCTGTAAACCTGACTATAGCTCTTCGAGGAGATGCCTTAGATGTGCTCCAGACCATAGCCGTAGAGGAGACGGATGATTTCGAACAACTGAAGAAGAGGTTAAATATGCGATATGGCCACGAACACTTAGAGCATGTATATCAGTCGCAGCTCAAAAATCGACGACAAAAGAAAGATGAGGCTCTTCAAGAATATGAAGTAGATATCGCCAGATTAGTGCGATATGCTTATCCAACAGCTCCCGAAGACATGATGGAAAAGTTGGCCGTTCAAACGTTTATTGATGGTCTTCGTGATCATGAGATGCAAAGAACACTACGATTAGCTCGTCACAAGACGCTGATGGATGTCTTATCTGCCGCCCTATAATACGAGTCAGCTACGCAGGCCTCTGGCGGGTATAGCAAAGTTAGGACTGTAAAAGAGGAAGGAGATGAAGATAAACTTGACCAGCTCTTTAATATGATAAAAAGCATGACACACAAGAAAACGAAGACCATAAGACCGAAGACAAAACCAGAACGCGTCGGCCTTAGGGGAGCAGCTTCGACCCAGAACTTTACCAAAGACCCTCTGATACTAATAGCTTCTTTGAAATGTCGTGAAGATAGTGTATATGTAGATGGAGAAATAAATGGTAAAAAGCATACGTTGTTGGTGGATACTGGAGCGACCAGAACCATTATACGCCCGACAGTTATAAACAGCCGAAAGAAACTGTTACCAACGAGGTTGCGACTTCGGACCGCCACAGGTGAAAATGCCAACATTCATGGAGAAATCCAGGTACAATTAGGAATTGGAGCAGAAAAGTTCGTCCATACTGTTATAGTTGCTGACATCGAAGAGGATGTTATATTAGGAATGGACGTAATGAATACGCATGGATTCCAATTGGATTTCAAGAATAAGGTAATCAAAGTTGGTAACGAGGAGGTATTTCTCCATCCACATGATGACAACACTATGCAAGCAGCCGTTAAAGAAGATACAGTCGTGCCTGCGAGAAGTGAAACGATAATAGTAGCGCGGCTACAGGGAATTGTGGACGAAGGAACACCTGTTATGATGGAGCCTTGGAATCATGACGACGAAGTTGGCCGTGGAATCATAATTGGAAAAGAATTAGTGACTTCGGCTAAAGAAATTCCTGTGAGACTTATTAATGTCAATGACTACCCAGTGACCATCAAGAAAGAGACAAAAGTAGGAACTTGTGTACCTGTCACATCCATAATCCGTCAGACGACAACGTTTGATAATTCCAACGATAAATTTGATCAAATGGTTGCGGTTGCTGGACAGTCTCTGAATCAGATTGAGAAAAGGAAATTAAGGGAATTTCTTCGGCAGTATCGTGATATTTTCGTACCGAAAGGAGGAAAGACGGGAAGAACTACCGTTGTTAAGCATAAAATTGATACTGGTAATGCTAAGCCAATTCGTCAAACAGCTCGACGATTACCACAGGCGAAAAGAGAGGAAGCTGAAACGATTGTTCAGGAAATGAAGAAAGACGGGGTGATAGAACCTTCTACGAGCCCATGGGTCTCTCCAGTGGTCCTGGTTAAGAAGAAAGACGGAACAACGAGGTTCTGTGTGGATTACCGTTTGCTGAACAACGTTACCAAGAAAGATAGTTATCCTCTGCCTCGGATCGATGACACATTAGACACATTGGCTGGAAGTAAATTATTTTCTACTTTGGACTTGAAGTCTGGATACTGGCTGGTAGAAATGGACCCGGTAGATAAAGAAAAGACAGCCTTCACCACAGGATCTGGATTATGGCAATTCAACGTTATGCCATTTGGACTTTGTAACGCTCCTGCGACATTTGAGAGGCTTATGGAAAATGTGTTGAGAGGGTTATCTTGGAAAACATGCCTAGTTTATCTAGACGACATAATTGTCTTGGGGGAGACATTTGAAGACCATCTGAAGAATTTAGAAAACGTTTTTAATCGACTTAAAGCTGCCCAATTGATGTTAAACCCCAAGAAGTGCCAGCTATTTCAAGGTAAAGTCAATTATCTGGGTCATATAGTCAGTAAAGAAGGAGTGGCCGTGGATAAGGGAAAAATCGACTCTATTAAGGAATGGCCAAAACCAACTGACAAACACCAAGTGAGAAGTTTTCTGGGACTGTGTACTTACTACCGAAGGTTTATTAAGAAGTTTGCAGATATCGCTAAACCATTAACGCGACTTACAGAGGAAGCAAGAGAATACCGCTGGGATGTAGACTGCCAGAATGCCTTTGAAACCTTAAAAAAGCATTTAATCACAGCACCAATTTTAGGGTATCCACTGCCAGAAGGAGAGTTCATCTTAGATACAGATGCAAGTAATGTGGGAATTGGAGGAGTGCTGTCTCAGATTCAAGGAGGACAGGAAAGAGTCCTTGGATATTTTAGTAAAGTTCTCTCAAAACCTGAGCGAAATTATTGCGTCACGAGAAGAGAACTTCTGGCAGTAGTGAAATCAGTAGAGCACTTCTATCAATACCTCTATGGAAGAAAGTTTTTAATCCGAACCGACCATGCCGCCCTTAAGTGGTTGATGCAGTTTAAGAATCCAGAGGGTCAGATAGCCAGGTGGATCGAACGACTCCAAGAATATGATTTTAAGATTGAGCACCGGGCCGGAGTTAGCCACCGAAACGCTGATTCTCTTTCCAGAAGGCCATGCCCAGCAGAGTGTTCTCACTGCAACAAAACGGAATCCAAGGAAGCAGCAGTGCTAAGAACGACGGTGGTCCACGACGACTGGACGCCTACCAAGATCAGGGAAGAACAAGAGAGAGATCCAGTTATACAGAAAATCCGAAAATGGAAAGAAGAAAACCGTCGACCACCTTGGCAAGAAATATCGAACCTAGGCTCAATAGTTAAGACGTATTGGGCCCAGTGGGACTCATTTATCATGGAAGATGGCTTGCTCAAACGAGTCCTGGAAAATGATGACGGTTCAGAGAAGAGAAGACAGTTGGTGATTCCAAAGAGCAGAGTAGCCGAAGTACTTCGTCAGTTACACGACAGTCCATCAGGAGGGCATTTTGGTGTGAAAAAGACCCTTCAGCGAATTCGGGAACGGTTTTATTGGATGAACAGTTCCGACGATGTAAAAGACTGGTGTAAGAAATGTACTATTTGTGCTACGAGTAACGGGCCTTATCGAAAAAGGAGAGCTCCTATGAGACAATATAATGTTGGAAGCCCGTTTGAAAGAATAGCTTTGGATATTGCTGGGCCATTTCCAGAAAGTGATAATGGAGGCAAGTACATGTTGGTAGTAATGGATTACTTCACTAAGTGGGTCGAGATTTATGCACTTCCAGACCAGAAGGCCGCCCCCGTTGCAGATAAGTTGATCCAAGAATATATCAGCCGATTTGGAGTGCCTTTGGAGATCCATAGTGACCAAGGCAGGAACTTCGAAAGCGATTTATTCCAAGGAATATGTGATAGACTAGGTATGAAGAAAACAAGAACTACGGCTTATCATCCGCAATCGGATGGTATGGTAGAACGAATGAATAGAACAGTTGGCAAGTATTTGACAAAGATGGTGTCCGATCATCAGCGAGACTGGGACCAATATCTTCCGTTCTTCACAATGGCCTACAGATCTGCTGTTAATGAATCAACAGGCCAGACACCAGCCAGAGTCCTATTCGGACGCGAGATGCGACTACCTTGTGATCTAGAGTTTGGGTGTCGACCTGGAGAAGATGTAGCAGGTGAAGATTATGTGATCGAATTACGAAGAAGAATGGACGATGTACACGAGTTGGTCCGTTCCCATCTCCAAATCGCTAGTGACCGAATGAAGAAACGGTACGATACACAAGCCGAAAAGGGGTGTTTTAAGAAGAACGATAAAGTCTGGCTTTATAACCCCAAAAAAGCGAAAAGGTTGTTCCCCCAAGTTGCAGCAGTTTTGGGAAGGTCCATACCTCATTATGGAGAAGATCAATGATGTTATTTACCGAATAAGCAAGATCCCGAGAGGAAAGCCGATGATAGTACACCATAACCGGTTGGCGTCTTTCGAGGGTGACCACGACGTAGATGAAGAAGTGGAAGTAAACCAAGTCCAAGATGTGTCTGACCTAACGTTTGAGGAATTCATGGGTGCCTATGGAGGTACCGGTAAAGCAAGACATGGTGTTACCACTGAAGAAAGGCAAGATCTACTCGCGCTTCCCGATGACTACTCACTGGCCCTTACCATCCCGGCCAGTATCAAAGATGCACCAGGGTTGGCATCCGTCTTTCAAAGGAAGTTTGGTCGAGTTGCAGAACTTCAATGCCAAGTGCCAGCTCCTGGTAAAACCTTGAAACTTCAAGATGCATCACGTTACCTTTTCTACCTGGTAACAAAAGACACTGCCCGTGACCAACCTACCTACCGAGATGTATGGGAAGCCTTACTTCAGTTGAGAGAGCACGTACTAGAGTCCGACGTGCAAAAGTTAGCCATGCCAAAGTTGGAGTGCCGCCAATTAGATTGGAGGGTTATACGAAACATGGTGGAGGAAATCTTTAAAGACACCGAAGTCCAGGTGTTAGTCTGTTGCAATCCGCATAGTTACTGGTGCGGAGAGAAAACCGTCCCTTGTCATTTCTATACAACTGGAAGTTGTAAAAGAGGGTCCAGTTGCCGATATCAGCATGTCGTTCCAGTTCCAGTCCCGACAAGGTTCCAGGAGGAACCATCTTTTAAGAGGGGGGCAATGTTACGATTTTAAATGTTATGGCATATAGACATGTAAATATTTTATGACTAATCCTTTTTTTATTGATTCTCGTAATTTGTAGGTCAAAATATACCTGAGCTTCGATACCAGTTATTTACAGAAATATCTAGACCCTTCTACAAGAAAGGTCGAGTATTCAGGAATGCAGTCGACGGCCGAGAATGACTCACCTAATGGATGGAAAGATCGATGCCTAGCCAGATTTCTCTAGATAACGGCATTTTGATGTATAAATAACGGTGATCCTCATTGAGGGGCAGTCAGTCATAAGAAGCTCGGCAACCGCGATATTTAAATGTAACGAAACATAAATTATTATTTGTAATATAAATTAGAATTAATAAAGACTTTAATAAATTCGTAATTAGTTATCGTGAGTTTTAATAAATTAGATTATAGACAAATAAATTAGAACTATATAAACGTCACAATATGATACAATTTAATATTGGGAAAGGGAAATAAATTTAATGTTTTTTTTTTAAATATGATACAATGAGTATGGAACAACTCATTTTTTGGATGTAATATATATTTAATATAATTGTAATAGAGACTTATCAAGTTTGATATCTTTACAATATTGTCATTAGTACCTCATTTTAGTAGAACTAATTTAAATTTAAATGTCTACCTTTTTGTTTTAAGACTTAGGCTACCCTACGGACTATTCTTGTTGTATACTAATATTTCATATTTTATTTGGCCAGTGGTAGTGATTATTCGTTTGTTGAGGGGCTATTAGGTCCTATTGTATCTGTACACCATCCACTACCACTGTTATTTGGCTTTGCATTATATGTAAATTGTTTATACACATATACCTATATACATTTTTTATAAATATATTTATTGTTGCTATTTTGAGTTTTATTTCAGTTCTACTAACCAGTATATAACATAGCAAAACAAGATTATTATTTAGTATTTTTGTATTTCAGAGTATTATCTCCAGATTCATTTGTTACTTCAAAATCTCAGCTATCGTTGAGTTGGCGCCCTTCTTTTCTCTTCTTATTGTTCTCTTTCTATAAATTTATTCCCAGTGACTTTCTTCAGTTGTATCACGTTTGATATTACCAGGTCTCATTTCTTTCTTGTCTCATTAGCTCATTATCTCTTGTTATTGTTGTTTATATCTTTAAAGCCACAATCCAGTGCATTGAAGCTAGCCCGAACACTCACTTGAGATTTAGTGTCTCTTTGGCCATTTAAATTTGTTCCTCTGAGCTTAGCCCTATTTTTAGTATTTTTTTTTCATCACTTCTCTTTCAGTTCTTCTGAAATTTGGAAGTTCTACAATTCCAAAAACCCAATACTCCCGGAGTATTGAGCGTTTCAATTGGCGCCCAACGCCTATTGAGCGTTTCAATTGGCGCCCAACGTGGGGCTTCTTTTCCACTTCTGCCTTAAAAAAATATATATCTCCTTTAACTTTTGATCTTGGGTTGTTGTGGTTTTCACTGGTTGTGCTTTTAGATTTTCATTTTAACGTTTAGTTTTGTTTTTTAATTTTTTTTTGGACATTACCTTATATCTATATCTTAAATTGACTTGTTTTTGCTATATACTGTGTAGACTGAATAAATTGCTTTGTTTTTGATTGATTAAATAACAATTTAGATTAATAATAAATTAATTAAAAATTTAAATAACTAAAGTTAACTATTTCACATATTTTACAAGTCTTTAGTAGCCAATAAGTTGAGTCACTACCTCGAAATAACAGTTTTGAAATTTTAGGTTCCTTAGGGTGTTGTAGATGTCATTGGATTTCATAACTGGACCAAAACAATTAAACATTACTGGTATAGGTATCCCTTCAGAATATTAATTTGAGGACAGAGAGTAAGTTAAACTTTACCTACTTTTACTCATTCTCTCGTATATTTCTCAGTTGTGTAATATGTCTGCGTTCAAGGTAGAGCATCTGTTAGCTCCTGAATTAGAGTATGAGTTGAGAGTCTGTCATCTAACCAGTCCATTGTTAAAAAATGTTGTATAATGTACAGAATGTACCAGGTAAATTTCCTGATTTTAAAGTTGAACATGGTGTTTTGTATAAACATGTCTTAAGTTCCATGTATGCCCTTACTGGAATGTCGGATTGGAAGATAGTCGTTCCAACTCTTAATAGAGCAGAGGTTTTGGCCACTTTTCATGACCATTCTACTGCAGCTCATTTTGGTTTCTACAAAACTTTCCGTCGAATATCTGAACTTTATTACTGGCCGAAGATGCGTCAAACTGTACGTAGCTATATCGCTAAATGCAAAATCTGTGCTACATGCAAACCGACAAATCTTCCCCAACCAGGTTTAATGGGTAGTTATCGACGGATTGATTTTCTGTTTCAACTTCATATCGTTAGATCTCATTGGTCCCTTATCACTTCTGTACCAGTTTAGTTGCTTAAAATCTGTTTTTCTATTTTGTTTACCTGGCAAAAAACCATAAGACGTTGTGCTATCTTGCCTTTTTTTTATCTTATCTTAATGTTGGTTATTATCTTAGTTTATGGACTTGCTAATTTTGTTGTTTGTTTTCTCTCAAAAGTCCAACTTCATATCATAGGAGTACAGGATGGATATATGGGAATTTCCCCATCTTGAGTTCTGAGTTGAATAGATATTTACAGAGATAATTAGGAAAACAGTCCAAATATTTTCATTATGAGTGTTGTATAGTTTTGTGGATCATGACCATAAAGCTTATGCATTCATATTTACTTACTGTGTCGGTGTTTTAGCGTGGGTTCAGGATTGATCACCCTGGATGTGTGCCCTTACTTGGCTCAGAAATATATCAATACATATTAGTTGTTCCTTGAGTGTCTCTTGGGTTGAAATTAGAATGTGTCATTTAGAATTGGATCGTTCTGATATTCAGCAGTAAGTAAGTCTGTTTAACTTAGAGGTAATCTACTATGCTATTATCTTTCAAAGTATTTGAGTTTTAACATATCTTATTGTATACTGTTTGTTTACCTGTCTCTCTACTAGTGATATGGATTGGTAGATTTGTGTTATCTTTATCTGTATCTTAATTGAGTTTATCTTTACCTTTATGGAGTTTATCTCATACCTGTAATGGAGTTTATTTCGTACCTTTACCTTGAGTTTATCTCGTACCTTGACTGAGTTTATCTCGTACCTTTACCTTGAGCGTATCTGTATCTTTACCTTAATTGAGTTTATCTCGTACCTTTACCTGAAGTTAATTATCTTTACCTTTACCTGGATAAGGTTATTTCTTATCTATATCTTGATTATAGAGTCCTGAAAATCTGCCCTTTACTGTTCTTGTCGTGAGTAAAGAATGGGAACACGTCAATAGTACAGTTTAGGTATTACAGTTAGGATCTCTTTTATCTTTCCTTCTACCAAGTGTAGACCTTTTATCTTTTACCTTTTGTGCATATCCTTTATTATGAGTTGGGATTGCATTTATCTTACTTACCTTTTTTTAGCATACCCTATACCATGAGTATAGTGGGCTTGCTAGTATCTAGGCTTACTTGTGCCTTTACCGATTGTGTGCTTTCCTACCGCTGCTAGAGCAAGTAGGTGTATTGTATTATCTTCTACTTTGAATTTTCAATATGTTGTTGATATCCCGAACCATATATATGTTTAGGTTTTGTAATTTCAACTAGTTCTGAGTAATTAGGCCCTCATTGAACTCTATGGTGACGAATAGAATCTGGTCGCTCTAGTATCAACGTTGGGTAAAGTTCATAGGACTTTGTTTGAATTTCGTGGTTATGAATGGTTCTTGGAGATATTGTGTTAGGGGTTGTTAATACACACCTATAATGTAGTTTTAACGATGGTTGTTTTTACCAATACTTGAGAATGTAGATAAGTAGTGTTAAAAGTTAACTTGATCTGTAAGGTTATAGAATTAAACTTAAAATGTATACCTTTTTATTATTATTTTTTTTTATCTTTGGTTTATACTAAATTAACATACATTATCGCATTAAAAAAAATGTATGACTTTGTCTTATATTCTTCGTTCCATATTTTTATTTCGTCCTTGATTTTGTTCCAATTCCTGAGCAATTGGTTGACTGGTGAGGAAAATGTTCAATTTTAACGTATCAACGTTCATTGTCGACCCAGCATTAGATCGTTCTGCCACAAAAAAAAAAAAGGTTCCTTTTTTTTTTTGCTGGAGATGAGGAAGAATGTAGCGTTTACGCTACTGACTAGTCCAATTTAAACCCCTCAAGAAATTTTTATTACCCGCCTACGATCGATTTTTAAATGGACATTTTTCCCCACACGCGTAGTAGTCGCTTAAAAAGTAAGGTTGGTCGAGTTGGTACGAGAACGATCAGTTTTGGTCAGAACTCGTCAACGCAGACACGCCAACCGGTGAAATTGTTCACCTTCAAAGTGACGGAATTGGAGCAAGGAAGATAATTTGGGGAAGAATATAATTCATTAATAATAATAGTAATAATTAATTTTAAATAACAAGTATTAATTTATAAGAGTTCCATATAAAAAGGAAGAGTTTTTTGGCGTGTTGCGAGCTCCATGTAAGTAAATCATTTTATACGTATTATCTCTTTATCATATAATCAAATTTATCATTGTATTTAGTATTTCTTTAGAGATTTATTTTCGAGTTCCGAAATAATTTAAATATAAAATTTCCTTGATTTACTTGCAAAGAACAGAAGGTCATTTTTTTTATATAGTTAAACTTAAATTCTGTTTTATTCCACGTCGTTATCATTAAGTTTTTTTTTGGTTCCCATTTTGTATCTTAACTTTTTTGGTGGAATATAAAAAGGTTCGACAAATGTGGACAGCCTTCTATATTCTGCGCATGTTCTTTTCATGGCGCAAGCTTGCCATGCCTACGAAAGTAACTTCATAAATTTGACATGATGTTGACTTAACCTAATACCAAATGTTTTGATGTTTTGTTTTGGTGCAGTCAATCCATGCTGCTACACCTATCGAATTGTATTTATTAAATTAAATAATAATTTTAGATTCCGTCACGTGAAAATATTAATTTCACTTTACTTGAGGATATTCTCTTCAGAATATTCCCTCAAGGACTCAAGTAACTGAATCCTTAAACTAGTTAGCAACTTTATGAAACCCGTGGATTTTGCTGTCACCCAGAGACCAGTGACTGGTTGTGGCTTTGTGCCCAGGATTTGTCCTTACAGCAACAAATTAATGTAGCCGTGCCAAGAGGACTTTTTCCTATGGACTTATAGTGCTGTAAAGATAAGTTGTTTAACTATTTGACTTTTTGTATTACGTATTACTTTCTATTTACTGTTAACTTTACATATGCATATGATAAGGTGAATACTTTTTTTTGATAATTTAATTTTTGGATATAATCTAATTCTAAAATATTGGGGAGAAGAAAATACATTACATGTTTTTATTGGGTTTTTAAATAGGATTTCAAGAGTACTGACCAAACTCACTTTTGCTATAATACTTTTTTAATACAATACATTGGATATGATACAATTTAATATTGGGAAAGGGAAATAAATTTAATGTTTTTTTTTAAATATGATACAATGAGTATGGAACAACTCATTTTTTGGATGTAATATATATTTAATATAATTGTAATAGAGACTTATCAAGTTTGATATCTTTACAATATTGTCATTAGTACCTCATTTTAGTAGAACTAATTTAAATTTAAATGTCTACCTTTTTGTTTTAAGACTTAGGCTACCCTACGGACTATTCTTGTTGTATACTAATATTTCATATTTTATTTGGCCAGTGGTAGTGATTATTCGTTTGTTGAGGGGGTATTAGGTCCTATTGTATCTGTACACCATCCACTACCACTGTTATTTGGCTTTGCATTATATGTAAATTGTTTATACACATATACCTATATACATTTTTTATAAATATATTTATTGTTGCTATTTTGAGTTTTATTTCAGTTCTACTAACCAGTATATAACATAGCAAAACAAGATTATTATTTAGTATTTTTGTATTTCAGAGTATTATCTCCAGATTCATTTGTTACTTCAAAATCTCAACTATCGTTGAGTTGGCGCCCTTCTTTTCTCTTCTTATTGTTCTCTTTCTATAAATTTATTCCCAGTGACCTTCTTCAGTTGTATCACGTTTGATATTACCAGGTCTCATTTCTTTCTTGTCTCATTAGCTCATTATCTCTTGTTATTGTTGTTTATATCTTTAAAGCCACAATCCAGTGCATTGAAGCTAGCCCGAACACTCACTTGAGATTTAGTGTCTCTTTGGCCATTTAAATTTGTTCCTCTGAGCTTAGCCCTATTTTTAGTATTTTTTTTTCATCACTTCTCTTTCAGTTCTTCTGAAATTTGGAAGTTCTACAATTCCAAAAACCCAATACTCCCGGAGTATTGAGCGTTTCAATTGGCGCCCAACGCCTATTGAGCGTTTCTGATACATATTGCAAGAAATAGAGAGTTAATGGAAAATGTGATCGCTAACATCCATTAGTGGATTTGCATCTGAAGAAGAAGAAGATATCAACTTTAAGTATTCTTAACTCCTGCTTGCTATTAAAATATTAAATACTTCAAAAAAAAAATAGTTACAATACCTTACACAAATCTTCTTCTTCTTCCTCAGGTGTCATCTCGGAATTATCTAACGTTGTCGGTCACCATTGCGAAGGCTTTTCTATCTTTTACCACATGCAATAATTGTCCTGCGTTTTATATCTCAGTCCATTCGCGAATGTTTTTTACCCAAAAAAATAAAAAACTTGTTTTATTCCTACAGCCTTCTATTTTGCCTTTAAGGATCAATTGTAGTATTCTATATTGATTTCCTCTTACTATATGTACCAGATAAGACATTTTCCTGTGTTTAACAGTCTTTAGCCATTCTCTATCTTTGTTGACCCTCCTTAGTACTTTCTCATTAGTTTTTCTTGCTCTCCAAGGTATCTTCAACATTCTTCTATAAATCCATATTTCCAATGCTTTACAGATTACTCAATCACCGTTTTGAAAAAAAGCAACATGCCAGTACACAAAAAATTTACTGTATTTTTATGTTTATCTATGAATTTCTTCTTTTTTATTAAGTGTAATATTCTCTTAGAACGTTGACAACCAAATGAATAATCTTTAATGTGTCTACTGCTGCTAGAAATAGTGATCTGGTGCTAACCACAAGCCATAACTTATACCTTATACACATTTGCCTTCAATTATCAACTGTATTAGGTTAGATTTAGAATTTCTTATAAAATATTCTAGCTTTTATTCACGATAAGGATAACAATATTGGCATGTGGCTCAATATCTACTCGTTTGTCATCTGACTTTTCTTCTTCCTGTACCATGCCCGATTATCTTGCGTTATCTGTAAAATTGGTTATACTAAATTTTTTGACGGCAGCCCGAAAACAAAGCAGAGGATCTGTTAAACCATTCTCTCAGGTTACTAAGTCATGACGTTCTTTTTCGATATTGCCCTCTTATTCAGTTTATCTTGCCTTGTTTATTGAATAAAGTATATTATATCTAAAAAAAAGAGGTTTAATCTTTGTAAGGGGGTATATTTAAAAAACCTTAAAAGGGCTACATTAAATTAACACGAACGTTTTCAGAATAATAATTCCATTATCAGGTTAAAAAAGCAGGTTAACATGCCTGAGCCTTCAAAGTTTTGGGGTAAAAACCCTTTAATGTAAATAAGGTTACCAGAGATTGTACATATTGTTGTTAATAATAATTGATGTTTATTATTTAATTATATTTTACTTCAGGTAACATACACCCATTCCTTACGTGAGTACCAGCGTCCGGAGAGTAGACCTCTTCAAACGAACTTCAGCTGGTAACTGTTATGGTATATATATATATATATATATATATATATATATATATATACTGTATAGGATAATCTATTGAATTGAAATAAATTAGTAAATAACCATAATACCACTTACATGTCGGTACAAGAATTATTAATTACTGATACATATATACATAACAAATATATAAATTTAAACTTGTTAACGTGATACAGATATTTATTGAACATGCTTACCAATGTTCTTGTCGCATGGACGTTATATCTTGTCATGGTACATTACATACTCAAAATAAGATTAAAAATTTAATATCCGGTATTCAACTGTTATGTACCAGAATTGCCAACCTCATTATTTTATATTAATTCAGTTAATTTCTGGAATTTGTTAATTAATTTGCTATCAACAATTACCTATCTATTTTTTCACACTAATATATTACAACTAAAAATATTTTACACATACCATTACAGATGGCTTATACACGCGATCAACAGTTTTCAATTATTTATATTTATTATAATATTTGGATTAATATTTTATTACCACATACTGACTTAAGTTTGTTTTGTAATTTTGACTTTCCAAGTTTCTTTATAAGAAATTATTTAAATTATTTCGATTGTCAAATTTAAATTTAATTCATTCAGTTATTGTTAGAAGTATGCCAATATTATATATTAGCAAGTATGCCAATTTTCCATTTAAATATTTAATTATTATTTCAGTAATATCTAATTTATTCAAAACTAGTTAACTTTAGTTACAATACTAAGAAATAAAAGAAGAACTGTCACACTTTAACCTACAATAGCTTGTCAAATTTACGTCTTAAAATTCTATTGGACAACGAAAACTTAAGTTTTTTTACCAGTTCCTCTCCTAATAAGTGATGTGGTACCAATAAGTGTCCCCTTTTAAATTTGATGTCTGTTTTGTATTTTTGATTGTGTTCTGTTTATTCCTAAGTGTCTTTGATTGTCCTTACTTATTTTAGTTTTAATATTTTTCTTATATCTGACTATTTAATTTTAATATTTTATTATATCTATTTGTATTATATCACAATTTTCTGATAAAAACAACAACCAAATTTAATTTAATAACTACAAGTTAAAGCAATTGCACACCCACAAAATTGTACATCTAACTTCATTCCTTGTCATATAACTATCCTTTTAATGAAAATCCAATAAATTAACAAACATTTCTAAAATATATCTCTGAGATAAATGTAGGGGAACCTGGCCTAAAATGACATACTACTTTTTTGTCGTCCAATAACTTTTTTATTTTTTTAATAAAAATTTAAAAAAACATAAATGTTGTTCATTGTTTGGAAGTAGAACAGATCATGGAACATAAAACTCTAACAACACAATATTTTTAATTAAAAAAAGGAAACAAAATAAACGTTGCTATGTCATTTTATCCAAGTATATTCGGCTAAAACGACACACTCACATGGATAAAATGTCATATAAACTAAATTAGCAAAGTTCACAAATAAATTTTTTGCACGATTTTGAGATACCAGCACAATCACAGTGTGCCCATTTTGAGCATTTTTGGCACCTAATCCAGAATTCTTTGGACCTTGAATGGGAGTACAAACTGTTACAATATAAACATGGAGGATTATTTTCGTCTTCGTCATCATCTGACACAATGGTCTTTGTTTCCTCCTCGCGATCTTGTGTCATTAAAGTCAGATTCTTAATTGCTCGCTTTGCAGCTTGACGTTTTTCTGTAGCTCGCTTCTCGAGTGCTTTGGCTTTTTGTTCTTTCATATTTGGGGTAGCCGTTAGAACTTTTGTTCCTTCTGATTTTCTTTTTTAGGAGCGTGACTGGACACCTGAACACGATGGAAGAGGTGAAATGTCAAGTGGACGAATACCAGGATTAATTGAAGAACAACTTTCAAGTGAGTTTGGTCTAGGTGTAGAAACCGGTTTGTTTCCTTGATCTGGAAAATCATGATGTCGCAAAACATTATCATTCTCTTCTTTTGACTCTGTTAGGGGTTGAATTGCAACTTCTTCTTAAATATCTGTTATTTTGGAAGGATTAAATAAATAATCAGGGAATATGTCGGGATTAAGGGGCCAAATTCCAGTCTTTAAAAATCCACTAACGGCATTTTGGTGTGTAGCTGCTTTTCCATACGCTGTAGCAAATAATCCTCCAACTTGGTATTGCGAAACTGTTCTGCCTGGATGACACTTCATCCACTTGGTAACTTCTTGATCATAGTAGCTCTTTAATGGACCAAAGAAACATACATCTAACGGCTGTAGACGATGGGTACAGTGCGGCGGAAAACACAATATCACTATTCCATGTTCTTTGGCAAAAGTTAAAACATTAATGTTTTTATGGCTCGCATGCCCATCAAGCAACAGCATAACCTTGTCTTCTATAGAAGGATTAGAATATTCTTTAAAATGTTTCATCCATGTTAGGAACACTTCGCCTGTCATCCATCCTGTTTCCTGTGCTATTCCTAAAGTTCCTAAAGGCGCTTCATCTATTAATTCTTTTTTCCAATTTTTCCTGGGGAATATAAGTGTTGGTGGAACATAATTCCCCACTGAGCTAATGCAAGCAACCATCGTTATGTGCTGCCCTCTTTCCGCACTTGTAATTAGGCCCACTTGCTTCCGACCCTTGGTTGCAAATATTTTGCCGGGTTTTTGAACCGTGGATAGGCCTGATTCATCCACATTCCATATGCGTGTAGGATTAATTTTGTTATTTGTAATAGTATCCTCTAAAAGTTTAAAAAAATTGGCAATTTGCGGCCTGTTGAATGATTGCGCTCTTGCTGCAGACGTGGACTCGGGTTTTCTAAGGGATATATCGGGGTGTCTAGACCGAAACCCTCGTAACCAATCCCAACCAGCCATCTTAGTGGTTGTGTTAAATCGGTGTACTATTCCATTTCGATCTGCTAACTGGTAGGCTAAAGAACGAACGTCATCACAAGATAATCCAAACAAACTTGATTCTAGGAGTTTTATGTGTGTTACGAGGTCTCTTTCTAATTCTACAGAGAACGTAGTTTCGTACCGGCCAAGACCTTTATTAGTACCTGATACCCGTTTATTCTTGTCTGATGCTCGTCTTCTTAAAGTAGCTTGGGGCACATTAAAAGTTATCGATGCTTTTAACCAGCCCATGTCTCCACACTGGACTGCCTGGATGGCTCTTTGCATTTGTACTGGATCCCAAGACTGGCGTGTACTTTTCCTTTCGTAGTGTCCCACCATACTAATAAAGAAAAATACCATACATTAATATTCTACCTACCATATTATTATTAAAATTTGTATGGGCAAAATGACATACTATGTCATTTTACCCGAGTATTTAATATGTCGTTTTACCCAAGTGTGAACAAGAACACGTTTTTTACAATAAATTTTTTGTTTAAACAAACAAAGCTTCCAAACATAATGTTTCTGTTAATATGAATAACAATACATACCTGGAACTAACAGAAATATAAAATTTTAAAGTTTTATACGTTTTATAGCGAAGTATACGTCGCCTACCAAAATATTTTGGTACTCAATAAAGCACAAACCACCTTTTAACAAGTAAACGACTGAACTGATCGCGACGCTCGTTGGAACATCAATTATGCACCACGTGATGCTCTTGTATAAAACTTCTTAGCGCATAGTCATGTTGCCAAGTTAGAGATACACCGGATGTGTCATTTTACCCTAGTATGTGATTTTGGGCCAGATTCCCCTAAATAACTTTTAATAATTTAAATAATATAAAACACCACTTTCATTTAACAAATAATTACATAATACCTAATTCTTATTTCATTTGTTAATATCTCTCCCTTGAAGAACTTTCCCTCTAATTATCAAACAGTTACAATAAAACCGAAGATCACCCATCACCAGCAATCCAGTATAGTTTGAACTATGTTTCACGAATCATTAATTAATAATTCTTGTAACGGCATGTAAGTAGTATTTTGGATATTTACTAATTTATTTCAATTCAATAGATTATCTTATACCAATTTGTGGGTTTTTACTTTGTCTGCTTCATCAATTTTATTTATAATATTTCAGTTTCCTATTTGTACGTATTAAAACACCAAATTATTTCGTTCTCTTCACGTCGCCAAGTCGATTTTTGTGTTGATAAATCATTTTATTGTTTTTTTTTGTCACAGTTCTTCGATATTCCTTTGATCGTTTAACCGCCCGAAACTGTGTTTTCAAATTAATAATGTACGTCTTAATTTTCGTTGTGTTTTTGTTTATTTTAAGTGCTTTGTTTATTCGAACTTATGCGATCAATTTAAAAAAAAAAATTCATAAACTTTCGTAGGAGCCGCTATGAATAGCGGTGATCTTCAACGTTATGTCTAAATTTTTCGTCGACTTTGTAAAGTTTTCTGTTTTCGTCTCTTTTCATGAAGAATTTGTAATGTCCTTTTGTTCTTCGTTATGGAAAATAATTTAAGTAGCAGTTAATAGTGGCAATTTAAGGTTTAATTGTAGTCCAATTCTACCTGTCCCTACTTTTTTAAGAGGCAGAGACATAAGTTTTGTTCAGTGTCGGCTTTGGTCTCAAATGGTCGATCCAATTCACAGTGGAGATGATTTTGTTCGTGCGTTCGTGTCCAGAGAACCCCAGTTATGGTTTCAGAAACTTAATGTGTGATCAAGTGAAATCCAGGTAACTTTTTAGGTGTTTGTTTAATTTTAAAGTAAAGGCAAACATTTTTTTATAACAATAATTGCTTTCGTAACAATTTAAATTTTTAATAATTAAAAAATTGTAAATTTTAGATTTTAACTTTAGCTGTCATCTTAATTGTTGTTTTAAATGTAATGTTAATTTATGACAGCTCGTTTTAGTATTTTTGATATAGATTTGTTTTGTTTTTTTTTAAAGGTTAACCTCCATGCAATTTTGTAAGTTTTGTAGCAACAGAGTTTGTAAACAGATGACACTATGTAAGTTTTTTTGTATTTTTGTATTTTGTATATTTGAGGTAATATTTTTTGCGTTATCTTATTATTGTAACTGTTTGTGGTGACACAACAATAGATGTTAAATTTTGTTTCTTAACATTTTGTCTATTTTTTTAAATTACTTCCTTTTTTTGAATAATATCCCAAGTTATCGTTACAAAAATGTCGCCCAGATATGTTTTGAGTTTTTAATTATTATTTTCCTAGTTACAACTAGCTGTTGTAATAGTTATAATTAGGCACCTCAAAGTGGCGCACTGTATTAAATTACTAGAGGGGTTTCCAGTTTCTTTTCTGTGTTTTGTTTTGTTTGTCCAAAAGATTTATGGCCTTTTTGTTTCATTTTTTTTGTAGTTGTCCCAATCCAACCTCCTTGCCATTTACTTATTCACGACCCTAGCTCTCCTAACAAACCCTAAGTGCCGTTCGCACAAGTAGCGTTTATTTTGCTTGCCCTATCTTTACCCCCATAATCTTACCCAGGTAGGCATAATAAAGTCTTTACAATATTAATTATAATTATTTACTAGAGAAAGGTCATCTATATAATAAAAAACCGGTAATATATCCTAGTATGCTTAAAAAGGCAGGAGGAGTAGCAGCTGCCACGCTTCAAACTTTTGATAAAGTAGTCCCTAACCTCGTTCCTATTGGTCATAGAAGGTTTTTTTATGTGGGTTTTTTACCAGCTATGCAGTGTATACTGTACGTGTATACTGTAATACGTACAAGTACGTATAAGTAAAAAACATACCCCTTTTTGAAACGTTCATGGTGTAAATATTTTCGATGAAAACACAATATGCATTTAACTTCTAAGATAGTTTAAGTCTTAAAGAATCCTATGAAATTTGCTAAACGTATCTAGCACCAATAATAGAGCAAGTTCAATGGTTTAAATATTTAGTCTTAGGAATAAATAAATTAAATTACTTTTAAACTATTTGACCGATCGGGGGGAAATTTTGCTCAAATTTAAAAGACGGTAATTTCTCGATTTACAAATGTATTGATAACATTTTATTTTGGTAATAAAAGAAATAATAAAATTTATAAATTAGTGCAAAAAACTGCTTTTTGCAAATACCTAGCATATATCTTTGCAAACTTATTTATCACTTTTAATTTAAAAAACTGAAAAAAAAAATATTCTTGATATAAAAAAAACGATATAAATATTATTTAACTAAAATATAAAAGAAAAAACTTGGACAAAAAATTAAATTGTGACCATAAATTATTGCTTAAAAATAACGCAAGGTAAAAATACGAGTACTTTTTTATCTATTCGTCATCTAGTAACCCTCACCTATATGTTAAAAGCTTCAGATATCTGCGAACACGTTTTTGACCTTTTTTTAACCAGACTGAACTATTAGTATTAAACAAACTTTTTATATACATAAATCAACCTATAAGCTAGTGACTATTTTCTCTGATAGCATCTTTTTAATTGTTTAATATTTAACTCATAAATTGAAAGTTGTAAATTAACATAATATAGTCAAATAAAAAAAAAAAAATTTGTGACGAAATTGTATAAACTTAATTTATTTGAAAACTGCAAGGAATAGGTATTCTTCTTCTTCTCGTGCCACTCCTAGCGGAGATTGGAAATCATCATGGCCACTGCGACTTTGTTAGCAGCGCGCCTGAAAAGTTCGATCGAACTACATCCGAACCATTCACGTAGATTACGAAGCCACGATATTTTTCTTCTTCCCACACTTCTTTTGTCCTTAATTTTGCCCTGCATGATGTTTCTTAAAAGTTCGTACTTCTCACCTCTCACAATGTGCCCCAAGTATTCCATCTTTCTAGTTTTTATCTCATTTAGAATTTCGCATCTTTTGTCTAAAGTTTGGAGTACTTGCGTGTTAGTGACGCGGTCCATACATGATATTCTGAGAATGCGCCTATAGCACCACATCTCGAAAGCTTCGATGTTTTTTATGGTCAACTGTTTTAGTGTCCAAGCCTCAACTCCATATAACAGGAATAGGTATAGAAAAGACTAATACAGATTGATAGTGACAAACATATTTTTCGAACATAATGAATCACATCCAGGATGCCCCATTAAAAAAAAAAGAAATTTGGCGAAAATTTAGGATGCTGGTTTTATACCAATTTTGATAGCACCCTGTATGATGAAAAAGGCAACTTTGCACTGTAAACGATAATGCTAGATGCAGTTAATAAGTTTATAATAAATTTAAACTTTTTTTCAAATTATATTAGAAGACAATAAACTTTTCTACCATGTATATAAAGTTCATAGAAAAACTATTATAACTCAAAAACCGTTCACAATGGATATAGAGAAGTATTAACAAAAAATGTTCAGATAAACGTATATATTTCTAAAATTAAAAAATATACACGGTGTCCCATTAAAAAACGAAGATATAAGCAACTTCCGGTATAACCGACGTAGCAAATAGATGAAAATATTTTAATAGGCCATTCGTTAAAACCCCTTCATTATAATCTTCATTAGTTAGTTACCTTTTGTTCGAGATATTTCTAGTTGGCCGTTTATCAGCCGCACCTTATATGTACCTATATTATTTGGGTTAACTAATAAATTACAATTTATAAATAAATGAAAAGTTAAAAAAATTCGCAATAAATATAAAAAATTATTATTTATAATAGTTTCAAAAGTTTATACTCATGCAAAAATATTCATATTTATATATCTATACCCTATGCTTTCTCTATTGAGTTATAATATAAATATGATAAAAAGAGCAGTGTGCAAATTTCCGTTAAGAAAATGCAGTTGGCTTTGTTCTGTTGAATGTGCCTTTTTAAGTAGGAGAAATAGGCGGACTTTTGAAAATCTAATTATACGTTTTAAGTGTCAGTATAGATGAAGGAACTATAGTTACAGTAGAGTGATTTAATTAGAATTTCTGAAGTCTAAACTTTGCTTATGCTAGCGCGTTGCATTACATTGGGAATTACGATCATTAATTTTGCGTGATTGTGAACTATATTGCAGAGAATTTCATTCGCACACTATCTCAATAAGCAAGAAGTCAGGATGAAATAGTAAACTAGAAGTGTATTAATTTAATTATTGTACATTTATGACCTTTTATACCACAGTGTCTTTTACAGCACACTAATTTACACTTAAAAAAGAAATATTAAAGGTTTGATTGTCGTCTTCTCATTTAGTTATGTATGCAAATTTTATGTTTATATATTTATTTGTGCAAAGTTATATTTTCCTGGCCTTTGATTGTAGTTTTTAATATGCTTCAAAAAATATTTCTCTGCCTGATGCTTTTTCTCCCCAAAATTTTTTAATCTATTAGTTTTCGTTTTACTTCTCCCTTCACCCTATTTCAATTTTTTACAAATTACTAAAAAACTTATCATACAGTTTAATACACACTATTTTAATGACGGTATCATCATTTTTTATGCAGTACCCTTTAATTGATGAAATTTTTTTAATCAACAAAATAAACATCTTTGATCTACTGTAGCTAGTTGGTTAGTAATTTAAGTCACAAAGTAATTTATGTTTTATTGTTTATTATTTATTCGTCTATTTATTAATCATTCTAAAATATAAAAGTAACCCATTTTCAACTAGAATAAAACAATTATTTAAACAGATTATTTAAAAAATGTTGGTTTCTACCTATTATCATGTTTTAACATGTTTCTCAAACAAATTTAATTTTCCATTGAGACAATACTTTTAAAATGATTTTATGAAACTCCACTGATAGCAAGTAAAGAATTTTTGATAATTTGTGATGACCAACTTTAAATTTGTTATATCGCATAGTTCCTCGATATAATTATTAAGGTATACCACAAGGCTCAGTTTTATCTCCAATCTTATTCAATATATACAGCTCTGACATACATAACATCTAAATAAATAACAGTTCATTCAAAATCGTACAGTATGCCGACGATTTTTGCATCTATACAGAAAACAAACAATATGAAACCTGTATTCAAAGCCTTAGCAAAGTAGGTAAATCCCTTTTTTCATGGTTCTTAGAGAATGGTCTCAATTTATCTATAGAAAAATTAGTAGTATATATCTTCACAAGACATAACATTTCTACAAATGAAAATATTCTGGACGATCAATGTTTTAAGCTTCAAAATCAGGTAAAATATCTAGGCCTTATTTTGGATAAGAAGTTAACATGGAGACAACACACTTGATAGTTGTAACAAAGGCAGCAATTTCCTCAGAATGACAACTAAAACGTGGTGGGGTTGCGATGTAGAAACATACTTGTTGTTTTATCGTGCTTATATACGATCTATTTTAGATTATGGTGCTACTCTTCATGGTTCCGCCTGCAAGAACCTTTTAAGAAAAATTGACACGTTTCAAAATTCTATTATGAGGGTATGTTTGGGTGCTATGAGACTAACTCCTATACAACCCTTATATGTGGAAGCCGCTGTGCTACCCCTTGAAAATAGAAGAAACTTTTTAAGTGAAAAAAGCCTTCTTAAAATTCTATTAACTAACTCCTAGTTATTTTCAAGCGTCCGTCAACTGAACGAGGCAGATCTTACAAACAAATATTGGCAGAAAAAACCTCCTCGCCTTTATGCAAGGCATTACAGAGTAATCCTATTTTTTTCAAGAAATTGCACACGGTAGACAGAACCTTAGACTACTTCTCTTTATTGCAGACGCATCAAAAACAACAGAAGGGACTGGATGCGCATACTTTTTACCTGCTACAAACGTAGAATTCAAGTATAAACTACCAAATGAATTTTAAATCTTCTCAGCGGAATCAATAGCTATACTTGAAGCTCTAAAATATGTTAAAAACACCTGCAATAGACATATTATAATTCTGTCAGATTGTCTTTCAGTTTTGCAGAGCATAAAAAACATTGAATTGCCCTCAACATTTAGCAACCCCTACATATTTGAAATAAAAGATCGATTGTATTATTTATCATCGACTGGAGTCAACATAAAATTTATTTGGGTCAAAGCACATATTGGTCTCAAACATAATGAATATGTAGATCATTTAGCTAAAATGAGTGTAACAACTGGCTCTACGTTGATATATATGCTTAATACATCAGATGTTACTACGATTTTCAAAAAAAAATCAGCAATTTAGATGAAAAGAGCAATGAAAACATTACTGTTCTACAAACCATAAAAGGTATACCTCTTTACAACCAATTATACCTCAAACAACCTGGTTTCAGAATTTCAAAGCTCCTCGTAAATATATTACTACTATAAATCGACTACGCTTTGGACATGCATGCTACCCATGCCATTTATTTAAAATAAAAGTCATCGATGATGATAGTTGCAAACATTGCGGTAAGCTAGGTGACCTCGATCACATTTTCTTTGAATGCCCTAAGTTTATACAGCATTCAAACTCATTATATACAAAATTAACTAAATGCAATACATACGACCCATATAATATACAGTCTTTGTTAGTCATAGATTCTGTAACAATATATAATTTAATTATAAAATTTTTGTCAGACACATGCATAGCTTTATAAATCTGGTACTCGTTCATGAAAACTTTCATGAGTGTGTATAGGGTTAGACTTGTACCCTTTGTTTATTCTATATGTAACAATACCTTATCCGTGGTCCCGTATTGTTTGTCTGTTAAAATAAAACGGATCCCTAGACGAGAAGCGAGTGTCCTTGTATTTTCCTTCAACGTGTTCTTCTATTTTATTCGTCTATTTCGTTTTAGCGATATCGCTGTGCATTTGTCTGAAAGAAATAATTGGTACTTATGTGTATATACTTTTCTTGAGGAATATATTATAACCTTTCGAGACTGGCTGAATGACGAAAGTCTATGCCACAAAAAAAATCGCATAGTGCATGCGTCTGCTGTTAAAACTGGCTGACTGTATAGGACCGCATATTACTTTAAGCTATTAAACTTTAAGAGAAGCCGTTAAAATGTTGTGAACCGATAATATTTCGATTTTCTTGTTAGTAGACAATGTATTTGATTTGCTTCTTGTCCAATTAGTAGATTGTGTTGAATATATGTGTCTTAGGTCCATAGCACACGCAGTGGTTTGACCGAAGTGTTCAAGAGGCAGTTTTCTAGACCAGTGCTACACGTAATTATTTAACCAAACTTAGTTTAATCAGTTTGTTTAATCAAAAGAGAAGTTTTCAGTTATTTGACAAAAAAATAAAAAGATTTCACTTTTAAAATTATTGTGATTTATTGAAATGGGTGATAAAGAAGAAGAAGTATTGATGTTGACTCTTCTGTACTACCGCTGAAAAAAGAATAAGGAAACTCGAAGGATGTGGATAAACCTAATTATTCAATAAAGAGAATATAAAAGAACCCTTTAATAATTTGTTCTTTAAGTTGAGGAGTCCTGAGGAGCGATTTTTTAATTTTATTGCTGTCGTCATCCCTTTAGAAGCAAAAATGTCACAAAATCCCTTCTAGCATTGGTATCACCTTATTCTGATGTTTTTATGTTCCACAAAGCGATATGCTTATCTACCTCTCGAATCAATGTATCAACATCTACTTTTGGCAGTTTCTTTCAAAAGTATTAAAGAAAAAACAAACAAAAATCCAACAATTGTTAACAAACCGCTTTTAGAAAACCGATACGTGTAGCACGAGTGATACAATAAAACGCAACTACCAGTCAGGCAGTTTTAACAAACTAGCCGGCGATTTGTCTTCGGGAGAAGACAGATACAGCTGTTTTCGCCCAAACGGCAGCCGAGACGGCGGCCGAATCAACAATATTCATCCATGCTGTTAATACTCTTAAGACACACACTACTGTTTATGTCGACACGTCGACTCGGCGCTTCGACAAATTGTTCTGCCGAGGCGGTGTTTGCTTAGAGAGTCGGCGTATCATTACTTTGTTTAAAAGCTGAAAAGACAGACACAGCTGTTTGGTAGTCTGTATCCTAAAATTGCTGCTTTTTTTAAATATGAAGATGGATAAATTTGACGTGCACAAATTGATTTCGAAAACTAAAAAGCGTCCCGCATTATGGGACATGACGAAATCTGAATATACTTATCTGTATCTGAACTGTTGGAGAAAAAACAAAAAAGTGATAAGATTTTGTTTATTATTTTATTCAAGTATAGGTAAATATACATTTTTAATTATTTTTTTATGTGAAATAACGACAAATGAAATCGTAGGCTTCCACGGCCAGAGTGAGATGAACCCACTTTTGGGTCACTCACAAATGACACGGTCCAAACCCGGAAGACGAATAAACTATAATAACGACAAAGTTTATCTCTAGAAGATACTGCTCTAAATTTTCCCCTATGGTTTGAATCTAGCTGTTCAAAATGCAATAAGTTACCCTTAGGTATAATATTGATTTAATCTA
Source organism: Diabrotica balteata (assembly GCA_918026665.1). NCBI lineage: Eukaryota > Metazoa > Arthropoda > Insecta > Coleoptera > Chrysomelidae > Diabrotica > Diabrotica balteata. The sequence continues at coordinate 73,017,878 of OU898283.1, read as the reverse complement.
CATAAAACTGGTTACGTGTTTCAACCCATATTCTTACAAAACTATGCAAAATACAACAAGCCTTAATTATTTTTTTTTGGTCAAGTCAATATCAACATCCAAAGCCCGGTGAAATATTCTCCATTCATTGGCCAATATTCTAAATGTACATTCAATGAATCTTCTAGCCTTGGATAGTTTAATATTGAAATCCAGTATTATTCGAACTTTCGAAGCGATAGGTCGTAAATAATCAGTGCCCAGTGTCTTTTTCTACTAATTAACTCGATTTTAAATTAGTACAGGTGATTCGAAGTTTGACATTAACTCAGTGTAATAAATAAGTATATAAACGACTCCCCCATGGGGGAGGCAATTTCCCCAGAGACGCGAATAGGTGATTTAAACTTTTCATGTATTAGTGAGAATAGTGAAATGCCTATTAATGAATCCAGTTTAATCGAAAATTTTGATGATTTGACAGCGAAAAATGCGAATAAAACCAGTGACTGTACTACAATCTTGCCAGAACCTGGAGCGCAAAAAACAGTAGCTATAAAATTTTTCAACATTAAATCAGATAAGTACAATTTTAATAATGTTTATGTTTACATAGAAAAAACAAACAATGAAAATATAGGTCGTCTACATCCTTTAACAGTTGCGCATATTTTGCATAAAAAATTGAATATTCCTAATATTATTGAAATTAAAGGCATTGGAAAAAACAGAATTAAAGTTTTGTTAAGGTCAATTTCTGATGCAAATAATTTGGTTAAAAATTTAAAGTTAAAAAATGAAAATTTGGTAGCTTACATTCCTAATCATCTACTAGAAATCAAAGGTCTAATCAGAGATGTTGATACCCAATACGATGAAAATTATTTATTAGATAACAGTGAATCTCCCTCCCCCATATTAGGTTACAAACGAACTTTTAGAAGGGTTGATACGGAAGGAAAAACTAACTATGTACCGAAGAGGACTGTAATAGTCACCTTTGAGGGAAATATTTTACCTAGCTATATTGCAATAAATAGTGTATTTTTTCCTGTGGAAACCTATATTGGCAAGGTTACTCAGTGTTATAATTGTTTGAGATTTGGACATATCTCCAAGCAGTGTCGGAGTACAGAGGCACATTGCATAAAATGCGGAAAAACCAAAAATGAAGGTCATACTTGCCAGGATAATGCTATTCAGTGCATCCATTGCAATAGTAAGGATCATGTATCCATTTCCAAGAAATGTCCAAAGTATGAACTGCAGAAGAAGATCAAAACCGTTATGATTGAGCAAAAAACTTCTTTCATCGAGGCAAAAACTTATTGTGAATCATCCTTTTCGGATTATTCACTCAGAATAGATATTCCACACTAGAAAATAACGGAAACAGTTTTCCTCCCCTGCCAACATTCACAAAAAATTCAACCCATTCTGCTGCCACACAAGTAATCACGCGTAGAAACCAAAACTTATCATCAAATAACACATCACAACCCTCCTCAAGTCGCTATAGCATAGCGAAAAAACGAAAATTAATCTCTCCTACCCCCCAGTCCCCCCATACCACACCTATGTTTCCTTTTAATTTTGGGCCCTCTAGACCCCTTCCTGCTAATTTAAACATCCCTAATTCTCAAAATAAACAAGATCAGACAGATCTTCAAACACTTATTTCCAATTACATTTTTAATTTAATCACAAATATCCAAACTGTTGATGATATAAAAACAATAAGTCAAGATAGTATTTACCATGGAATAAAAACAATTTTGGAGGATATTATCAATAAATAACATCTTCACAGAACTTAAATCATTAAAAATTTTGCAATGGAACGCTCGATCCGTTGTTTCGAATAAAAACAGCTTAGTTCATTTTTTAACAACTGAAAATATTGACATTGCCTTATTAAGCGAAACTTGGTTCAAACCAAATCAGAATTATATATTTAAAGATTATAATGTAATTCGCCAAGATAGATATGACGGGTACGCAGGTGTTGCAATCTTAATTAAAACAACCATACCATTTTGTCAAATAAATATTAGAAACAATTTTAACGATGAAATTTTAGTCTGCGGTGCTACCGTTAAAATTAATACAACAGAATTAAGTTTTCTATCTATATATAGACCACCTAAAATTCGTACTTCCAAAAATGATTGGATAAATATCTTCTCACAAGTCAAATCACCTTTTATAATAGGAGGAGATATGAATGCTCATAATTCACTATGGGGCTCATTACAAAATGATGCAGTTGGTCAACAAATTGTTAGTAGTGTCGAGGATCTAGATCTGGTAATTTTAAATAATGGTGAAGCTACCTATCTTCCTAGATATGGTACCGAAAAATCGATGATTGACATATCACTTTGCACAGCTAATATAGCTAGTAAAATCACCTGGTCAGTTTTATCTGACACCTTAGGCTCCAATCATTTTGCAATAACTATGAATTTTTCAATAACCTACACATCGCAGGAAACAATTCACCCAAAAAGCAAGTGGAACATCAAAAAGGCCAATTGACCGCTGTATACATCTTTAATTGAAAACATGTTTTCTAATAAAAGTAACTATCTTAATACTTATGAAAATTATAACTTTCTAATAGATTGCATTAATCATGCTGCTATTAAATCTATTCCCCAATATAAAATTTTTAAATCCAAAAATCGATCCCCTCCGCCATGGTGGGACCCAGAATGTGATCTGATAATTAATAACAGAAAAGAAGCATTAGCAGTTTATAAACGTTCACCAAGCCTTGATAATTATCTAAAATGTCAGAAAATTACTGCTCATACTAAAAAGCAGCTGAAACAAAAAGCCAAAGCTAGTTGGATTAAATGGTGTTCTAATTTAAGCAAAAATACTTCTTCTAAAGAAATATGGTCTCAAGCTAACAAAATGAACCGAAAATCACATAATAGTACAAAACCCTTCAATGATACTTTATTAGAAGACTTCTTTAATAGAGTATCTCCTCCATGGGTTCAACATTCACCTACACAGCCTACACAAAGTCATCATTCAAATAATCACTTTCTATTAAAACCTTTTACTAAAACTGAACTAGACTTCGCCCTTAAAAACCACATTAATACTTCTCCTGGAATCGATCATGTAAAATACCCCATGTTAATCAACCTACCAAAAAACCATCTTTTACATATCTTCAATGATATCATCCAAAATAACATAGTTATCGAGTCCTTCAAAAATATCTTAGTCGTTCCTATCCTTAAACCCGGAAAGGATCCAAATATTGTGAGTTCATATAGACCAATATCCTTACTCTCGTGCGTATTCAAAACCCTAGAAAGGCTTATAAAATTTAGATTAGATTGGTGGATACAAAAAGAGAATTTATTACCAGTAAACCAGTTTGGCTACAAAAGAGGTTTTGGAACTCAAGACGCTTTAACAACACTTGTTGTTGATGTACAGAACAACTTAACTAGGAATAACTATTTAGCAGCCCTATTCTTGGATATTGAAGGAGCATGAATCAGTTTGTTTGTCAATATTGAAATTCAAAATGGTAAATTTCTTTCATTTGCCAATTGCTTTCGTTAACACAATTATCGGTTTCTATACAGACAGGGTAATCTACGTCAGAGACCATAATAACAAGCTAATAGGACCTAGACACAACTATCACGGCATACCACAAGGCTCGGTATTATCGCCAATTTTATTTAATATGTACACGTCTGACATACATAATATGCAAATAAACAACATCCCATTTAAAATAATACAATATGCAGATGACTTTTGTATCTATACAGAAAGTAAGAAATATGAAAACGGTATGCAAAACCTAGGTAGAGTATGTAGTTCTCTTTTCCCATGGTACTTAGAGAACGGCTTAAATTTATCAATTGACAAATCAGCAGTATCTGTCTTCACAAGACACAACCTTCCTCCAAATCAAAATATACTTCTTGATAATCAATCTTTTACATTCAAAAACCATATCAAATATCTGGGCCTTATACTGGATAAAAAATTGACTTGGAAACAACACATACAATATATGCTGGATAGATGCAACAAAGGTAGTAATTTTCTCAGAATGACAACCAAAGTGTGGTGGGGTTGCGATGTTGAAACATCCTTATTGTTTTACAGAGCTTATATACGATCCATTATAGATTATGGTGCTACTCTTTACGGTTCTGCATCTAGAAATCTTCTAAGAAAAATTGGCATTTTTCAAAATTCTGTCTTAAGGGTCTGTTTAGGTGCTATGAGATCTACCCCTATACAACCACTACATGTTGAAGCTTATGAACCTCCTCTTTCGATTAGAAGAAATTTATTAAGAGAAAAATAGGTACTCAAAGCCCACTCAACATATCCCAAATTATTTTCCAGTATACGTCAACTTAACGAATCAGATCTCACTCATAAATATTGGATTAAGAAGCCGTCTCCACCTTTGTGCACTGCTTTACAGAACAATTCAATTTTTTCAAAAAATTTGGCCAAAGTGGAAAAAAAATTAGACTACTTTGCTCTCTTCCATAAAGCTGAAGTTATAATACCCACATATAGTCACAACAACAAATTGAGCAACAATATTCTGAGATCTATTTTAAACTGTTATAGTGATGCCACAGTTATATACACGGACGCATCCAAATCAATAGAAGGGACTGGCTGTGCCTATTTTCTACCCTCAGGAGGTTCTGAATTTAAGTACAAACTTTCCAAGGAGTTTTCAATTTTCTCGGCGGAATCATTGGCTATACTCGAAGCTTTGAAATATGTTAAAAACTCTTATATTAAAAAATCGTTAATTCTTTCAGACTGCCTTTCAGTTCTACAGAACATAAAAAACACTTTTTTGCCCAAAACATTTAGTAATCCTTATATTTTTCTAATAAAAGATCAATTAAAGCACTTAGTAGACTCTGGCTTTAATATAAAATTTATTTGGGTTAAGGCACATATTGGACTCAAAGATAATGAATATGTAGATTATTTAGCTAAAACCAGTATAATATCAGGCACTTTATTGCCATATTCTTTATGTGTATCAGATGCCATTAGGATATTTAAAAAAAAACAGCTAGCGACATGGAAAGATCAATGGAATCTTTACTGCCTTACAAACCAAACAAGATACACCACTTTACAACCAGTTATTCCGCAAACTACTTGGTTTAAGAATTTTAAATCTCCACGTAAATATATAACCACCATAAATAGACTACGCTTTGGACATGCGTGTTATCCAAGTGATTTATATAAAATAAATGTGATTGAAGATGATAATTGCAAACATTGCGGAAAACTGGGTGATCTTGATTACATCTTTTTTGAATGCCCTAAGTTTCAACAGCATTCAAACTCTCTCTACAAAAAATTAATCGAATTTAATATGTATGCACCATTCAATATTCAGTCGCTACTGGCGACAGGCTCACAAAATATATATAATATCGTTACAGATTTCTTGTCAGACACATGCATGGTTCTATAGAATTTGTACTCGAGCATGAAATTTTTCATGATCGTGTGGAAATTTAGATTTGTATCCTTTGTTTACCCTAAATGTTATAACACCTTATCCGTGGTCCAGTTTTGTTTGTCTACTAAGAATGTCTTGATGGGCCCCTAGACGAGAAGCAAGTGACCCTGTAAGTTTCCTTGTCGTATATTCTTCTATTAATTATCCGTTAGTTTTCGATTAGGGATAGAGTTGTGCATTTGTCTGATTGGAGAATCTATTGCAACTGGCTAAATGACTAATGTCAATGCCATTAAAAAAAAAAAATATTGAAATCCTTTTCATTATCAGCAAGTTGCTTTCCTACCAAAGGTTGTAGTAAATTTTTCAATGCCCGCTATTACATAGGGATACGTTTTATTTGAGTCTGAAAGACAGCGTGGCGACGGAATTCCTAAAGAGTTTTTAGATAATCTGTCAAAAGTGGTGGCATTTTTTGAATATTCCTGAATCACTGGATTTTCCGTACGATCCAACATCTATGTAAGTAAAGCAGTAATTACCATCGCACATTGCAAATAAAACATTGGAAAAATACTTTTTGTAATCATAGTGTATAGAACCACTATTTGGTGGCTAGTTTAGCCTTATATTTACCATATTTGGCTCCGATGCAGTTCGGTAATTTCGCATTTTTTTTCAAATCCACTTAAAATACCCAAACCATTTTTCTGTAGATAGTGTTGGATTAATTTTTAACTAAACAGGCACAAATTTCTTTACAAATCTCAATGAAAATGGGGTTGGCAGTGGACCTTCCAATTCGGACAGTATAGTGTAATTCCCTTAAGAAACATCCAGTTGCTACATACCTAAAATAAAAATTATAAATTAATCAGACATGTATGTAGTAAATATATTTAAGTATGTTTTGTTTTTATTTACAGGAGAGTTACTACATAAAACTAGAAAAATATGTGATCGATTTGCAAGAAAAATTTAAAGCCAAGAAGGAAAAGCTGGAGAAGGAGCCCTAAAAAACTTGCCATGATGTCTATTCACAATAACTATTGTTCCTTAAAGACACTCATGTGTGTCACGACCGATTCTAGGTAAAACAAGATCATAATCTGCCCTTGAAGATAAAATTCTTATTTCATTGGAGAGCTATGAAGAGGGTCAAAATAAAACCTCCAAAAATTTGTAATAAAAACAGCCACTTTTTGCTTTCTTTGGTACCTAGTCTCGCATATCTTTCAAATATGTTGAACATAAAGTGTAGAATAGAGCTTATGCAAGTGATGAACAAATATGAAGTATATGCTTTGCAGTAAGTACAGCAACAACAACCAGTATATTTCTCGCAACAAGCTCAACATCACTCTATTCTAAGTCGCGCTTCACAACACATACAACCTAGTTATTTATATGCAGTTCAATAATACTTTCAGTAACAATCAGTTTCAAACTGACTGTCCAAAACAATCTAGATTTACTGGACTAACTCCTTCTCCAGCTGGCTTTGTCTAATCATACCTAAATAATCTCAGCCAATAACAGGAATCCCAGTTTAGCGTTTTCTAATATAATTATATAATTATCAATATAATTTGTAGTAAAGTATCTGAATAAAATTATAATTAGTACATCCACATTTAATAAATGTTTCCCTTAGAGTAATAAGCAGTTTTCCTTCTGCTGGAATACATGCTCCCATGCGAGTATTTGTTTTAATTATATTTGTTTTATTGGTATCAAACAACTTATCAAAAGAAGTCAAAGTCAAAAGAAGTCAATAAGAAGTCTTTTTTATTTAATCTGAATTTTTCTTTTTGTGTACCGACATGCCCTGGCTTAATTTATTTTTTCTGCCTTATATAGCTGAGTATACGTTTTGATCAAAACCGCAATCAGAAGGATTATTTTGGAATGTGAGTTGTTTCTTTACTTGCTAATAATTGCCTGGCATTAATATTGTTGCACTACTTGATGCCTTGCAGTGTTCGCTTCAGGTTTAGTATCGTAGTTACTTGGTCAATGTATTATTTGCTTTTATCCGTTTTAATTATCTTGTTAGTATTACTCCGTGGCTTCCAGATCATCTGCTATATTACCTCTCCACCGAAGTCGAGGTGGTCCAGGAGTCCTCTATCAGTTGATGCCTCTTGACATACCAGCCGTACTATTCTTTCCTCAGAATATTTTCTAAGTTGTCCTGCAACTGGAGTCTTTTGTATTGTACTTTTTTATTATGTTAGCGTCTGGATATAGTTCGCCGAGCTCCTTGTTAGTTTTTATCCTATATTATCCTGCTGCTTCATCTTTTCAATTCTTTCTTATGATTTTTCTTACCCAAACACATTTCTTACACATTTTTCGCTCTTCGTTTGCCTTTGTTATTGTTTACGTTTCGCTACCATACATCACTACGGGTCATTCTAAAGCCAAGGTGTTGCATAGCTATCCACAATCTAACCCTGCATACTTTGTCAAAAACTTGTATAAAATCTTTGAACATCTCATTAAGCTCAGAATCAGACTCCCATTTTTAATTCTTGGTTTCACCTTAAATATTAATAAAGGCGACAGAAAACGTTTTCCTTCATCGTTTATCATACGATCGAGTTAAATAAAGAATTTTAATTAACAATAAAATTGATCAATAAAACAATAAAAATTTTGTTTTCTTTAAATTCAAAATAAATGCCTTCATCTATCTTTATTAGAATCTATGGAAATAAACAAATTTAAAACTACAGATATAATTCTGAATGACCAACTTGAGACAAATATTATTTACAACTTATTTAATAAATGACTTACAAGTTTACAAATAAACACAAAAAAGATCACTTCAGAAAGGTACTCTGCCGAAATTGCTGTAGTGATAGTAAATTATAATAAAATTTGTGGAAGTGTTGAAAACAAAAGTTTTCAATGTTTTATTGTTACATAAAAGTAAGATTAGAATCAAGTATCGGTAGAATCCATTGGTTATTAATAACAAAATCAATATTTAACAAAAAAATCTAAAATTTTCAATAAGGAAAATTAAAATAAAAAATACCTAAACAAATATATCACCGAATAAATTTTATGGCGTCATATATTTTACTTTAAACAAGAAAAATATCGTAAAAATACGAAAAACGTACAACTTACTTTATTGCTCTGTATTTCACGCTTCTATTGCTTTATAAAATAATGTTCTTTCAGACCTCACTGAATAGCTCTTTAGAGGTTAGATCTCTATTAAATTACCCTAATCTATCACAAAATGCTTGTCGCTTCTAAAATGGAAATATATTTAACATCTAATAAAACAAGTTTTGAAAACACGTTCACTGAATGTAAAATTTTTATTGCTTAGATAGTGCAGATATTATCATTACATACTATGTACCTCAACACATAAAAGTGTTAGGATGAGATATAGTCCAGAACGTTGCTGTAAAAATAATAGAAAACCTCAATTTGTTTCGATTTTTTTGAAATTTGAACAATAGTTAAAAAAAGTTTAAAATTAAAATCTACTCTATAACTAACTATCTGCTTTTTTTAGTGTAAAAAAAAATAATAAAGAAAAACATGGTAGTTGCTAAAATAGCAAATTTTAAGACTTAATGTTCTTTAGAGTTTTTTCCAAAAGTCAATAGTTTTGAAGTTGGTGAAATAACACGTCAAAAATGCACGTTTTTAAACGGATGGACGAGTAAATAAAAAAAGACATTTGTTTTTTATTAGCACCGCCAATTAACAAATTTATGGGAGCTCGAAAGTAGACTTGTATTCACTAAATACAAAAATCCAAACATGTCATGTTGAGTAAGCGAAAAATGGTAGCTTTTAATAAAAACTTTTTTTTATTTAATTTTTTTAATCATAAAAATACCTTTAACATAACCACTGGGAAAAGTGAGCTGCTTCAAATTAAAGTAAGTTTGTATAATAAAGTCCGATTATATTTGTTGTACGCACAAAGTAACAAACTCACCCCCGCCAAAACCACGTGCTGAAAGTTTAACTCATTTAGTAGATTTAGTTTAAAAAAAATTCCGAGTTTAAAGTTTTGAAATTTTGAAATGAACACCATTTTTAAAATTTCTCAAAAAAATCCTTTTTTTTTAAATAAACAACTAAAAAAGATACAGAAAAAAGTCTCAAACTAATAAAATTAGTTTTTTTCTACTGAAGATTTTCATAATTTTTTTTTAAACAAACTAAAAATTAAAGGAGACATGATTGTTTGAAGGTTGTATACCCATGTAATTAGCACCATCTTTAAATTCTTTCAGCGAAAACCTTTTTAACCCTAGATTATTGGACTTGTTTAGCCGTTCGTGATTACCGGACTAAAATCTGAACTAAAATCAAAATTTGAACAGGATTTTTATAACTATAATAACATATTTTAAACAAATAAAAATAGAATTGATTAATGTTTTAAATCTATATCGCATGCCTGCATACTTGGCAATATGTAGTTGTCATTCGCCTTTTTTGGCTTGGACAATAAAAGCAATTTTTTTTCCTTTTTAAATATGTGGGAACTTCTTCTGCAGCAGGTATCTTTAAAATTTCAACTATATGTGATGAATATTTTGACGCAAAGTAGCGGTTGTGGGATCTTGAGGGTCTCATGCATGGTTCGGTAATAGACTGGCTCAAATCAACCATATACTGGTACCAAAAGAGAGGCTTTTTACCTCGTTTTAATGTGTTGTATGTGTAAATGACATGGGAATTAATACTGGCTATATTAACCATATTATAAAATACACACAACGGCCATCTTCGGGTTTTCCTGTTACAGCTCATGTTGGAACATATTTGGCGAAAAGTATCTATGCCTGATTTTGTTTTATTGTAATTTTTTATAACTACAGGTTTGCCTGTTTTCTCTGATACTTTTGCCGTATCGTGCAAAGTTAAAAGTAGTAAAACTAATTTGTTTTTTATGGACGTAAGATAACATAGTTTTCGTCTGTACAAAACAGAACATCGAAGAGTTTGCATTTCGATCTTTTAGTGAAAACAGCTCTGTGAGAATTTCTTTTCTGTTTTTGCGAAGAGTATCTAATGCTGTTAATTTATATAGCTCTTGTAACAGTTCATCGACTAGTTTCACTGACGTAAACCAGTTGTCCATGGTTTCGTTCCGATTTGATCCATGGACAGATTTTGTTAGTTCTTTGACATAATACTCTGCTAGTGTCAAACCATTGGTATTAGTTTTCTTTAACAAATAGGGACTTGCATCCAACATATATTTACTGGAGGAATCACATAGCATAACAATCTTAATCCTGTACTTTGAAAGTTTATTGGGAATGTATGTACATCCTAAAAGAGTACCTTTCCCGGAATCCTAGCAGTTGCTCATCAATTATAACATATTATAATGATGGAATATATGAAGTGTAGCATATGAAGTGTAAAAATATCCCATATTTCGCAGATATGAGTAAAAGGATCATTTACTTGTCTCTCTTGCCGTGTTTCCTGTTCATTGTCGAATATTGCGCAGCCATGATATTTTTTCACGTCCCAGATCTCTCCTTCCTTCTCTCCTTCCTTCTATCTTCCCTTCAAGTATCAGTTGTTGAAAAGTACATCTTTCTCCTCGTAATATGTGCCCCAAGTATGCAGTCTTCTTACTTTTTACATAACTAAAAAGTTCAATATCCTGGAAGCCCGCTCTTCTAAGTACGTCCTCATTTCTGACCCTGTCTGTCTATGATATTCTAAGCATTCTACGCAGGCACCACATTCAAATTGCCTGACCTGTTCGATTTCTTCTCCATAGACATATATCTTTGTGTTGGGGTAATCATTTCTACTTATAATCATTGTTTTTGTCTTCTTGATATTTATTTTCAAACGTCGAGCTTCACTTGCAAGAGTTAGATCATTTAAAAGGCATTGAAAAACTTCGATGTTATATGCCACTATGGCTGTATCATCGGTATACCTGATGTTATTAATAACTATGCCGTTAACTTTAATACCTTTCTTAAGCTTGTCGCTCACTTATGCACTGCACTTATGTAGTTAAATATACTGGCGCGTATCTGCGCGAAGCAACGCGCTGCACAGCGAAGAGAAGAGACACGGGTCGCAACAGTAGAATCCTAGGCGAAGAAATTCTGTTCGGCGCGCTTCGCATTGCACTAGTGAACGGATGTCTACGAAGGTCATGCGGAAACTTTTCCGAATTTCGTTTGTCATCGACTACTTTCTACGAGTCTTGTACTGAAAAAAAGTACCAACAACTACCAATATGTGCTAATATCGCTAATGTACAGTTGGTTGTAAAATAATAGATTAAAAGAAATAGGTGAAAGATGTCAACAGCATGAAAAAAATTCATAACAACCTCTTTCGCGGTGCTTCGCTTCGCGGTACAGTGCATAAGTGAGCGACAAGCAGAGTCTGCCACTGCTTCTGCGAAGACTTTTTCTACGTATAAATTGAACTGCATTGGAGACAGTATACAACCTTTCCTTGCTCCTTTATTAATGGAAAAATTTTCTGTTCATATACATGAACATATAAAAGTATGAGCTGGTGCACTTTTGACTTGACATCATGGTTTTTTACTATACATTTTAATATCGTCGCTTCATCGCATTTTCGGTGTTCCTCGTGCTCTTTTGACTTTATATGGCCGCCAATTCCCGATTTCTTTATCTTATCGGCCATCCATAAGACGTTCGTTATGTCCAGCCCATTTCCACTTCAGTTTAGCTGCCTGTTTGACAGCAACTTTTACTTTTGTACAAATTTATGTATTATATGTAAAATTTTGTTTTAGATTTGGTAAACAGCGTCCACCAAAAGACAGCGATAATGAAGACGAAACAACCCATTTACTAGACGAATCGGGAAGAAACTCCAGGGCATCAGATATAGACGCTGCATCTTTATCTAGAGCCCCCAGTCAAAGTTCTATGAGTTCAATTGAAGGCGAAACAACGTTAAAAGCTCCAAACGAAAAACAGCGAAGAACTTCAAAGTAAGTTATTTATATTACAAGAGAGACTAAGTTTATTACATTCTTAAATGAATTTAAAAATATGTCTTTATTTGAATACTTAAGATTGATGAAATTTTGTTGCGCCCAATATATTTGGACTAATTCTGCCGAACATTAAAACAAAGGTTCTCTTGTAAAAACTCACTTCAATATCTAATTTTAAACGGTAATGGCACTGATTTTAAGTAAAGCTAAAAGTCACAAGATGGTAATTTTTACTATCATCGCAGCTCACTCATAAGTTATATTTTTAGTTATCTCAAAGTTATATGCATCACATAATTAATTCTTATATATTAGCAGCTGGTTTCCATAATATAACAAGTCGTGTAAAACATTGTAAGATAATTGAAGTGATTACTGGATTCGAAGAAGTAAAACAAACAATAATTATTCAATTCTTTAATAAAAAGAATTTTGACAGCCAACGGCCATTACAATACCATAGAACAGTACAAAAACAAGTGAAGTCCGCTGACTTATTAAAGTCACAATCTGACATGACATATGTCACTTTCAAATCAAGGCGGGAATTGTGGTATTTTAACACCTCCCCTCAATTCCGCCAAAATAACTTAAAACTAATTATTAAACAACAGTATCAGATAAGTATCAATACTACAGATCACTATCATTAGCAATACTACATATACCTATACAGTCTCTAAAATTTTTGAACTTAACACAAGATAATGCTTTTGTCATCATGTCTGCACACTGCTGTTCGCTGGGTACATATACTAGTTTAATTTTATTCTCAAAAACACAATCTCTAATAAAGTGATGACGAACATCTATGTGTTTAGATCGTTTTGTTTCTAGAGTACAAGCAATCTTTATGCATGACTGATTGTCTTCAAATATCACTATTGGATCAACAATTTTACAAATCATATCCTCTAGTAACTGTTTAAGAAAGAGACACTCAGTTATACAGTTTGACAAAGCAACATATTCTGCCTCAGTACTAGAAATTGCTACAACTGACTGCTTCTTTGATTTCCAGAAAATAATATTACTATTAAAATTCAAAACAAATCCACTTACACTTTTCCGATCATTAATATTGTAAGCGAAATCAGAGTCTACAAAAGCATTAATATTTATGACAGTATTATTAGATTTTACATATCTTAGAACAAAATTCTCAGTTTTCTTTAAATACCTCAAAACATTTTTTAAGTGATTCCAATGGTTGATACCAAAACAGTTTTGAAATTGACTAAAATACATTACTGTAAAACATAAATCTGGTCTTGTTCCAAGCATAATGTACATAAGTGATCCAATGAGTTGTTTATAAGGCACAATAGGGAGATCATTCTCATTTTTAATTAAATTTAATTTTGGTTGAATAGGCAGATCTAACGGTTTACAATAATTCATATTAAATTGGTTTAAAACTTTTCCAATTAAATTTTTCTGTGAAATTAATAAAAAATCACCTTTCTTTTCAATTTCAATACCCAGAAACACATTTTTATTTGAATTATTAGTTAAATCTTTCATTTCAAATTCTGATGATAATTGCTCTTTTATGTTATTTACATCAATGACATTATTAGATATTATTATCAAATCATCTACCCAAATTAGCAAGTAAGTATTACATTTTATATATAAACAGGGATCTACAGTAGATCTTCTGAAATTATTATCAAGTAGAAATAAATGTAACCGATCATACCAACACTTAGGGCTTTGTTTTAATCCATATAAAGCTTTCCTGAGTTGACACACATAACCTTTCTTAACTTGTGAAAGTCCAGGAGGTGGTTGCATATAAACAGGATCCTTCAATTCTCCATTTAGAAAAGCAGACTTCACATCCATTTGATGAATTTCTGAATCTGTTTCAAGAGCTAATACCAATAGTGCTCTTAATGTTATCATTCTGGCCACTGGAGTGTAAATATCTTCATCTGGATCAAGTTCCTGTTTATAACCTCTTGCAACTAGTCGAGCCTTTTTGAAAATCTTTCCATTAATTTCTTTCTGTGTAAATACCCATCTGGAGTCTATTATATTCACCTCATTCGGAGGCAACACCAACTCCCAAGTTTTATTTTTCTCTAGAACTGATAACTCTTCATTAACAGCTTCCAACCACTTTTTATCTTTTGTTGCTTCTTCATAATTTTTTGGAACTTCGGATGGTAAAATTCCTGCTGAGAGTGCTATCATGAAACCATTCATATCCATATCATAGTCATTATATCTAATTGGCATCTTTCGTTCTCTATTACTTTTTCTTATAGTCTCATCCCTTTTTTCTTCATTTTCATTTTTGACATCATCTTTCTCTACATCTGTTTCCTTTTCTTCAGTAAAAATTTGGGTTTGTTTCACATATTGTTCATCAAATATCACACTCCGAGAAACTTCAATTTTATTATTTAATGGATTCCATAAACGATATCCATTATTACTGTATCCTACCAAATATTTTTCTTGACTTCTTTCATCGAGCTTTCCTCTTACTTCTTGAGGAACATGAGCCCAAGCCTTCGATCCAAATATTCGTATCTTTTCTAGATCTAATTTTTTATTAAACCAAATTTCTGCTGGAAGTTTACCACTTGGCACTGCAGTGGTTTTTAATCGATTAATTATATATGTTGCTGTTCGTACAGCTTCTCCCCATAAATTCTTAGGTAGTTCACTATCAAAAAGTAAGCAACGGGTCATATTTAAAACAGTTCGGTTAAATCTCTCACTGACCCCATTTTGCTCAGGATTTCTAGGCACTGTAAATTCAATTTGAATTCCTTTAGATTTGCAAAAATTTTTAAATGCATGGGACACATACTCCCCACCATTGTCAGTACGTAACCTTGATATTTTAGTTTTAAATTGGGCACTTACCATTGCTTCATATTCCATAAACTTCTCCAAAACTTCACTTTTTTCTTTCATTAGATACACATATGAAAAGTGAGAAAAATGATCAATAAAGGATACAAAGTACCTGCATCCATCATATGATGCTGGAGAAAATGGTCCAGCCACATCAGATGATATAACTTCTAAAATTGCTTTGGCCTTGTTTTCAGTTGGAATATTCTTAAAAGGTTTCCTTGTTTGTTTCCCCTTAATACATATCTCACATAAATTACTTGGAGGATATAGTGAAGAATGACCCATTCTTCTGTGTAATATACTATCTGAAATGGCAACATTACATTTATTATCTACTACAGTAAAAGTAATTATATATAAGTTTCCTCTTAACATTCCACTCATGATTAAATTAGAATTATTGTATACCTGTACTTTTTCATTTTCAAATATAATTGTTAGACCTGCCTGCTCCATTTTCTTTACACTTAACAGATTATATTCCAATTCATTGCATTGTAAAATATCTTTCAGATTGAGTTTAACACCTACATTACTTAAAACATGTAAATTGCCACTCTTTTCAGCTTTTATAGTTACACCTTGCTTTGCTACACTAATATTATGAGCTACAGTTTTAATTTCTGTCAAAAAACTTCCTGAAACTGCATTTATCAAATGATTTGTGGCACCAGAGTCTATTATAAAGTCAATGTTTTTGTTTACACTTTTATCAATTATTGTTTCATCTCTGTCAAAATTCAGATTGACAATTCTGACATTTGATGGACCATCCACCTCAACAAGCTCCTTTCTTTTGTCACACAAAACTGCATGTGTATTAGGATGTGGCGATTCAAATTCATTTAGTTCAGTAAGAAATGAAATTTCTTCTTCAACCTGGTTTGGACGGACACTTGCACTATTAGCAGACCGACGTTCCATGCACTCATTTCTTTTATGTCCAATTTTACCACACTTGTAGCATTTAAATCGAAAATTGCCCTGTCCTTGTCCCACTACTGGAGGTTGTCTATTTGACTTTCGTCCATCATTCCATCGTCCTTCTCTACTATGATTTCCAGGACCATGTGTGAACTGCTGGGAATTCTGTTGACATCCATAGTGATATCGATTCTTATTAGTAAAGAAAACTGCTGTGGATTCTTCATTATTTTTATGAGAATTTCCTTGACGAGATTCTTCCTGTAAGAGTTTATTTTTCACCATATTAAAATCAATTTTAGTTGGATCTTGACTGAAAATAATGTCAATTGCTGTGACTGTTGCTTGATATGACTCCGGCATAGCAGCTAACAATTGTGAAACAATTTCGGGTTCTCCAATTGTTCCACCACTATTCTTCAGATCTGTCACTGTGTTTTCAAAAATCATTATAAAATCTGTTAATTTTCCACTAGCATACCTCATGTTTCTTAATTTACGTTGAATTTCAACTTGAACAGACAAACCTTTTTGCAAATATGTGTCTTTTAAAGTATTGAACATATCTCTGGCTGTCTTTTTATCTTTTACAATCTGTATCACATTATCAGCTAAGCATTGCACTATAAGATTCCTTGCTTTAGCATCATTCTTTTTTAAGCTGTCATCAATTATGTCTTGTTGTAAAATTTCCAGCAAATCATTTTGTTCCAACATTAATTCCATGCGAAACTTCCAATTTGAAAAACCAGTACCATCAAATTGTTTAAAATTTGCTACCTGTAGATTGACCGCCATTGCTGTGTTTGTTTTTATCACGTTTCCAGACTTCCAAGATTCTAAGATCCAAATTCCTGTTTACTCTTCGAATCACAAACTATTCCATTACTGGCACATAACTGGGCCCATAACCTGAAGTGATTACTGGATTCGAAGAAGTAAAACAAACAATAATTATTCAATTCTTTAATAAAAAGAATTTTGACAGCCAACGGCCATTACAATACCATAGAACAGTACAAATACAAGTGAAGTCCGCTGACTTATTAAAGTCACAATCTGACATGACATATGTCACTTTCAAATCAAGGCGGGAATTGTGGTATTTTAACAATAATTGCTTACGCTTATGTCAATAAACATACAAGCCATTTTTTTATTTTAATCTAAATTATTATATTATTATTAAAATAATCTTTTGCAGAAAAAATGAATTTTTCTACAAAAGATGTTTGTTTTTTATGCTTCTTTTAAACATTATGGCAAAAACATTTGGGAATTGGTACACTTTGAAATAAAATATGTACATTGTATCTTTTGGTGAGGAAGCATTAATCATTAGAGAAATATTTTATTTTAAATGGATAATAATAATAATAGAATAAAATAAAACTGAGATAACCTCAGAGATCATACGTAGGGTAAAACAGCTTCGGCTACATTTTACGCACAATTGTGCTTAAGCCACCTCTCCAAGTAGGAAAAATACGTGCCTAGTTGGGTAAACCCCTACATAGGCGACATCCTAATGAAGTCAG
This sequence comes from Diabrotica balteata, assembly GCA_918026665.1. Taxonomy (NCBI): domain Eukaryota; kingdom Metazoa; phylum Arthropoda; class Insecta; order Coleoptera; family Chrysomelidae; genus Diabrotica; species Diabrotica balteata. Next base: position 73,000,072 of record OU898283.1, on the reverse strand, counting down.
TGAAGACTGTGTTGACAATACGGCGTTGAACTATTAGTTGACCTTAGGAAAGATGTTCCCTAAAACAATAGGTTCCATACTCGCCATTCAGGATTAGGTTATTACAACCAAAAATTACCTGACATATATCGCCAAAACCTTCAGGTCCAAAATGACAAATGCCAATACGAATTAGGATCAAGGAATCAAAGTCCCTCTGGTCCAACACGACAAATGAGGATATGGATGTTAAGCCCAAGAAACCATTGCCAAAAACATTTGCTGAAAATGAATATAATAAACGGCATGACTCAGAGAAAATTCTTCATCAAGATATAGCTATCAATATGGGGTTTTCTTGAAACCAACCATCTCGAATATTATCAATATTTTCTTAGGAGTATGCTTAAGGATGACAACAAAATGCTACATTGGGATCCCACTGTGCTCACAGATGAAACAGTTGTGCATAATAGATCAGATTTTATACTAGTTAATACACTTTTGAGGTAAATAACACTAATAGCCCAGTAGGATTATGCAAAAATCATCGATTTCACAGCAAAATTGTTCGCAGATATTTAGATCTTTTAAGACCTAGGTGAGGGTTACTAGATGACAAATAGATGAAAAAGTACTCGTATTTTTACCTTGCATTTTTTTAAATGATAATTTATGGTCCCAATTTGATTTTTTGTCAATAAGTTTTTTCCCTAATATTTTACATAAACAATATTAATATTATTTTTTATATCAAGAATATCTTTATTTTTCTGTTTTTTTAAATTAAAATTGATAAATAATTTACGGAGATATTTGCAAAAAACAGATGTTTTGCACTAATTTATACATTTTAATAATTTTTTTATTAACAAAATAATATGTTATTAATACATTTGAACATTGGGAATTACCGTGTTTTAAATTTGTACAATATTTTCTCCCGATCGGTCAAATAGTTTAAAAGTTATTTAATTTATTTATCCTACTGGCTAAATATTTAAACTACTAAACTTGCTCTATTAATAATACTAATTAGCAAATTTAGCAAATTTAATAGGATTCTCTAAGACTTAAAACTATTTCAAAGAAGTATGTTTTTTACTGTAATAGCTTCTATATTTTTTAAGCTACAGACTTGTACGTACAACCATTGGATAGCTGGTAAAAAAACTCACGTTAAAAAAACCTTCTATGGCCAATAGGGAAGAAGTTAGTTACTATTTTTTAAAAAATCATATCTCCTATATTTATAAACATTAAGAAGTAAAATGATCACAAATGTTGAATGAAAATCTAAACTTTATATTGAAACTTATAGCTATTATATAACTTACAGCCCTTCGAAACGAAGGTACTTTCGAAAGATCGACATAGGAAAGTGGAGGGGAACTGGAGAAAATCAACATACATTTTTTTTCATTTTATATCAATGATGTAATAATACTTTTATATTTTATAAATTACATTTTAGGTAATTTTTTACACATAATATTATTATATCTCTTATATTAGTTATAATTATTGACTACTTTGACGATCTATATGTTTATATATGTGTATAGGTATATGTACATTGTGAGGACGGTAAACACTTTTATTTATGTTTTTAGATCTAAATATCTGCAAAGATCACAGAGTATACCGGCCTCGTATCCCTACATTTTATATGTATTCATGTGAATAGGAGAAAGGTCATCTATATAATAGAAAACCGATAATATATATCCACTCCCTCCTGCCACTCTCCAAAATTTCGTTAGAATAGCCCCTAACTTCGTTCCTATTGGTAACAGGTTACAGGTTTTTTGAATGTGAGTTTTTTTACCAGCTATCCAATGGTTGTATGTACAAGTCTGTAGCTTGAAAAATCTAAAAGTTATTACAATTGTTTGAGTAAAAAACATACCCCTTTTTAAAGCGTTTATTTTGTAAATAATTTCGATAAAAACGCACTATGCATTTAACTTATGAGATAGTTTAAGTCTTAAAGAATCTCATGAAATTTGATAAATGTATCTAGCATCATTAATAGAGCAAGTTCAACAGTTTAAATATTTAACCTTGGGATAAATAAATTAAATAACTTTTAAACTATTTGAACGATCGATGTGGAATTTCGCACAACTTTAAAGGACAGTAATTCCTCGATGTTCAAATGTATTTATAATATTTTATTTTGTTAATAAAAAAATTAATAAAATTTATAAATTAGTGCAAAAAAACTGATTTTTTGCAAATATCTCCATAAATTATGTATCAATTTTAATTTAAAAAACGGGAAAATAAAGATATTCTTGATATAAAAAATAATATAAATATTGTTTATGTAAATATAAGAAAAAAACTTGTAGACAAAAAATCAAATTGTGACCATAAATTATTGTTTAAAAAAACGCAAGGTAAAAATAGGAGTACGTTTTCATCTATTCGTCATCTAGTTACCCCTACCTATGTCTTAAAACCTTCAGATATCTGCGAAAAATTTTTCGTTCTGTTTTTAACCAGACTGTGCTATAATTGATGTGGTGATATCCAACGGCAATATTCTGTATGAAAATACAACAAAAATATCGTCAATTACGAAGTTCTGAAAATTCAAATACAAAGAGTCATTCCGTAAAACCTGTTAGAAACCATAAAAAAACTTGAACCACTCGATTTTTAGCGCATGTTTACTTGCCACGACAAATAACATAAGCAGCACTTAATAGCTCTTATTTTGAGAATAACTGATGTTAAAAAATAGTCTTATGTGCTCTATATTATTTTTTTTTCGTAATATACTGGTTAAAAATGTTTCATAAATGAAACGTTTATGAAACTAGAACACTTAACAAATTAGAAGCGTTTAAGTTGTGGTGTTACCGTCGCATGGTCAATATAATGAGAGGACCTAAATATCGTTTACTTCGGTTAATCATTCAGGGCAAAATCGAAGGAAAACGTTGGGTCGGAAGAAAACAACTGTCCTGGCTGCGTAACATTAGACATTGAACAGGTCGAACGGTCGAGGAACTGTTTCATCTAGCTGCCGACCGAGAATCATTTCATCAGCTTGTCAATATGACGATAGCCAACGCTTGAATACAAGCACGACACACAAAGAAGAAGAGCGAAGTGTTTAAGTTGCCTCTAATCTGCTGTTAATAGAAGTCTAGTGACAGATATTCTGAACCTTAATCCATATTTATTTAAGCGTCTTCATACAGTATAAAAATAAACTGTGTTTCTATGGACATCATTTAATCGTTGAACAAGCGCCGGTGGTGATAATGTACGATCGCGTAATGCTTGACTTGCGGTTCTTCGTCTACCTAGACCTGACCTCCTGGTAGATTGTCCTGTTTTCCGAAATCTTTTATTGCATCAAACACTGAACCTCGAGAAATTCCTAAGCATTTGCGACGTAACAAATGCTTACTCATCATCCTGTACAACAACATATTGTGCTACTTCTTCCAGTGTCATATTTTTCTAATACAAGTTTTAAACAGGATACAATACAAAAACCTATGGCCGAACTTATAATAAGATACAGTATCATAATAAACATGAATTAATACTAAGTCACTAATCACTATTACACATAAATACCCAAATGAGAAGTGTAAAAGTGTTGTTGTACCCACACAACATTTAAACAGGTTCTAACAAGAAAAAAAAATAAAAAAACGTAATCGCTAATAAGGCATAAAATACCATTTAAACAAATTAAACAAGTTTCGACTTTATCACCAACAAAAAAAATCTGAGTGTCGGGTTGATTTTGCACCCCAGTGTAGTTTTACAGTATTGACATCTACAGTATATTCGTGCAAAACACCATCTTTTGCACAATTTAGACAGACAAAAAAAAATGAAAGTAGACGATTGCGTTGTTTTCATTTCAAGCTCCAGCATTCTACTACACATGTTTCAATGTTTCACCTTCCGACAGGTGGTGACATTCAAATTCACATAATTTAATTATGTATAATAATAATAATAATACATAATAATAATAAATAATAATTCAGATAATTTGACTTTTTTGTGGCATCATCGGCTCTATATCATAAACTCATTATATTAGATAGAACTATTTCCGAAGTGGAGATCGAAACGGCAAATTTTTTTAGTAAAAAATGTAATTATCAATTTAATCAATTGAGGCCTAATCCCATACAAGTACAATATTTAACCTAAACATGTTACAAAAAACCAGTTTCTTAAGATATTTAAAATGATATTTTAAATCTTATGATATTTAAAATCGAATCTGTGGGAATAAATAAATTTTGTATGCAGACTGTATAAGACTGAATAATTGCTTATTCAGATTACTTTATATTTGCTTTTATTACACACAATTGTATTATAATAATAAAACTACATTCACAGTTCTATAAATAAAAATTCCTAGATGGTATTTTTGGCCCTCTAAATTAAAGGTGTACTAACTATTTAATATAAATTAGTATTTTTTTGTTAATTTTATTGTACTATGGTGATGTATAAAATAGTAGAATTATTAGAAACGGAGACAGATAACAAATTATGTATTGTAAAGATCTAAACTAATTGAAAATTAACACAATTTTCTAGATGATTATTTTTAAAAAAGATTTACGCACTGCAAGAAACTCAATAATAGATTCTCACAGTGACAGAATTTGTTACAGAACACTTTGAACTTGCATTTGCATTCGAAAAAACTAATTACTGCAGCAAGCTTAGAGATTTTATAATATCCTTTTGTGTAAAGAAATGCCAAGGCATGCCACTCACGAATATCTGAAGTAGAAGAGAATTTTTAAAACGTAAGGAGGGATAACATCGTAGACACAAAAATTAATTAAAAGAAGCCACTCTGATCATGAGAATTTGTCTGGACAAAAAAATAGAAAAATTGAAGGTTTATTTTGATAATACTTTATAAATAAATTCAATTCACACAACACAGAAAATTAATTCCGCTAACCTTAGTAGTTAATATTTTTAATTTAAATAAAAAATAATTTGATACCATTACCTTTTTTTTAATAGCGTTAAATATATATTTTAAATTAATCTACAATCAGATGCAAACTAAACGATACAAGTTTATATTTGCCAAGATTTAAGGTGTGTTTTTTATTTTGCTTTTATTCCAATTTAAATAATGTGTTAGACAAAGGTATCAATTTTAACTTACATGATCATTATTTAGTTAAATGGTTACATTTTAGTTATTGTGCATGGGTACTAAAAAGATTGCTGTATAACCGTTATTTTCAAGCACTCAACCGTTATGAAGAACTATTTTCTCTCAAACAAAAAAAGAATATTTAAAAACGTCACAACAATAAAAAAAGGAACAACTGAAAGTGACTATCGTATAGTTAAAGCTAATATAAATATTAACAGGAAAGAAGAGAGAAAAAGGATCCTAAAAAAACAACGCGGATAGATGCCTTAAAAGTAAGAACAATTTAGACGAAAAAGGTGAAAAGCTCGGGTTCGTTCAGACAAATATTCCCATAAGATTTTTTTACAGTAGTTACTTTTATGAGATACCTGAAAATAAGGCTGAAGAAGTTGCTCAGGCAAAAAGTTGTTCAAATGTTTTTAAATGTAACAATAAACTTTTTCGATCAGGACAAATCTTTTTTTAACTTTTCAACATTTTCATTTTCAACAAAATAATTTTCTTATACTTTTTTTGTAAACTTGATCTTTTGCAAGTTATAAATAATTTAAAACTGAGAAAAGCGCAAAATTACGATTTTCAAGTCTCAAAAACACAAGTAAAAAACATTATGTTTGAATTTACCATGAACCTAAACTTAAGTGCTAACCTTGTTCTATCATTTTCCGATGAATTCCAAAGTATATATTATATATATATATATATATATATATATATATATAATATATATATCTATATATATATATATATATATATATATATATATATTTAGCATATACACTGGAGGTCGAGACTATGTACGACAAAAGAAAAAAAATCTCAGACAAGCCATAGCTAATACAAACAGCTCTTATTTATCTAAAGAACAACCCACCTACTGGTCATCAGATTTAAAAAAAAATTCAAATCTGCTCGTTTTTTTATCCTCCACAGCATGGCCTTAAAATATTTTGATATACAAACATCCTGGGATCTGTCCAGTGATCATACCCCCATAATTGTCACACTATCCACGCACATTCTAAAACGTCGGAATATTCCCAAGTTGACAACACCAAAGACCAAATGAAATATATTCGAGTCTTGCATAAATGAAAATATAAAATTAAATATTAGATTTAGGCAACCAGACGATATCGAGAATGCCGTGCTTCTTCTCACCCAAACTGTACACGCAGCATCCCTCAGAACGACAAAGAACAAAGTGACTCCAACATACCCGGATACATAAAATATATTTTACAAAAAAGAAGAGCCAGGCGCATACGGCAGAGAAGTCGCAGTCTCATAGCTAAAAGTAAATATATTAGATAAATAAACATTACAGCAACGAACTTATTTAAGAGGCCCACACAACACATATTCACTTTAAGGAAATTAATCTTAAAATTACTAACTTCTACTTCCAATAATCTTAGAACGGCTTCTGCTCCAAAGAATCTCAAAAGAGATCAAAATATTAATGTGTACAACAATAAAGCACCAAAAACTTTGGTTTTTAACATTCCATAAAATGTATTTCAAATTATTATCACTACAACTCTTTCGGCCAAAGTGCCTTTCTGAAGTGATTTATTTTTGGTATATGTTTACCCTTTAATGTGTTTTTAACTGAATAAGTTGAGATAGGGGAGAACTGTTTGTCTCAAGTTGGTCATTCAGAATTATGTCTGTATTTTTTTAATTGTTGATTTCCATAGATTTTAATAAGGATAGCTTAGGGCCTTTATTTTGAATGTGAAGAATTTGAAATTCGTCATTAAAAGAATTATTATGGTCTAGAAGGTGAAGTGCGTACGTAGAGTCTGTTTTTCTATTATTGAAAGCCCTTTTATGTTCTGCTATACGTTTGATAAAAGTTCTACCAGTTTGACCGATGTAAGTTTTTGGACAGTCGCCAGATTTAAGTTTGTATACACCGCTGTAGAATAACTAAAACTACTAAACAAAAAAGAATTTTTCAATAAAATTTTATTTTTGGCAATATAATTGTCAAAAATAAAATTTTTAAGTTGGCATTTATGACATTGAGGCTTAATTGTAATTGGCTAATTGTATGTCTGATATTCCAACTTATTTATAAATTCAATTGTTTTTGTGTTAAGAAACTTTTTCAAAATTATATTAGAATTTCAGAGAAACATTTATTAGATAAGAACATATTTATAGTAATATTTTTTGAAATATGTTAGCAGCATTTTTATTAACTAAACTGAGTTTATTTGGTGAGTAAATAAAAGTTTTTTTCTTTCTAGTTCAACTTTGTAGAACTCAAGATATTTTGTATTTTTTAGCAGCTCTTGGTAATAATTGTAAACACAATTGAAAGCTCGAGTACAAAATAGTTAACCAATAGCCCCTTTTATTGACTCCAACCCATCCAAAACAGTTTATATATATATATATATATATATATATATATATATATATATAATATATATATATATAAATATATATATATATATATATATATATATATATATATATATATTAGTGGATTCTCTTGGGCTTAGGTTTATAAAAAAAATTTTAGTTTGCTTCTAAGACATTTTTATATATTTTTTTTCGACGTTTCGGCAGGAAATCCATGCCTTTTTCAAAAGCTCGAGTACAAAATAGTTAACCAATAGCCCCTTTTATTGACTCCAACCCATCCAAAACAGTTTATATATATATATATATATATATATATATATATATATATATATATATATATATATATATATATATATATTAGTGGATTCTCTTGGGCTTAGGTTTATAAAAAAAATTTTAGTTTGCTTCTAAGACATTTTTATATATATTTTTTTCGACGTTTCGGCAGGAAATCCATGCCTTTTTCAAGAATATATGTTGACTAAAAAAAACATTTCTTGACAGACATAATATGGTTTAAAAAATTAACTTTTAACTTACCAAGCATGTAAAGATTCGATATTAACAGTTAAAGTTATTTAAGAATTTAAAGTTTAAAGTAAAATTTATTTAAGTTAAAGTTTATTTTTTAAACCATATTATTTCTGTTATGAAATGTTTTTTTAATCAATATATATTCTTGAAAAAGGCATTGATTTCCTGCCGAAACGTCGAAAAAAAATGTATATAAAAATGTCTTAGAATCAAACTAAAATTTTTTTATGAACCTAAGCCCAAGAGAATCCACTAAAAAATATATATTAAGGTTCAAGAACTAATCTCAAACTATATATATATATATATATTATATATATATATATATATAATATATATATATATATATATATATATATATATATATATATATATATTCTTTCTTTTAGTTACTTTAGTCACATGGTCCATTAAGGTACTGTAATTTCTTAGTTATCCGTTACGAAACTCTTCAACTGAATAATAAATATGGTCTTTCAGATAGATAGGCTTTTGTCATTTTACGAAACTTAAGTTAGATGGTTGTATAATTTTTTTGCCGAATACAATATATTGATTTCTTGACTAACTCAGTGGACGGGATCGGTAAATACACAATAAAAGTAGAATTTTTGGATAGACATGATTAGGTCATTCTGGAAAACATGTATGCGTTTACTAATTAAACAAACAGTTTCTATATTATATAAAAAGGGTAGAGTTAAAATCCCGTGATTTTTTAAGCAGCTTCTACAATGTGTTTGAGGCTAAAAAGATACCGTATTGCTCTTTTTTGTAATTTAAAAATAACATCAGATTGGGCAGCTGTACTAGAACCCCAAAAAGAAGGACCATATCCAAGATGAGACTTGAACAAAGAAAAATATGTTATTTGGATGATTCTAAATGATTTCGTTCGAAACAGATCTTATTACAAGCTGAGACTAGTTTCTTAATTAACAAATGGGTATGAAGGGACCATTTAAGGTTGCTGTCTATAAAAATACCAATAAATTTTACAAAATCAACGATACTAATTTCAGAAGTTATAGTTACATGAAAAGTTGAAATATTAGAGTTTCTTAAGGTGATAATGGTATCATCAGCAGAAAGAATCATTTTTCCAACAACTTCGAAGTTAGTGATGTTATTTATAAAGATAAAGAAAAGAAGAGGATCCAATACTGAACCTTGTGGTACTCCACATACAATGCTTTTATGACTAGAGTCAGTATCATTTGTTCTAACTAGTTGTTTCCTATTCCTCAAGTAAGATTGGAACCAATTCAAAGAAATACCTCTTCGTTTAAATTTAGTTGTTCTATCAAAATTTTGTGATGAACACAGTCAAAAGCTTTGGCATAACCACAAAAAATAGTGGCGGTGTAAAGGTTAATGTTTAGTGCTAATGATAGACCTTAGGTAAAACAGAAAACATAGCATCGCTGGTACATTTATTAGATAAAAAGTGAACTGACTTTGTGATATAATGTAGTTTTCAACGAGAAAGTTGGGCTTTCATAGGTCTATCAATAATTTTTGATAGGACGGTAGTAAGGCAATAGGTCTATAGTTGCAGACATTCGGGATTGAAAGGTGAGGATTTGCAAGTTAATCGCATACAAAAGCTGAGTTATACTTAGAAAAGCCCTATCGAATGCCTATTTTGCAATTGTTTTCCACGAAATTTGTTATAACTCCGGTTCTAACAATCGGTTCTACGTTTAAAAACGTTATTTTATCAAAAGGAACAATGTTAATTTTGGCAAAATTAGTTATCTACAATAGTTTAGGAAATACACTCATTTAAACAATTAAATTATTAATAACAACCCGGACTCCTTCTAGACTATTAAGAAATAGTTGATATTTTTTTAACATGAATTTTATAGTCGACATCATCCATGAAAACTTCTGCTAGACACGAATCAATGTGTTAACCGTTATTATATCTTCTCATATTTTATAACTTTGTTTATCGTTTTTCATTAGAACAAATAATTTGTTTTTTAGGGATGACGAGAACTAATGTATATAATTAATATAAATGTGTTATATTTTATAAACTACCACCAATAGATAATTATATTCATTTCCAATCCCCTTATCTGTATAAACAAAAAATAACCGCATAGAACAATATGATATACATGTTGATAAATATTCATGTATTATAACATACATATAATATTGAATTAAATTCCATTAAGCAAATAGCAACAAAAGTTGTTTAAAAAATCTACAAACGGTCGAAGTTCATATCAGTAGTAGGAGTAACAGTATAACTCTCTACTTAAGACCTATGCGTTACGTTAATAATTGGTATTTTTAAAAAATTAAATAACTTTAATTTTATCTAAGTAATATATTGTGCAACCCTTTAAAATCTACTGCTTTGTGCACACCCCCTTTCCCCCATCTTATTTCCGGGTATGATTATAGTGGTCCAGTCCTGCTACCTGTAGGCACTTAAAAAGTGTTTTACTCAGTCGAATGCCTTTTTGAAATCGATGGAATAGGCGTATACATTTTTTATTAAATCACAACTTTTTATGTGATACATGACCTCCATTTGCCTCCTATTGTTTTTTTCCACGTTTTACGTCTTCAGTGTGACTTCTTTACTTTGGTCTCCCTTTTGGTTTCCGCCTTGCATTTTGCTATCTAATGCACTTCTTGGCAATATATTGTCATCCATGATTACTACATGATTCAATTGGTCTATCGAAATATCTAATACCTAGAAAGTTTGTGTTGAAAAGTGTTTCTTTAAACAATGGTGAAAATAATTATATCTCGACCTTTGTAACTTATTTTCATGTCTAACATATTATATCACGTCCTATTGGTCCAATGCTGATTTTATAGACAATCTTTAATTTCTGGTATATGGTTTTGGAGAGGAATATGTAATGATAATATTGTTTTCGTTTGTGTTAGTGTTTTTTTTTGTGTGTTTATTTTTATTTCAATGTATGTCGCTATTGTTTTCAAACGTGGATATATATCAGTGAAGTCTTCTACTCTGACTTCTTCTTTACGTGCTATCTCCGCGACGAAGGCTGGCATTCATCACTGCTATTCTAACTTTTTACACTAAAGCCCGAAAGAGTTCAGTTGAGCTGTATATAAACCATTCTCTAAGGTTTCTCAGCCAGGACAGTCTTCTTCTACCTATGATGCGGTTTCCTTGAATATTTCTCTGCAATATTAGTTTTAGGAATTCATATCTGTCGCCATGTGTTATGTGACCCAGATATTTTAGTTTTCTTATTTTGATGGAATCTAGTATCTTCCTGCTGTTCTCTATTCTTCTTAGTACTTCTTCATCGCTTAGTCTGTCTGTCCAGGAGATTCTCAGCATTCTTCGATATGTCCACATTTTAAATACTTCCAATTTATTAAGACATTGTTTATTTAAAGTCCATGTCTCCACACCATACAAAAGAACAGAAAATACCTAACACTTAAGTACTTGTTTTCTAATATTTAGGCTGAGGTTTCTACAACATAATATTTGTTTCATATTACTGAATGCACTTCTAGCCTTTTCTATTCTAACTCTAATTTCTTTGGTATAATCGTTTGTTCCAATAATGTTTGCCCTTCTTCTTCTTCGCGTGCCAATCAGAATTATTTGACGTTATTATTATGGAATAATTGTCCCGCACTTAATATCAGAGTCCATTCACGAATTTTCTTCAACCAAGAAACCCGTTTCCTTCTTACACCTCTACGGCCCTCTATTTTGCCTTTAGAGATCAGTTGTAATATTTTATATCGACTTCCCCCCACGACTTCTCTTAGGTAAGAAATTTTTCAATGTTTAACAGTCTATAGCAGTTCTCTATCTTTGTTAACGCTCCTTAGTATTTCTTCATTCGTTTTCCTTGCTGTCCAAGGTATCTGCAGCATTCGTCTATGAACCCACATTTATAATGCTTTAATTTTGTTCATGATCGATACTTTTAGCGTCCACACTTCTGCACTATACAAAAGTACGGACCAAACATAGCACTTAACCATTCTTTGTCTTAGTTTTAAACTGAGATAATTTTGCTAAGATGATTCATTTTCATAAAAGTAGTTTTAGTCATTGCTATTCTATGATTTATTTCTATATCTGGATCTACTTGGTCTGTTATCACAGTTCCCAAACTCTTACTTCGTCTGTTATCTTAACTCTTACTTCGTTTAATTGAAGCTTTGAATCGGGATGCAGGTCACGACTAAACACTAAAAATTTGGTTTTGTTGGAGTTTATTTTAATACCCATTTCCTCTTCTATCTCGTAAATACGACCAAGCAGAATTTGGATACCTTCAATATTATCTGACAGAATTACTGTATCGTCTACCTATCTAATCACATTAAGTAGTTCCCCGTTGATTTTTATTCCATATGGTGGCCTTTCAAGTGCCTTTTTAAATAACTGGTCCGAGTAAACATTGAACAATGTTGGCGACAAAATGCAACCTTGTCTGACTCCTCGTTGTATGTAGATTTCATCGGTGTATTTATGTCCAATTCTTCACGATAGCAGCTTGACTCCAGTACAAATTTTTAATAACACGAATATCCTTATCATCTATTTCGATATTGTTTAGTATTTGCATTAATTTTACATGCTGTACTTTATCGAATGCCTTTTCGAAGTCCACTAAACGTGCAAATACATATTTTCTTTGATCACGACATTTTTGAAATAGGATATTAAGCGCAAAAAGTGCCTCCCTGGTTCCCATAGCATTTCTAAAACCAAATTGGGTATCTTCGACACCTTTTTCGCCTTTGCGTCTAATTCTGTTATTAAGCTCTCTTGAGAAAATTTTAAGAGTGTGGCTCATTAGGCTAATTAATCACACTGGAGTGTGGGAATCACTCCAGTGTTATATATTAAATTAAAAAGTCTTACTACTATCTTTTATGTTATCCTCTATTAGTTTCAGCAACTCAGTTGGTGTATCATCATAATAATTATAGCGTGTTCTATCTCGAATTTTATAATTTCTGGACCGTCAGTACAGTTTTAGTAGAATTCGGCAATATTATTCCTGTCATCTTAAAAAAACTCTGATATATACAGCTACCATTCTTTTCTTATTTAGTGCTCATTTAAAATAATTTTGTTATTATTGTCAACGAGTACAGAGGGATCTCGTTTTTTTTAAATATGTTATTCATTTCTTTTAGTTTTTTGTTCACATTAAATAAATCTTGTTTAGATATTACATCCTCCATTTCGTCGCAGCTTTCTCTCATCCATTTTTCTTTGGCTAATTTGATTTCATTTTTATTCTTTTCTGCAGGTGTCTAAATTCTGTTTCATTAGATTTTTTTAGTCGACGTTGTTCCATTAATTTTAAGATGTTGTCTGTCATCCATTTGTTTTTCGTTAATCATTGTTTGTTTAGGTGGCAGGTAGCACTCTTCTACAATCCCAGTAGAAGACAGGCTGCTACAGGGATTAGTGACCCTGCCTTATGCTAGCTTCTGGTTCTCCCTCCTTCCTTGCCTGAGGGAACCAGGTCCTCATACCCTTTTCCTATCCCCCCTTTTAAAACTCCTACCTTCATCCTACCCTCTACCAACTCGCACTGGCCAGCGCGGTAGAGTATGGCTAAAATCCAAGCATGTTTGACACGACAAAAACACGGCCCTCAGTCCCCGGCAGTGAGCTGATCCTTGGTCAAGGTAGCGATCAAGAAAGACAGCAAACAGAGGATGCGAAGAATCCCCGGGTCAGATCAGGCTACCACGGACGACGACAAATGTATATCGCCACATACAATGTAAGAACACTGTCATCTGAAGAAAAATTACTGGAATTAGAAGAAGAGTTAAAACACATAAAATGGGACGTTATAGGTCTCTGTGAAGTAAGACGTGAAGAAGAAAATTGTATAACTCTTAAATCAGGGCATCAACTTTTCTATATGGGAAACAAAGAAAAAATAGGAGGAGTTGGACTTCTTATACATAAGAGACACAATAAAAATATCCAACAACTTAAAGGTATCAACCCAAGAATAATACTCTGCATACTGAAGCTTAATAAAAAAACCAGCCTTAAAATAATTTAAGCCTATGCACCTACATCTACACACTCGGACGAGGAAGTGGAAACCTTGTAACGATGAGTCCAAGCCATCACCGTTAAACCAGCGTGCGCGCGAACCAACCCATGAAGTAGGAGTGTATCGACAGTAGAAAGGGCAAAACTTTGCTATATAAACCGCATTATTTCCTCATAGAGGAGAATCGTCAGGTGTTGACTGAAGGTTCTCTTCTCCCCTACCCCGGCTTGTGGACGTGTTGAGTTCACAAGTTGTTTCCGTTCCATACCGCCGTTATCCGGAGAGCGTGTTGAGCTCTCCACTACCCGTACTCCGAAGCAGTCGTGTTGAGACTGTCGAGGAGTGTCCTATTAACCCGAATCACTTGAGGGACGTGTTGAGTTTCTTTCTTTCCTTTGTACCTATCGTCCGCTGTTATTAAATCGACACATCGTTCACGTAAAATTCCGAAAACACACTTGATTGCCGATAACACTAATTTCATACGACAAGGTCAAACTTAATTTGAATAAATAGGCCAGGTACTGAGAAGACTAAACTAAATTGTAAATATGTACATAAGATTTTTGTCAATTTAATTTAAGGAAGACAATAAAGTTTTATTTTTATTTTGAACTCTGTCTCTGACTGTCCAAAAGCTACCCGGATAGTGACTCCTACGAGAGGACGTCACAGATGGCGCCCGAGCAGAAAAATTCGTTTTAAACAATAATACCGACCGAATTCCGAATTTTATTTTCATGAGACAGTACTGCATTTCAAACTTTATTCAAATACAGGGTGATTCACAGTTCAAAAATGACAGACGCTCCGGAAACGTCGAAGGTTAGTTGGGTGTACCTATTAAAGAAAGACGAACTTATAGCCGAATTAACAAACAGAGAACAGTCGACGGAAGGGAATTTCAGCGAGCTAAGAGCGAGATTAGTTGCGATCATCAAGGCACCAGCTCATATCAAAGACCTAAAACCCGCATTTACCGATTTCCCTACTCCTTAATCAGTCCAAGCACTTACAGTCAACACCAAGTAGTGACAGTATATTTTAATACAGTTTACCAGTAACCTTCAAGTATAATGTCAGACACGTTAGAAATATATTACAGTGACATAGAAATGGACGGCACAGTTACGCCGCCACCATACACCGTTCCAGAGTTAATATCACCATTGGGGAACACACCAAAACCTAACACCCCGGGCAAAGGCTGCGAGCCCCTGATAAAGGCTATTGCCAAATTTAAAAACCTTTTCGATGAACCAGCCATGGGCATCACAAAAATTCAGAAAGTCCAGTCAATTCCAGTGTCAATCCCGCTGCTCTCACTAATTCCGCCGCAGCATAAAGGAAAAAAATACAGACTGAGACTCCCGAACCAGGTGCTGAGGATAAAAACCAATAATTGAAGCCCCACGAAGGAAGACGTTTTTTTTAAGAGAGAGGAAGACGATTTTTTTTAAGAAGACGATATTTATTTTTTTTAGGGCGGACATTTTTTATTTCGATGTATTGTAAATTGTTTTTTAGGGTAACCAAGTACCTGGCAAGGAATAAAAATAAAAAAAAATTTTGTTCCAAAATTTTTTTTTCCCAGGAAGAGGGGGTGTAACGATGAGTCCAAGCCATCACCGTTAAACCAGCGTGCGCGCGAACCAACCCATGAAGTAGGAGTGTATCGACAGTAGAAAGGGCAAAACTTTGCTATATAAACCGCATTATTTCCTCATAGAGGCAGAATCGTCAGGTGTTGACTGAAGGTTCTCTTCTCCCCTACCCCGGCTTGTGGACGTGTTGAGTTCACAAGTTGTTTCCGTTCCATACCGCCGTTATCCGGAGAGCGTGTTGAGCTCTCCACTACCCGTACTCCGAAGCAGTCGTGTTGAGACTGTCGAGGAGTGTCCTATTAACCCGAATCACTTGAGGGACGTGTTGAGTTTCTTTCTTTCCTTTGTACCTATCGTCCGCTGTTATTAAATCGACACATCGTTCACGTAAAATTCCGAAAACACACTTGATTGCCGATAACACTAATTTCATACGACAAGGTCAAACTTAATTTGAATAAATAGGCCAGGTACTGAGAAGACTAAACTAAATTGTAAATATGTACATAAGATTTTTGTCAATTTAATTTAAGGAAGACAATAAAGTTTTATTTTTATTTTGAACTCTGTCTCTGACTGTCCAAAAGCTACCCGGATAGTGACTCCTACGAGAGGACGTCACAACCTTTTATGAAGACCTAGAAAATGCTGTAAAACTAGCGCCTACTACACACAACCTAGTAATGGGTGACTTTAATGCTAAGTTGGGATGTAAACTAGACGGGACCGAAGTAGCAATAGGTCCCTATGGATTCGGACAAAGAAATGAAAGAGGCGAAATGTTTTTGGGTTTCTTGGTACGAAATGGCCTCTTTGCAATGAATAGCTTTTTCAAAAAAAGTCCCCAAAGAAAATGGACCTGGGCAAGTCCAGATGGAGTCACCAAAAATGAAATTGATTTTGTCTTAACCAACAACAAAGACATGATCCATGATGTAACAGTTCTTAATAGCTGTTCAGTGGGAAGTGATCATAGAATGGTAAGAGCGAAGATCGTGCTAAATCTCCAAAAACAAAGATACAAAATGATAACAAAAACACACCCAATAGAATGGAATCCAATCGAAAACACCATGTCCTTCGAAGAGGAAATTCTGAGATGCCTAGAGACAACAAATATAGACGTTATGGATATCGAAACCTTAAATGATAACTTAATAAAAGCTATTAAGAACGCAGAGAAAAAGTGCAATACAAATTCTAGGAGAGATAAGGAGGAAAAGCTCAGTCAAGAAACAAAAAGACTTATGGAGGCACGAAGAGAACTTAAGAACAAAAACGATACGAATGCACGCGTACTACAACAACTTAATAAAGATATTAATAAAGCAGTGAGAAAGGACGTACGACAATATAACACAAAAAAGATTACAACGGTTGTCGAGAAAAATAAAAGTTTAAAGGTGCTGAAGAGATGTCAAGCTCTAGGTAAGAAGAACATTGTTAAGCTCGCAGATCGAAATGGAAAAGTGGTAACAGATAAAGATAAGATAATTAAGGTAGTTGAAGAATTTTACACAGAATTATATAGAGAAAGGGGGAAGAAAGACGGCACCAAGTTGAGAAAAGTCCAGAATGTGGGTTCAGAGGATATCCCAGAAATAACAATCGAAGAAGTCTTAAAGTCATTAAATAGAATGAAAAACAATAAAGCAGCTGGTGATGATCAAATCGTTATTGAGGCAGTTAAAGCAGGAGGAAAGACAGTATTGAAAGCATTGACGCAATTATATAACTTATGCCTTTCAAACGAGGTTACACCATCTCAGTGGAATAAAGCTGTTATAGTAGTCATGCACAAAAAGGGAGATATAACAGAGCTAAAGAACTATAGACCTATTAGCTTGTTATCTCACGTTTATAAGTTGTTTATGAAGATAATAACTAATAGGTTGACATCAAAACTAGACTTCTATCAACCTTGCGAGCAAGCAGGATTTAGAGCTGGATACGGAACAAATGATCATTTGCAAACCATTAAGTCGTTGATTGAAAAAACCATTGAATATAATAGACCCCTGATACTTGTCTTTGTCGACTTTGAAAAAGCATTTGATACGGTCAATCAAAGTGAAATGCTCCAAGCTCTAACACAATGTAGAATAGATCACCGATACATATCTCTCATCAGATACATCTATCAACATGCTACAGCCTGTGTAAGACTTAATGAAGATACTGGGACTTTTCGTATTGAAAGAGGCGTTCGGCAAGGAGACAACATCTCTCCTAAAACAATAGATTGAAACGAAAAGGGCATCAATGTAGATGGAAAAATTTTAAATAACCTTAAATTTGCAGATGATATCGTTCTTATTGCAGACAGCTTTGATCAGGCACAGATAATGCTCCAAGAACTCCATACTGCCACAAAAAGAGTTGGTCTTAAAATAAATTTTTCAAAAAACACAATTTATGACAAATTTAGTCCACAACAAAAACATCTCAGTAGAAGATAAAGATATTGAGCCAGTTGACTCCTATAAATACTTAGGCCATGAGATCAGAATAAGTCGAGACAACCAAACAATCGAGCTGAAAAGAAGAATAAACCTCGCTTGGGCTGCATTTGGAAGGATGAAGGATATTTTTAGGTCTAAGATTCCAATGTGTCTGAAAAGAAAAGTATTTAATCAATGTATTTTGCCAGTGATGACCTACGGCGCAGAAACCCTAACGCTCACAAGAACAACAGTGAGTAAACTACAAGTTGCGGAAAGAGCAATGGAGAGAATTATGTTAGGGATTTCTCTACGTGATAGAATACCAATGCTACTATACGCAAAAGATCAGGAGTAGCAGACGTTATTGAAAGGATAACAACACTAAAGTGGAACTGGGCAGGTCATGTAGCAAGATCAGTTGATGACCGGTGGACAAAAAGAATTTTGGAATGGAGACCCCGAATACAAGCTTACAGAAATAGAGGTCGACCCCCAACGAGATGGACAGATGACATAAAAAGAGTGACTACAAATTGGATTCAGATGGCGCAAAATCGGACTAAGTGGAAAAGCATGCGAGAGGCCTATGTTCAGCAGTGGACGTTAGAGGCTAGTTGATGATGATGATGAATCATTGTTTGTGGAGATTTCGTTAACTTGGTTTTTAAATTCACTCCATAGTTATTACATTTTTTATTATTCGAGTTGTGACGTCCTCTCGTAGGAGTCACTATCCGGGTAGCTTTTGGACAGTCAGAGACAGAGTTCAAAATAAAAATAAAACTTTATTGTCTTCCTTAAATTAAATTGACAAAAATCTTATGTACATATTTACAATTTGGTTTAGTCTTCTCAGTACCTGGCCTATTTATTCAAATTAAGTTTGACCTTGTCGTATGAAATTAGTCTTATCGGCAAGCGAGTGTGTTTTTGAAATTTTACGTGAACGCTGTATCGATTTAATAACAGCGGACGATAGTTACAAAGAAAGAAAGGAACTCAACACGTCCCTTAAGTGATTCGGGTTAATAGGACACTCCTCGACAGTCTCAACACGACTGCTTCGGAGTACGGGTAATGAAGAGCTCAACACGCTCTTCGGGTGACGGCGGTATGGAACGGAACAACTTGTGAACTCAACACGTCCACAAGCCGGGGTAGGGAAGAAGAGAACCTTCAGTCAACACCTGTCGATTCTGCCTCTATGAGGAAATGTTGCGGTTTATATAGCGGAGCTGGTAATTAGTTTTGCCCTTTCTACTGTCGATACACTCCTACTTCATGGGTTGGTTCGCGCGCACGCTGGTTTAACGGTGATGGCTTGGACTCATCGTTACACCCCCTCTTCCTGGGAAAAAAAAAATTTGGAACAAAATTTTTTTATTTTTATTCCTTGCCAGGTACTTGGTTACCCTAAAAAAAATTTACAATACATCGAAATAAAAAAATGTCCGCCCTAAAAAAAATAAATATCGTCTTCTTAAAAAAAATCGTCTTCCTCTCTCTTAAAAAAAACGTCTTCCTTCGTGGGGCTTCAATTATTGGTTTTTATCCTCAGCACCGGTTCGGGAGTCTCAGTCTGTATTTTTTTCCTTTATGCTGCGGCGGAATTAGTGAGAGCAGCGGGATTGACACTGGAATTGACTGGACTTTCTGAATTTTTGTGATGCCCATGGTTGGTTCATCGAAAAGGTTTTTAAATTTGGAAATAGCCTTTATCAGGGGCTCGCAGCCTTTGCCCGGGGTGTTAGGTTTTGGTGTGTTCCCCAATGGTGATATTAACTCTGGAACGGTGTATGGTGGCGGCGTAACTGTGCCGTCCATTTCTATGTCACTGTAATATATTTCTAACGTGTCTGACATTATACTTGAAGGTTACTGGTAAACTGTATTAAAATATACTGTCACTACTTGGTGTTGACTGTAAGTGCTTGGACTGATTAAGGAGTAGGGAAATCGGTAAATGCGGGTTTTAGGTCTTTGATATGAGCTGTTATTGTACGGTTTTTATCGTCGTGTTTTAATTTGAATATTACATTAGAACACACTTTTGTTATAGTATATGGGCCTGAAAATTTCGGTGCTAATTTGGCGTTAAAATTTTTGGCGGCATTTGAGAGTTGGTATTCCCTTTTCATGACTTTGTCGTTTATTGTGGGTTTCCACTCTCTTCGTCGTAAGTTGTAGTAATGGCTTTGAGTTGTAAAAGCTTTTGCCAGGTTTGTACGTACTAGTTCGAATGTTTCTCGTAGTTTATGCCATTTTATGTTTTGATCGGTATGTTGTGTGTCGTTTGGGGTTTTTACGACTTTACTTGGAATTTCTAGTTCGTGTCCAAAGTTCAGGAAGGCTGGGGAGAAACCCGTTGAATCGTGTTTAGCTGTATTATATGCGAATAGTAGTTCTGGAAGGCTCGTGTCCCATTTCTTATGGTTATTATCGCAGAACTGAGCTATCATTGTTTTGATTACTCTGTTTGTTCTTTCTACTGGATTATTCTGGGGTGAATATGGCGGAATGTTTCTTTTAGAAATCTGGAATTCGTCTAGCAACTTTCGTACTTCCCTGTTATCGTATGTTCTTGCGTTGTCTGATATTAGCTCTTTGGGTGATCCGAATCTCATAATGATTTTATCTTTTAAGTTCTGACAGACTGATTTTGCCGTTGCTGTTCTGATCGGTATGGCTTCGACCCATTTTGAAAAGGTGTCCTGGAATGTCATTATATATTTGTTTCCTTTGCTGGATGTTGGAAGGGGTCCTATGATGTCGGTTGAAACGGTGTGCCATGGATGTGGGGGAATTTGTGTAGATTGCATGCGGCCTGGAGTTAAGCTTTGTTGCGGCTTAAATTGCTGACAGTTCTTGCAGTTCCTGACGAACTTTGCGGCGTCTTTAAACATCCCTGGCCAGTAGTATTTTCTAGCTAGGCGGGTTATTGTTTTAGCTATTCCTAGATGTCCTGCGGTCGGTTGCTCGTGGTTTTCTGCCAGGAGTTGTTGTCTCTTGTGGTTTGGGATGCATAGTTTCCAGGGGTTGGATACCTCTGTCTCTTTTAAATCGTATTTGTCCCAGAAGTGTCGATAGAGAAGTCCATCTTTGATAGAGTAGTCTGGAAATAGTTGCGGATTTGTCTGGATTTTATTTAAAGCTTTATTGTACCATTCGTCGGGTTCTACATCTTCTACGTTTATTATGCAAACCAGATCTACTGGTTCTCTAGAGAGCGCGTCGGCCAGGACGTTCTGGGAGCCCTTTCTGTAAATGACATCGAAGTCAAATTGTTGCAGCAGCATTGCCCATCTAGCTATTCTACCTGTAGGGTTTTCCATTGTTTGTAAGTATCGTAGACTTTGATGATCTGTGATAATTGAAAATGGGTATCCTTCGATGTAGGGTTTCATCTTTTCTACACCGAAGATGATCGCTAGTAGTTCTTTTTCTGTCACGCTGTAATTTTTTTCGGCCTTTGTTAGGTTTCGACTTGCGTAAGCGATGACTTGTTCCTGTCCTTCGTCGTTTGTTTGTACTAAAGCTACTCCTAAACCGTGGTTCGAAGCGTCCGATTGTAAAAAAAATCTTTTCTGGAAGTCCGGGCAGATCAGTATTGGAGCTTGTGTCAGTAGTAATTTTATTTTGTTGAATGCTTCCTCTTGGTCTCTGTCCCAAGTCCAATGTTGTTTTTTCTTTAGTAGCTTTGTTAAAGGGGCTGTAGTTCGTGAAAAATCTTTTATAAATCTCCTATACCATGAGATGATGCCCAAAAATCGGCGTAGTTGTTTAACGGTTTTTGGCGCGGGATATTCGACTATAGCTTTTGTCTTGTTTTCGTCCACTTTTATTCCCGTTTTGTTTACTACATGGCCTAAATAATTTATCTCTTCTTTGCAGAATTTACATTTGTCTATATTAATTCGTAGTTTGGCCTGCTGTAGTCTGTGAAGTACTTCTTTTAAGTTTTCCATATGTTCCTCGAACGTTTTCCCCAGTACTATTATGTCGTCTAAATAGGCGAATGCATGTGGTTCCATTTCTGGGCCGATTATTGTATCTAGTAATCGTTGAAAAGTAGCGGAGGCGGCGTGTAATCCGAATGGAAGTACTTTGAACTGGAATAGTCCTTTTCCTGGTGCTATGAAAGCGGTCAAGGGTTTGCTTGCTTCGGAAAGTGGTACTTGCCAATATCCATTTTTTAGATCTAACGTGGTAAAATATTTTGCAGATTTTAACTTTTCTAGGATATGATTGATGTACGGTAATGGGTAGGCATCTTTTTCTGAGATGTCGTTGATTTTCCTAAAATCGATGCAAAATCTGTATCCGTTGTTATCCTTCTTTTTTACTAGGACGATGGGGGAACTGTACGGGCTATTAGATTTTTCTATCACGTTCTCTTCTAGCATCTTATCTATCTCATCGTTTATGATCTTCTGCATTGCCGGGTTTCGGGGCCTGTATCTTTGTTTGATCGGTGTATTATGTTTGAGTTTTATTGTATGTTCGGTTAGATGTGTTGTTCCTTTAATTTGTTTAAATTTCTCCAATTCTGTTAGTAACAATTCCTGTAATTGTTTTTTTTTCGGTATTGTTTAGTGTAGTACTGATGTCGAGCTGCTCTCGTTTCGGACTGTTCGTGAATTCCGGTATGTATGACGGAATGTCTTCGGTCTGGTCGTCGGCCGCGGTATCGGTCGGTAGTTCGGTATATCTTCGGTCTGGTTGTCGACCGCGGTATCGGTCGGTAGTCGGTATATTTTCGGTCTGGTCTTCGACCGCGGTATCGGTCGGTAGTCGGTAGGTCGTTTTGTTATATATCTTGCTTCTCTGTTGGAGCGGATATCTTGCGGTTGGTGTTTCGTTGACCCTGGAATTGGTCGGTATTCGGTTATTGTCTGCATTGTACGATCTGGATCTGTGTTCTGTCCTGGTTTGGTATTGTTCTCTCCTTCTTACGCGATTTCTATTTAAGATGTTTGATAAATCAAGGCCCCATCTTGTTATTTCATGCATTCCCAGTACTACTTCTGAAGCTAGGTTTGGTAAAAAATGTAGCTTGGCTTTTCTCCAAACGTTGTCTATGGAACATTTTGCTGTAAAACAGATTTCTATGTTGCTGGTTTTTCCATCTGCCAGCGTGATCTTTAAAGCTTTTCTGTCGCTTTTTGTTCCACATTGTTCCAATATTTTTTTACCTTTTTGTCCTATAAACGAATTTTGGGCTCCTGTGTCTATTAGTGCTCTTAACTTTTTACCGTTGCTGAACGTTATCGTTGTGTGGGGTCGTTGATCTGTATAGTGTGCGTAGCTGGAGGTTGTTAGGGAGGACTCTAAATGCTGACTGGGTTGCCTCCTTCTTGTCCAGTCCTGTTGGAGTTTTCCGGTCGGCTTCTACATTGGCAGTTATTGGAAGTTGTTCCTCGGGTTCCGCAATGGCTGCAGAAGAGTACAGCGATAGCTCTGCAGTTTCTTCTATTGTGGCCTCTGCGGCCGCATCTCCAACAACAAGTCTGTCTGTCGAAATTCTGTATTTTGTTATTACGACTATTTGCCTGTGTCCAGTCACACCTTGTATTGTTTCTGTTATATATTTCTTTTTGGACGATATCATATTCTTCCGCTAGTCTGATGATGTCCTGTGTTGACGATACGTCTTGCCTCTTTATATACAACTTGTATTTCGGGTTCATATTGGTGTATCCAACGTTCCAACGAACATTCATTGGACGTCAATCTATGACGTGCCAACAAATATTCATTGGGTGCCAATTTGTAACCCTTCGAGGCTCAATTTGTAACATCCCAACGTTGAGCTGCTGTTGTCAACCTGTAACCGCAAACCTTAGTTTGCTGCTACAACCTGACTAACATCACTAACAACGTTGGAGTGACAAATCGTTTCCCGTTGGGACCAATTTTTAACGTCATAACCCCTAATGTATCAATTACAAAATTGCTACATTAGACGTTATACGAAACACTCCCTGGCTAGCTCACTCAGGACGTGAATATGGCCTACTCTGGAGCAACACACACAAACAAGTAAAAAGAAGAAACAATACACAGTTAAATTAACACATGTTTATTAAAATATAAAAAAAAACAGAAAAATAAATGTTAAGTATCGTATTAAATTTAAATAAAAATTATTCGACTTCTTGCTACAGTGTTACATTAGGTATATGAAAGAAGAATTTTTGTCACCAAATCCTAAGTTTTATCCTGGTCTTTTCTGCTCTGGTTGTTAGCAAGCCATGTTGGTAGTTTTGGATTTCCTTGTCTCGGAGTCAACTCTCCTATTGGAATAATGGTTCCATTCTCAGGCCGGTTGGTCTTCTGGATGGTAATAAAATTTGACCCGCACCTGAGAAATGTATCCCGGAGGTTGACTAAAATGAAGAAAAACACACCTTGCTTTAGAAAATGGTGAAACCAAAATGAGAGACCTTGCTTGGGGGATGAATAAGGTGACCAATCAAATTTAACAAAATTTTATCATTATTCACCCAAGCAAGTCGAGAAACAATTCTTATTTATGCACTTATCATAGGCAAATAAGTAAAAGTAAGGATATAACTTTAATGCAAATGGTAATTACTTTTTTAAAACTGAAATATTCTAATATTAATTAAAAAAAATGACAAGATATATTTAGTGAAAAGCTAGATAATTTAGAAACATTGCTATATAGAAATGATAGTTTGTCAAAAGTTAATTATTATTAAAATCAAAAGATATTATGGATTTAAAATTCATATTTAAAACTATAAAAATATTCGTAAAACTTTTACAGACTATATTAAAGAAACTATATATTTCTTATCGCTAGTTTTTTATATTAAATAAAAAACATAAGAGATATCCAAAAAAATATGTATCTACTTACATGTCATACCATAATCATAAATAATGAGCTTAGAACTTTTAAAGTTAAAATTATAAAAAGATTTTTATACAACAGGTGGAATTAGGAAATCGATAAAATATATTATACACTTACCTCCAAATCTGGAGACGACACAACAATTGGTTATTCTATTCTTAGAGAAGTCATGAAGAAAATCGACATTTTTAGAAAATAGAAGTCTTTATATCGACTTTTGTATCGAATGGGAAGGAGAAATGTCGACAAAGAATAAAGATGGGACCTCTCGTTCCAAAGTAACAGAAATAGAGATGAAAATAAAATTCACTCTTTAGAAACTTGAGTAAAAGATAAAAATGATGATTATTAAGAAAATAGGAAAGGTAGATACTAAAATATATATATAAAGAAGATAGATTTGGACGCCAACTGGTTTTTATACCAAATACCAGTAAAAATGAAAAGAGAATAATGAATCAATTAAGTAACGACATAATTCTGATACAATCTATATCCTAGAAAATATATAGAAAAATAAGAGATACAATGGAGGATATAGAAGAATATGAATTATGACAGAAGATACGGAAATTGGAGAATAGAATTAACGAAATATATTAACATAAGAAAGGAAGCAGGCAATGTAGCAGTTATAACGCTACAATCCTGTTTAGTTCTTCTTGGTGATTGAATTCACCATGTCTTCTGATCATTGTTTGAATATCAATGATGTAGTCTTTTACACCTTCGTTGTTTCGTTGGAGTCGGTTCCGGATTTGAGCTTCCAGAGATTGCGTGAGAACGGAGGAAACGAAGAAATTGCGGAAATCTTGTTCGAAGTCTTTTAATTCGTTCCAATATTTATTATTGTTTCTGTACCATAGTAATGCTTTCCCGTTTAATGTTTCTGGTAGAGCTTGTAAAACGTGGGTGTCTTGTAGGCCGTAAGCTGTCTGGAGTTCTTTCAACCGTTCTATGAATTCTATTGGGTCTCTTGAACCGTCAAAGTGTAACCCCCATTTGCGTACTATTTCCATCTTTCTTTGTCTGTCTTCCATCTGGTTTTCTTCTATTTCCTCTGGGTTTTGGCCTTTTTGAGTTGGTGCCTTGATGATCGCAACTAATCTCGCTCTTAGCTCGCTGAAATTCCCTTCCGTCGACTGTTCTCTGTTTGTTAATTCGGCTATAAGTTCGTCTTTCTTTAATAGGTACACCCAACTAACCTTCGACGTTTCCGGAGCGTCTGTCATTTTTGAACTGTGAATCACCCTGTATTTGATTACAATTTGAAATGTAGTACTGTCTCATGAAAATAAAATTCGGAATTCGGTCGGTATTATTGTTTAAAACGAATTTTTCTGCTCGGGCGCCATTTGTGACGTCCTCTCGTAGGAGTCACTATCCGGGTAGCTTTTGGACAGTCAGAGACAGAGTTCAAAATAAAAATAAAACTTTATTGTCTTCCTTAAATTAAATTGACAAAAATCTTATGTACATATTTACAATTTGGTTTAGTCTTCTCAGTACCTGGCCTATTTATTCAAATTAAGTTTGACCTTGTCGTATGAAATTAGTCTTATCGGCAAGCGAGTGTGTTTTTGAAATTTTACGTGAACGTTGTATCGATTTAATAACAGCGGACGATAGGTACAAAGAAAGGAAAGGAACTCAACACGTCCCTTAAGTGATTCGGGTTAATAGGACACTCCTCGACAGTCTCAACACGACTGCTTCGGAGTACGGGTAATGAAGAGCTCAACACGCTCTTCGGGTAACGGCGGTATGGAACGGAACAACTTGTGAACTCAACACGTCCACAAGCCGGGGTAGGGAAGAAGAGAACCTTCAGTCAACACCTGTCGATTCTGCCTCTATGAGGAAATGTTGCGGTTTATATAGCGGAGCTTGGTAATTAGTTTTGCCCTTTCTACTGTCGATACACTCCTACTTCATGGGTTGGTTCGCGCGCACGCTGGTTTAACGGTGATGGCTTGGACTCATCGTTACAGAGTTGTTTCCATATACTTCAATGTTTGCCCCTAAATAGTTATAATTCTGAACTCATTCTATCGTCTTAATATTTACGTGTAAATTAATGTGTCTAATATTTTTCTTTAACATAACCATGAATTTTGTTTCCTTTAGGTATGTTTAGTGACAGACCAAATGCATTACTCGTTGCAACAACCTTATCTTAAATTCTTTGTAGATCTGTAATATTTTCTGCTATTAGTATTGTATGATCAGCATTGAATAAAGTTTTTATTTCTGAGCCTTCAGAAGTTTGTGGACTGTATTTCTTGTATGAAAAATAATTATTCTGACTGTCACCTTTTATTATAATAATCTTATAAAGCTTAAAATTAACAAAAAACAAAAAAGAATGTCTTATTTTTCTTCTTGACAGCTACGCGATGTGTCGTTGTCGCTAGTGTTCGATGCATGCGCCCTGTGGCCCATGCAGGGACGGCTCTTGCACTGTTGACTGCTGAACATGCCGCCCCCCTTGAAAGGCTTAAGTGATGCCTTTCAAACAACGCTTCTTGTAAACCATAACCATTATTGTTCATCCATTGGCAGGACGGCTAACTTTACACAAGGCCTTTTGAATTCACCTTTAGAAGTACGCACAGTCACAACCCGCACAACATTATCTGTCCCAGCATGTAGTTGCAATATTCTACCCAATTCCCATTTAGTAGGAGGAAGACCATCCTCTTGAATAATAACCAATGATCCAATTTTCACGTTGTCAGCTGCTGTTCTCCATTTGGTTCGCTGCTGAAGTGAAGAGAGGTACTCACGTGACCAGCGTACCCAAAAACTCTGAATTATCTGAGTCAGGTGATGATACCGTTTCAACTTATTCGGATTTATTTCAGTTAGCTCTTCTTGTGGCAGTGCTACAAGTGGTGCTCCAATTAGAAAATGTCCAGGGGTGAGTACACCAAGGTCTTCTGGACTTTCTGACAGAGGTAATAAAGGACGGGAATTTAGGAGAGACTCAATTTGCGTCAACAAAGTATACATTTCGTCATATGTAAATTTATTATTACACATTACCCTTCGTATATGAAACTTTACCGATTTTACAGTTGATTCCCAGATGCCACCAAAATGTGGTGAGTGAGCCGGAATAAAATGCCAATGAATCTTATGTTCCGAAAAATAATCTAAAAAATTTGATTTTACCGTTGCATCATTCATAAATGAATATAACTCCTGCAAATGATTATTTGCCCCAACGAAGTTAGTTCCATTATCAGAATACATATTTTTACATAGACCTCTTCTAGCAATGAAACGTTTAAATGAATTTAAGAATGAATTAGTACTTAAATCATATACAAGTTCAATATGTGTCGCCCTTGTTGTAAAACATGTAAAAATACATATATAGCATTTAACTACTTTACAATTCCGTAAATAGCTTGTTTTCAATTCAAAGGGACCCCCATAATCTACACCACAATTATAAAATGGCCTTGTAGGCAGAAGTCTAGATTTAGGTAAATCTCCCATAAGAGGTACAAGCAATGTAGGTTTGACACGAAAGCAAGTAACACATTTATGCAGAATGTGCCTAACCGTGCTACGTCCAGATAATAACCAAAATTTTAAACGAATTATTGATAGCAATGCTTGTGGACCTGCATGCAAGTATTTATGATGATACGATATCACTATAAGTTTAGTTAATACATGGCCGTTCGGGAGTATGATTGGATGCTTCTGGTCAAAAGACAATTCTGACTTTTGAAGACGTCCACCAACTCGTAATAGTCCTTTATCATCAAGAAAAGGATTTAATGATAAGATTTTACTCGATTTATGTATTGGTTTTGATTTTTTTATTGTTTGTATTTCCTGATGAAATACTTCATTTTGTGCCATATATACCAAACAGAAAAAACTTCTTTCTTTTTCATCTACAGTAAAAGGACCCGTTGTCTTATTATTAGATGATTTACAATTGGTGACAAACCGAAGTATATATGCAAAAACACGCTGCAATTTAGCTAAGCTGGAAAATCGGTTCCAAATTTCAGCAAATTGCACAGTTGATATAAATGTTTGAATTACCTTCTGGTCAGGTATGATAGAAATGTGTGAATTTGACAAAGCCTTAGTAGGCCAAGACAATTTATGAGAAGCTAACCATGGTGGCCCATTCCACCACAATTTTGAAGTGTTTAATAACTTTGGTTCATATCCGCGTGTAATTATGTCGGCTGGGTTATCATGCGAGTCAACATGATGCCAGCTATATCCATTAGAAAGCCTTTGTATTTCCGACACCCTATTTCCAACGAAGGTTTTCCATTGTGACGGTTCACCCAAAATCCAATAAAGAGTTATCATTGAATCAGACCAAAAATGTACCTCATCAAAGCTAACACCTATTGTTGCGATAACCTCCGATGCCAATTTGGCAGCCAATAAAGCACCACACAATTCCAATCTAGGCAAAGATATTGTTTTTAAGGGTGCTACCCTTGATTTCGCACATAATAAATGAACTAAGCAAGAACCACCTTGATCCAGTGACCGAATGTAGAGTGCTGCGCCATAAGCAGACTCTGAAGCATCACTGAAACAATGTAATTGTCTATTAATTGGATTAGAACACAAAACTTGCCTGCTAATGTGAGTTTTCTCCAAATCTGCAATTGATTCCCTAAACTGGTTCCAAGCTGTGTGTAAATCTAAAGGTAAAGACTCATCCCAATTTAATTTTAATTGCCATAGTGATTGCATTATTAATTTAGCTTTAATTATAACTGGCCCTACTAGTCCAAGAGGATCAAATATCTGTGAAACTAAAGACAGAACTGTTCTTTTGCTAACCTTTGTGTAATTAGAAAAATTGATTTTATATTGAAGCGAATCTATCTTTGAGTTCCAATAAAGCCCTAATGTTTTTGTTGTAACATCATCTGCAAGATAATGTTCAATGTTCCCCTTTATTTGAATATCCTCATCAAAAATTTCAGGTTTGTTTGATACCCATTTTCTAAGTGAAAATCCTGCTGTGCACAAAATATTATTTAATTCATCCTTTAATGATTTTACTTCTTCAATTGAACTCCCCCTGTAAGCAAATCATCAACATAAAAATCCTTTAAAATCACCTGGGAAGCTAGAGGCAGGTTCAATTGATTCTCATGAGCTAATTGTTGTAAGCTTCTTATAGCCAAAAATGCTGCTGGAGCGGTCCCATATGTTAGCGTTTTCAGCTTGTATGTCTCAACTGGTTGCTCATCCGAAAACCTCCATAATATTTGTTGTAGTTTTTGCTGAGTTTTGCAAACAAAAACCTGTCGATACATCTTTTCGATGTCTGAAGCTATAACTACATTATGTTTCCGAAAACGAAGAAGAATGCACATTAAATCATCTTGTAATTTTGGTCCGACCATTAGAACATCATTTAATGACAAACCACTGTCAGTTCTAGCTGACCCATCAAATACTACCCTTAATTTTGTAGTTAAAGACGTTTCCTTTAAAACTCCATGATGTGGAAGATAGTAGTTGGGTGTTTCTGAATTGAAGTCAGTTTTATCTTCAACCTTTGACATGTGACCCAACTGGATATATTCCTGCATAAACTCATGGTATTTAATTTTCATTTCCAAATTTTTATTTAATTTATTTTCCAATAATTGAAATCTTTTTAGTGCATTACTATAAGAATCTCCTAAGTCAGAAATGTTTGACCTTGTTGGTAATTTAACAACAAAATGACCGTTTTCATTTTTAATCGTGCTAGCTTCAAACAACTCTTGACAATAAATGTCCTCCTTGGACATAACCTTTTTTGCACCAAATTCTTCTATTAACCAAAATTTTTCAATTTGGTTTTCCAAAACATTAGACGAAAAATTACATACCACTGAATTGTTGCTAACCTTAATTGATTGACTAACTGGCCCTGAAATAACCCATCCCAACTTAGTTTTTTGGAGAATTGGTTGATTTTTGCCAAGTTTTATCTGACCCACACATAATAATTGCCAAAAAACTGATGCTCCCAGTAATACATCAATTTGTTTTGAAACCCCAAATGTTTCATCTGCAAGTACAATGTTTTTAGGAATATTTATAAAATCCAAGTTTAAATCCGAAGTTGGTAAATTGTCAGAAATTTTATCAATTACTAATAAAAATGCATTTGTTTGATAATTGCTAAACTTTGATAAAAGTGTCCCATTTAATGCCTGAGAAATGTTTGTTATACCTTGACCTAAACCTTTAACCGGAATGTGTACCTTATCTGCCCGTAATTGTAATTTTTCAAAAAATGAACGTGATATAAAATTTGACTGTGAACCTGAGTCCAATAAAACTCTACATTCATGCAAAATTCCATATTTGTCTTGCATATATACTAAGGCCGTTGAAAGTAAAATATCAGTTTTTAATCTGTATGATATACCTTGCTTAGAATGATTTAAAAAATTAATTGAATCCTGACCTATATCACCCGAATGTGATTCTAAAAAACATGTCTGACCTATATCACCCGAATGTGATTCCAAAAAACCTGTCTGACCCAAAAAGTTTAATTGAGATGTACCTTCCATTGAATTATTATGGAATGCACCTTGTCCCTGAATATGTACTTCCTTTCCCTGATTAGATATGCCATTTCCCTGTGTGTGTGTTTCTTTCTGGGTAGATATACCACAAATTTGTGATTCAACCTTTGATCCGTTGAGTTGAGTTGCATTTGTTTGTAAATGAGAATTGTTTATAAATTTACCATCCATATGTAAAAGAGTATTGTGTCGTTTTCCACAAAGTTTACAACCTCCCCATGTACAATGTTGTACTAAGTGTCCATCCTTTAGACAGTTCCAACATGCTTTTGATTTTGTTACCTCTTGTCTTCTAGCTGACACTGATAAATTATGAAATTTTTTACATGAATAAAAATAGTGCGGTAAATTACAAAGTGCACATTGTTTGGACGTTGCAATGAATGACTTTGATAATGTCATTTTTTGCACTCTTTTTTTTGTTTCCTTTAATATTTGCTCTATATCTTGTTTATCCCCTTCTGAATTTTGTAAGTGTTGTACTTTATGATCTATAAATGCTAAGAATTCCTGTATCGTAGAAAATTCGTTAACTGGACCCTTTTCTTGCCATTCCTTATTTGTGTAATAATCAAGCTTTTTCTCTATGGTACAAAGTAAAAGAACATCCCAATGTTCAACTGGATAACCTAACATACCTAGTGACTTTAAATTTCTTTTTATACAACCTGACAATTTCTTTAATTCTAAACTATTTACCTGAGTTATTTTTGGATATTCATATATAGCTTCAATATGACCACGTGCAATAAGTTTTTTCTTTTCATATGTTTCAGATAAAAGTTGCCATGCAATAGTAAAATTTTTGCTAGTAGTTTTTAGCTGCTCCAGTTCATCCTGGGCATCCCCTATTAAAGCCCTTTTTAAATAGTGAAGCTTGTCAACATCATTTAAATCAGAATTTTCTATGACCATACTAGTAAAACTATCTCTAAATTCTAACCAATGTTGATAACAACCATTAAAAGTTGGAATCTCCAGTGGTGGTAACCTTACATTTTTTAAGCTATTTCGATCTAAACTAGTATTGTGACCTGAGTTTGCTATAGTATCGTTTAAATTAACTTCATTCTTTAATATAATTTCTGCAGAGGCTATTAGTTTAAAATATGCATCCTGAAAATCTAACCTTTCTTGTAATTGTTCCTCTGATGTGTCTAATAAGTCAATTTCACTTTGTATTTGATCAAAATCATTCCACCATTCTTTGCATTTGTCAACCCTAACTTGTAATTCTACTATTTTATCGTGAGTAAAACTGCTTATAAATGAATCAAATTTTGTAATTTGTGCCTTAAAGATACCACGCTTTCTTTTTAAAACTGTTAACTGATCCATTGCATCGACTATGTATAATATCAATAAAGTTTAAAGCTTCCTATTAATAAATCCTAACAAAACGAAATTATAATAACCTTGTGACACAAATTAATATCTCTCTTATTCCAGGATAGGTATTATAGGAATGAAAAATGTGTACTCACCACATACCATGCCATGTTAACTTTTTCACTTGCCGATAAAAAATACACTAACACTTGTTGCTTGTTGATAAAATCCGTTCGAATGACCATGAATAAAGTTTTTATTTCTGAGCCTTCAGAAGTTTGTGGACTGTATTTCTTTGTATGAAAAATAATTATTCTGACTGTCACCTTTTATTATAATAATCTTATAAAGCTTAAAATTAACAAAAAACAAAAAGAAGAATGTCTTATTTTTTCCTCTTGACAGCTACGCGATGTGTCGTTGTCGCTAGTGTTCGATGCATGCGCCCTGTGGCCCATGCAGGGACGGCTCTTGCACTGTTGACTGCTGAACAAGCATATTTAATTTTACGTATGGGTAGGCCATTTATTTTTATACCTGCTACTTCATCTACTAATGCTTTTTTGAATATTTTCTCTAAGTGTGCATTAAACAGTGATGGCGATAAGACACAGCCCTGTCGAACACTTCTTTTGATTTTTATTTTGTTAGTTTTTAAGTTATTTATTCTCATGATAGCTTCTTGTTCATAATACAAAGTATTTATTATTCTTATACCCTTTGTGTCGATGTTCTTTGTTCTCAGTAGTTTTATTAACGGATTAGGTTTCACTGTATTGAATACCTTGTTATAATCTAGGAAGCAGACATAGATGTCCTGGTTTACATCTAAACATCTCTGTATTAGCACATTTACTGCATATAATGCTTCTCTAATTCCTTGAGCATTTCTAAATCCGAACTGAGTTTGTCCAATGTCTAGTTCTAACTTTTTATATATTCTACGATAAATAATCTTTAGGAATACTTTTAGTATGTGGCACATTATACTGATAGTACGGTGATCGCAACATTGTCTGGTGTTTTTCTTTTTCGGTATATTTACGAATGTTGAAAGAAGCCATTCTTTAGGTAATATACCTGTTCTGTATATGATATTAAATAATTTGTAAATAACATGTATATTGCAGTCAGCGATAAGTTGCAATATTTCTGTCGGTATTTCATCTGGTCCTACTGCTTTTCCAGTTTTTATTTCTTTAATTGTGTGTTTTACTTCAGTTTCTATTATCTCTGGTCCAGTCTCGTTAACGAAATATTCGTTATCTAAATTATGAAATCCCCCCAAGAACCTTCCCCGTATCAAAACAGTTACAATAAAAACCAAAGATCACTCATCATCAGCAATACAGGATAGTTTGAACTATATTTTCCTAATCATTAACTAATGATTCATGTACCGGTATGTAAGTAATATTACGTTTATATACTAATTTATTACAATTCAATAGATTATCTTATACCAATTGGTGGGTTTTTACTTTGTCTGCTTAATCAATTTTTAATTCATATTAATAAACACAGACATGTAATATTTATAATTAACTTTGATGGTACACAAGGCAAATATCGAACACAGTATTTAATTAAATCAGCCTGGCGGAGGCGGAAATATTGGGTGACATGTGACAAATGACAGCTTGTGAAGGGCAGTTACAATAGATAAGTGATCTGCGCCTTTCAAGATTCTATGAAACTAGGTATTGACCAAAGGTCCAACTGACACCACTATAGGAAATCAACTGAAGAAATATAAAATTATATCTAATATTGTTATGTAGATTGAATAATCCAGATCTCACACTCAAACCTGTTTATAATAATTAGGATGTTAGTTTGAGAGAAATTGAAGTTGACATAAAGTATGAATGTAAGAAATAGACTAAACAATATATTAGACAGTGGATAGTGTTGACTACAATAAAATGGTCTACTAAGCGCTATCAGTACTGTAAAAAGAAAAGAAAATCTGAATATTCAATTGAATTGCTAAAATTAAAATCAAAATTAAAAGCAAAATATATAAATGGGTTGTAATCCAAGTAGTTCAGTTGAATCCACAGTCAATGGAAGAACTTTCAAATTAATATGTAAATACTCAGTGCATGAAGTCTAAACAGTCGAGCTGGGCCCTCTACGAGGTGGAGCTGTAATAAAGTTTTTAAATATAGGATTAAATTTAGTACAATTTAAATTAATTTGAGTATTAAGACAGTGAGAGTTTTCATTTGTTTCCCTTGTAATCTCCAAATCTTCCAATAAATCCAACTCAAGATAGTTTTTCTTTCTACTGATGTCATGTAAGATGGATGAACCAGAATTGATGTTAAAATTGTGGTTGCTGGATACTAAGTGTTGACCAAAACTTGAAGAGTTTGGTCTTTTCAAATGTTCAGAGACTCTAGTGGATAACTTTCTGATGGTTCTACCTACATAAGAGGCATCACAATCATCACATTTTAATTTGTAAATACCACTTTTATCAAGTGTATTCATCCTATCTTTGGTATTGATTAAGAAGGAGCCTAGAGTGTTATGTGATTTAAACGAGATTTTGATGTTATCAATTGTAGAAGTAAAAAGTTTAGATATTTTATTGGAAATGCTGCTAATATAAGTGAAGGAGAAATATCTGATGTTATCTGAAACATTAGGTTGAAAAGACTGTGATGAATATGCAAGCTTTTCTGCAATTTTTAGTTTAGCTCTATTTAGAAGTTTGTATATAATGTTAGGATCATAGCCATTATTGACAGCAATCTGTTTATGAGTATTGAGTTCTGTATTAAAATTATCATCAGAAAGAGGAAATTTAAGTAATCGATGAATGTAACTGTTGAAAGCAGCCATTTTATGCTGAGTAGGGTGGTTAGACGTTTCATGTATAGCGTGATCTGTTTGGGTGGGTTTTCTATAAATGTTGTACTCTAAAAACTCATTTAATTGACGAAGTAAGTCTATAAACGTTAATCACATAAAAAAACTTTTTTCAACTATAAACTTGGAGTTTTTATCCAAGTGAATTAAAATTTCTTTTTTAAAAAACGTTTCTTGGCTTATTTCAGATGCCCCTGAGGATGATCTTGTGATCGAAAGTACTTGGGCAAGATTTAATTAAATACTGTGTTCGATATTTGCCTTGTGTACCATCAAAGTTCATTTTTTCGAACATTCAACCTTATATTGATATTTATAATTACTGTAATTTTTATATCTATCTTTATAAGACAGCACCCTAATATGGCTTTTTACAATTTCAGCATTTAATTTACTTTTTACCGTTTGACCTGAAGATGCTTTGCAAAGTGTAAAAGTCGAAAACGGTCGTTTCGGTAGTAAAACTAAATTGATTGTGAATAGTCTTATTTTATTTCTTTTTGCCTATTATTCGTTATCTAGTTTGTCTCGTTTGTCGTGAAACAGCTGGTCTATATAGTTTTCCCATACCATTGTTTTCTGTATCCATCACTGTGTCTCCCTTTTTATCAACTAGTATATTGTATTTTATTCTCGGTAATTCTTTACTTTTAAGTCAATTAAACTGTCACGTTTATTTTGTAGCATTTCTATTTCATCACATTTTTCTTTTAACAATTTTTCTTTTGCTGATTTTTTTTTTTCTTTTTGCTATTAAAATTTTAATATTTCGTTTTGTTTTTGCTGGTACAATGATTTATTTTTCTCCTTATATACTCTTCTTTTGTTCATCAAGTTTGGTATTTCGTCCGTCATCCAAACTTTTTTCTTTTCTTTGGTTTTGCGTAGATACTTTTTTAAAGGTTCTATCAAATCAACCTTTATTTTTTTTCAGTTTCCGATATCCATGATCAGTACACGTCTACTTACTCTGTCTTCTCATTTCATGATGATTGGCCTAGGGACATATTACTATCTTTAATACAGTGGTTTTCCGTTGCCTTCTGTATTCTTATGCCGTTGGCTAATGTCTTAGCTCATCTGCCTTTAGGGCTAGTTTCCCAACCCTAGGAGTGCCCTGCCACTTACCAGCTCATCCGCCTGAAGCCGTTAGCCAGTAAGTGGGGGGATTGCTTATACCGACAATTTTTCGGACGTAGAGCCTCGTTTGTTATCTGCAGGATGCACCCAATAGTCAGAATCAAGATCATTACACGGGCAGGTGAGATTGACATTTGGATCGAAGAGGCTATACGTTGCGCATCACTATCCCTTTCATCCCAACTCTGTAGGGCCTGTTAATATCGTTAGCATAGACAGTGTAAGTATTAATGATTTGTTTGTTGGAACATTTGGTCTTTCAACAATCAGCTGTTGTACAAAATATTTCAGGAGCCTAGTTAAAAAATATAGCGGCTAGCTCATTGACTTATTTAAGTACCTTAACTATTCGAACGCCTCCGGAAAGTTTATTATATTTGTGGGCCTATTATATTTGTATTAAGTTCATGGTTATAATTAATAGTTACGTGGATAACACAGCCTGGCTCAACAACAGGCCTAAATGTAGTAATGAAAAATTAATTCCAATTCAAATAATGACGTATTCTTCTTCTCTTCTTTTCATTTTTGTGTAGACATGACTCGGTCTGTTTTTTAATGTGACTCGAGTAGCTTGTCGTTTTATCGTTTTCGTGATCTTCCTATTGATCTTCGTTCTATTGGGGAACCGTCTCTTGCCGTCTTTACTACTCTATTTGTTGTCCTTTGGCTTATATTATCGTTTCATTTTATTTGTCTATATCTTACCCAGTACTTGATGTTCTCTACCTTGCATCTACGTCGTATATCTGTACTTCTAGCTATGTCCCATACTGTTTTCCCATCAATTTTTTGATGGTAAAACACTATGGGACTATTTTCATCTCTGCTATTTCTAACATTTTTTTGTGGTTTATATGTCAGGTAGTGTTTCTGTCGCGTATGTCATTGGTCTGATGACTATTTTGTAAATTGTGACTTTTATTTCTTTATGTTATTGTTCTATTTATGCAACCTGAGTTGCATGATCTGTTTGCTTTATTCACTTGATCTTCCACTTTTGTTTTAAGATTTCATTAGCTAGATATTGTGATGCCTAGATATTGAAACTCCATCACTTTTGTTCTATTAGCTGACCTTTCAGCTATATACATCTTAGTAAAATTGCTGTTATAACCATGCATTTTGTCGTTTTTGGGGAAATTAACATTTTCTGGCAATTATATTAAATTGGTGCAGCATAGATACGTTGTAAATTATCTTCACTTTGATAGTATAGTATTGCGTCGTCTAAATAGCAAAATATTTTAATTTGTTTTTCTCCCATTTGGTATTCTCTTTTAGTTCTTACTTTTTATATTATTTCATTCATAATCAGGTTGAACAATAGAGGACTCAGAGAATTTCCTTGTCTTATGCCATTGCCAACTTCAACAGGTCCAGTTAGTTCTTCTTCTTTAACTTTTATTGTATTGTTTTGATAGATATTTTCGATCGTTTTAATTAGTTTTAGAGGCATCTCTCTTGCGTTTAATAAGTGGATAAGATCCTTTAATTTGATCTGGTCAAATGCCTTCTTAAATAATGGCGTAGTGTGTGTTATATTTTTGAGTAATAATTATATGAATTTCAAATATATAGATTAACTTTTACAGATAGATTATTTTTGAAAGTCGGTCGACAGCTGAGAATGCTGACAGAATAAATTAATTTTTAGTTATTTCATAAATACTTGGTTTACAATCTAGCCACACATTTTTAAAACGTTTTTATAAAATCTTAAGGGGATATGCAGCTAAATTATAAGATGTAATGGATAAATAGTACGATAAAAGATGACCCTCAGGTCCTCATGTTGATTGATCCGACAATTGTAAATCAAACTCAAAGCATTCCTAACATACAAAAATTTAAGTCCTTAAAGTCCTTAATCCTAATCGAAGAGCATTACCCATAAACCTAATTTGACAATGTTTGGAAGCTAACTCCAAACAAGAAAAGTCTAATCTAACCTTAAATGAAGAAGATAAACACATGGAAAAGGTGATATTTCAGCATCGACTTAGAATCTATGGAGAAGCTATGAGCATATTAACGTGTGTATTAAAAACGGCGTAGGTAGGTGTGGCTAACGATAATACCAATATGGCGGTAGAATCATGGCCGGACTCAATAATATTAAAGCTACTATAAAAATATGACTATACTCTGTATTTTAACCATCGAGCAATAAGACAAAAGAGGGAATGTAAAGGTAGTGGGGGTAAACATATTGATAGACAGGAAGTGCCATCTTGAGAGGCCACTTTAGACAAGGATAGACAGTCTCTTTCCTTGTTTAAGAAGTCAAATTTAGTTAGGTTATGTTATTGTTTGTCCCAACTGTCACATGAAATTTTATTTATATTGAAATCTTTTACCAATTGTGTCACTTTTTAGACTATTATAGTTAATATTTAATTAAAACTTTCTCGTCTGAAAAATATTTTATAGCTATTGTTAATAAGTGTTGGAAAATTTAAATTTAGCGCCTTTGCATTTCCGGATATGTCCGCCATCAGAGGCCACTTTTTTGGTTTCCTTTTCATAACGATTAGATTCCCTCTTTTATCTTTTTGCTCGATGATTTTAACCAAGAGGAGTAAACCAAAAAGACAGATTCACACCCAAGAAAGTTACTAGAAAAGTCACCAAATACATCTTCTTTTTTTGTTGTATATCTCGGCCTTGCGGTAATCGAGTAATCAATATCTGAAAACATTACACGTCAATTCTAACCTAACTTTTTGTTTGAATAATATTTTTTTTAATTCACTTCCAATATATATTACAATTATTACAATAAAAAAAGGACGTTTTTCACATTTAGTTCCATGTATATATATTTAAATATCGGATGATCCAGTTTTATAGATCTTTTGAGTCGATGGTACTTAATTTAGAGAATATTTTGGTCAAGAGAGTCAATGTTACAGATCTAAATATGGTTTTTCTCAGAAATTTGTTATTATACAGTTAGAGAGAGTTCAAAGATTTCTGAAATATTGTTCTTTTAAACTGCAGAGACCATATTCTTATTCTAGTGTGATTAATTTCTTGAATCTAGGTTTTTTTTCTTACCAGAAGAATTAACTTTGACTTTGATCATTATTTTTAAGCTTAATAATCCAATCTCCTGAATTGCTTCAGCCAGTTTGTTTTACATATTCCTTCCCATTCACTGCTTTAAAATTGACTTTTTCATGTTTCATATCACAGAATAAATTATGGTTCAAATATAGGTGTGGTCCTACTTTTCATGC
Organism: Diabrotica balteata; assembly: GCA_918026665.1. Lineage (NCBI taxonomy): Eukaryota > Metazoa > Arthropoda > Insecta > Coleoptera > Chrysomelidae > Diabrotica > Diabrotica balteata. Next base: position 72,959,857 of record OU898283.1, on the reverse strand, counting down.
ATGGTAATCAGTTACCTCATTAGATAGATTTAACTTATGTATCAATATCTTAAGGATCTATTTGAAGCACTAAAATGCAAAACAATAAATTTGTATAAATAAGTGTGTACTTGCAATTTCTTTAATGCTGGATTCTTGTTTAATTTTGACAGTGAGTTTGTCCCATTTGTTATCAATAAATAAAATTTACTAAAAAATACTGGATTTCTGTGAGATAATCAACTAATTCAATCTATTATGTTACATTCTAGTATAATTTTGTAGTTTTCTTGTGATGATCTACAACAGGAAGAACAAAACCAACTGTATCAATACAATCAAAGTAAAACACAACATTACTAATGTTCTTTTATTGTGATGAAAACAAAATGAAAATGCTTCTTAACAAGTATACACAAATTTAAAAGATAGTTGCCGTTTTTCTTATGATAATTAGATATAAATATCATACATGTAATTATAACACTGTAAATTATTATTATATATACTATATATATATATATATATAATATAATATATATATATATACATATATATATATCTATATATATATATTATATATATATATACTATATATATATTATAATATATATATATCAGCTAGAAAAATATCACATTAAATACTATTATCGCATATCACCAAGTCCAAGTTATTACAAAAACAAGCTAAAGAGTCAGAAATTGATTTATATAATATTCTGTGCATAATATATATTCGGAATGAATGTAAAAATAAAAATTTAATAATTTTATTAGTCTTCCAAAATCTCTCCATTTATGTCTTGGTGAGATTACTGAACAACTACACCATTTTGAATTTCTTGATTTATTTTTTCAGCAAAAACTGAATCTATTTCAGATATTTGAGCAAGAAAGTTTTGTTTTTGGTCAGCAGCCCAATGTATAAACTATTCTTTGAATAATTTCCCCTAAGAAATAACTATGATAAGACATTCATAATATAGACAAAAAATCAATCATCCTATAAACAGTAAGATAAACACAAAAAATCAATCATCCTATAAACAGTAAGATAAACAATCTATAGTTATGCTATGTAATATTTGCTGCATTGAATCTGCATATGTAAAGTAAAAATATCCTTTTTTATTTTCTTCCCTTTCCATGTTCTTAGATCTGTCGAACCAAAATACTTGACAAAATTCCAGTAGAGTATACAAATAAAAACTTAAAACTTAATATTTAATAGAAAAAAACTTAAAACTTAAATATTTAATAGTAACAATAACCCCCTCTGTAGCTCAGTGGTAAGAGCGCCTACCTTTAAACCTAAAGGTCGTGAGTTCGAATCTCATCTGGGTGAAGAAATTTTCATTTATTAAAAATTAATGAATGAAAATAATTTCTATCCTTGTGCGATCGGTACTCACCAGAGGGACCGCAGACGTTCGGATACAATTAGCGTCTCTTAGCAAAGACAATGACGTCGACTTTGCTAAGTATCAAGACAATTACTCTACACACACACACACTACACTAGGTACCTGACTGTACCATGCCAATGATCATAGTTGTCGAGGCATTTACCCAATAAAAAAAATAGTAACAATAATATACCTGATTATAAAAATGAAATCTATAAAATGTATTAGTTAATTTTACTATATAATTTTAGCTAACCCATATTTACATACCGATATTTGTACTTACTTCAAATTGATTTGCTTAAAGAATTTATATAATAATGAACGACACATATTTTGGAAGATCTGAGCGGTTGTTAATTTCACTTAAAATTTTACCTAAAGTGATTTCATTCTTGAAAAAGAAGCTGTGTACTATCTGTCGTATAGATGTTTTAACTCTTTCATCCTATGTTGCAAGAATATAAGCTCGACCTTCAATATTTTTAGGACATTTTACTGCTCCAGTCTGCTTATATTCTTTAATTGTTCTAAATTCTATTGTTGTAAATAGTTGAATTCGCAACACCTAAAATTAGCACATTACTTTAGTAAGTCTTGATTTTAATAATAACTATTCTGTAAAACTAACCTGCTGCCTGTTTTATTTTTACTACCGTGGCTGTTATTTTTATTCCAGAATTATCAATTTTCATGTTTGTACATGTTTATAGTACATTATTTTCTCATTTGATGATAAATGATCCAAATCTACTCGGCGTTTTTAAGGTGGAGAAGAATAATTACCACTAGTACTTGGCATTGAATCCATATTGTTATCTTAATAACACTAATATGTCGCTAAATAGTTCTGAAAAGAACTGTTTTTTATATAAATGCAAACGAAAAATCTAAAGATGTAAGAAATAACACAGAAAATACAGAAAATTGTCGATATAAATTTTGAATTTTAAAATTTCACAAATGTCATTAGTGTCAATATGTCATAATTTAGTGGAGTAAACTTGCCTGCGCTTCGACCAATTACAAACAAGCATTATGGCGCGGAAAATTTGAATTACTCCTCCTGGTTTAAAAACAGACCATAGTTATTTAGAAGATTTAATCATAATCTAAAAAAGTGCAATACATTTTTAATAAACTATGATTTATTTATCCCGCGGTAAACACTAAAAACACGATATATTATACATAAAGATAAATTAATACAGTCAAATACTATTAATTTATTCTCTGAAGTACGGGCCATTACTTTGTTTACATATTTGTATACTAACCTGTACAACGTTATTCCTGAAGATTTTTTATTAGCATTGCTTCTGCTACTGCAACTACGTTGAGAACAAGAAACCATTATTATGCACTATCACAATATATTATTACAGTTTCTATAAAAGTATTATAAAACTAAAAATATTCGAAAAACAACAAACGTAAATAAACTTATACGATCTGTCAAAAGTGTCAAAACAATATTAACAATAGTATTAACAATATGGCCGAAGTGAGGTCGTTTTTAGTCACGTGATGCCCTCTCCATAGATTCTAACTCGATGTATTTCAGTATCACCCAGCAGTAAACAGAAGTAGAAATTTATCCCTGGTTGTGCATTGCCCATCGAGCAATAAGACAAAAGAGGGAATCTAATCGTTATGAAAAGGAGACCAAAAAAGTGGCCTCTGATGGCGGACATATCCGGAAATGCAAATGCGCCAAATTTAAATTTCATGACACTTGACAATAATCATACAGTGGTGTAGGGGTTCTAATTTATGTATTTATTTATATTATATTACATAATATTTTATATTATATATTTATCTATTTATTTATTAAAATTATTTATTAAAATACTTTTTTTAACACTAGAACACAATAAAGTTTTAATTAATTAATAACGATAATAGTCTAAAATGTTAAACAATTATTAAACAACTTCAATAGAAAATATGAATAAGCTTTCATGTGACAGTTTTGACAAACAATAACATCAACAATAACATAACCCAACTAAATTTGATTTCTTAAACAAGGAAAGAGATTCTCTCCCCCCGCGAAAGAGGTTTGCCCCCACTACCTTTACATTCCGTCTTTTGTCTTATTGCTCGATGGCATTGCCACAGAATAATAAACAAACAGAATGCCCACTCTCCACGGAAAATTAATTACGCGCATCTCCTTCGCACAGACGTTCCGCCATGTTTTACGAGGATTTTAAAGGGAACCAGTGTTGTTTATGTGGTGTGCATAGAAAAAAAAAACAGGTTTATTTGACTTACGGCAATCATAGACATACTATACAATTATATTAACAGTTTTAAATATAATAACATAAATATAATATAATTAAACATAAATGTAAACAATTGCATAACCTCACAAATCATATGTTTGTGTCCTCCTAAAACATGGCGCGCGTGCTGAAAAACTTCAAAGGCGGCATCTGAGAGTGGCCCTTCTGATTGTTTATTATTCTGTGACATTGCCTAGAGCAAGACGAGCATAACCTTACATATAATGGTTAAATGATTATATAATCGAAACCAAAAAAAAAACGAAGAAGAAGAAAGCATACATTTGCGTATTTATTTATTGGGTTTAGAAAACCAATAAAACAGTTTTAACATTGTTTGCATTAATTGTTTTTCATTCAAGAAGTTCTATAGAAGATTTGATATCTTTTAATATCGATTTTATACAATATTCATTTACATTTATGTAAATTTATTAGTAAAAAAATTTACTTCCAAGTATTTATTTATAAGAAAGTTTTTTTTATAATATGTGTAATTCGGAAATAATTGGGAAAAACCTTTTTGTATTTTCTTCAAGGGGAAATAATGGTTATGATATTGTTTAATATATTGTGATATTGTAAACATTCACGAAATATTCTATTTCGTAAATATTAACTATATATCACAATATATTAAACAAAATACCGACTACAAACTCAAATCTCAAAAGAAAATCATTTAAAAGAATTGTTTGTGATAGATTATATTACAAACGCGACGTCTCCGACGGACTATAATATCGTACAGTCGTCTTAGGGGCCAGTAAAAATTGATTTTATGTATATCTCTCTAAATCCTACGACTTCTAAAAGCCAATAATAGAAAAAAGAGTTATATAACTTAAGAATTTTATGTTATATTATTGTCGCATTACATTAAATATAATACATACATAGATTTTATTAGATAACCTTTAGTCTAAATTATTATTGATTTTTTTATAAATGAATGTACTGCGTACATATTATGTAGAAAATAGTTGTGCTATATAAAACTGATTAGATTTAAATACTTATCAAAAGATCTATATTTCATCGCCTATCCAGCAAAAATTATTTTAAAAATCCTCCAAAGATGCGGGTGTACTCATATTTTTTTTTATATATATATCCCGTTTATAGCGTAATCCGCCTTTGGGTTCCCGTTCGCCAAGCCTGTCTATTCTGCCAGTCTTCTTCAAATAGATTTCTTGCTGACATGGCTTTTGAAATTCCTTGCATCCATGTTGTTGGTGGTCGTCCTCGTTTTCTTTTCTCTGGTGGTACCCATTCTAATATTTTTTTTGGTAGTCTTTCTTCCCCCATACGTCTAACATGTCCGTACCATGTCAGTTGTTGTTTTTCGATGTCTTCTATAATTGATCTTTGTACATTCATTTGATTTCTTATGTCCTCATTTCTCACATGTTCTAATCGAGACTTTCCCGCTGCTCTCCTCCAAAAATCCATTTCAACTGCCAAGAGGTTACCTTTAAGTTTTTGTGATAACTGCCATACTTCTGAGCCATACACGATTACTGGTTTCAATATTGTGTTATATATTCTTTTTTTCGTTTCCGGTCTTATATTTTTCTGCCATAGTACTGAATTCAATGCACCTATAACTCGTTTCCCTTTGGTTATTCTGTCTTTTATGGCTTCATCAGTTCTTCCTGTCTTTGTTAGTTTTACCCCCAAATATATACATTGATCGCATTTCTTAATTTTTCCGTCTTCTAAGTCGAGGATATTTTTTTTTACTTTTCCGAAAGTCGTATGTGGTCAGTGTAGCTGACGTATTGTTTGATTTGGTTCAAAATATATTTAATAAATCGAAAACCAAAACCTCAAATACCTTGAATATATGCGCCTTGTAAGAAAATACTAAAGTATTATATGCTTAAAAAAGCAATAGATGTGAGATGCGCGTAAACCGATGCATAGTAGAGATGCAAACTTCCTTTGAGGATTACAATAGAGAATTTTTTTGGCTATCGAGCTTAAGTGCCATCCAGCTAGCAGCAAATGTGTATTTTATCTAAACTAACTACATTTTCCCTACCAAGGAGAAGTCATCTCCTAACCAAAAATTTCCATCAAATTCATACATATCCATTACACATACTAACCCACTACCAATACGCACTGGCTCGCGTAGTAGTGAAACAGCTAAACCCCCCTCCTCTATTCATGTATGCAGAATTCAGAAAACGAACGGCCCTCAGTGCCCGGCGACTCCACTACCTCCGACCAAGGTAGCGGTCGGAAGAAAGACGGAGTAGAGGGTGCTAAGAATCCCCGGGTTAAACTAGGCTACTGTGAAGTTTATATAGTTCTAATTTATATGTCTTTATTCTAATTTATTGTCTATATTCTAATTTATTAAAACTCACGATAACTAATTACGAATTTATTAAAGTCTTTATTAATTCTAATTTATATTACAAATAATAATTTATGTTTCGTTACATTTAAATATCGCGGTTGCCGAGCTTCTTATGACTGACTGCCAAATAAAAATCTTTCATTTATATACACAACTGTTGTCATCCAGAGAATTCGGCGGACTTCTTGAATAATCTCGTATTTTGGTGAAGGCGCTCGACTCGTTTTTCAACCTCGAGACGTGGATGACTCATTAGTGTCTAGAGATTTCTGTAAACAACTGGTAGCGAAGCTCAGGTATATTTTGACCTACAAATTACGAGAATCAATAAAAAGAATTAGTCATAAAATATTTACAGTTCTATATGCCATAACATTTAAAATCGTAACATTGCCCCCCTCTTAAAAGATGGTTCCTCCTGGAACCTTGTCGGGACTGGAACTGGAACGACATGCTGATATCGGCAACTGGACCCTCTTTTACAACTTCCAGTTGTATAGAAATGACAAGGCACGGTTTTCTCTCCGCAGCAGTAACTATGCGGATTGCAACAGACTAACACCTGGACTTCGGTGTCTTTAAAGATTTCCTCCACCATGTTTCGTATAACCCTCCAATCTAATTGGCGGCACTCCAACTTTGGCATGGCTAACTTTTGCACGTCGGACTCTAGTACGTGCTCTCTCAACTGAAGTAAGGCTTCCCATACATCTCGGTAGGTAGGTTGGTCACGGGCAGTGTCTTTTGTTACCAGGTAGAAAAGGTAACGTGATGCATCTTGGAGTTTCAAGGTTTTACCAGGAGCTGGCACTTGGCATTGAAGTTCTGCAACTCGACCAAACTTCCTTCGAAAGACGGATGCCAACCCTGGTGCGTCTTTGATACTGGCCGGGATGGTAAGGGCCAGTGAGTAGTCATCGGGAAGCGCGAGTAGATCTTGCCTTTCTTCAGTGGTAACACCATGTCTTGCTTTACCTGTACCTCCATAGGCACCCATGAATTCCTCAAACGTGAGGTCAGACACATCTTGGACTTGGTTTACTTCCACTTCTTCATCTACGTCGTGGTCACCCTCGAAAGACGCCAGCCGGTTATGGTGTACTATCATCGGCTTTCCTCTCGGAATCTTGCTTATTCGGTAAATAACATCATTGATCTTCTCCATAATGAGGTATGGACCTTCCCAAAACTGCTGCAATTTGGGAGAACAACCTTTTCGCTTTTTGGGGTTATAAAGCCAGACTTTATCGTTCTTCTTAAAACACCCCTTTTCGGCTTGCGTATCGTACCGTTTCTTCATTCGGTCACTAGCGATCTGGAGATGGGAACGGACCAACTCGTGTACATCGTCCATTCTTCTTCGTAATTCGATCACATAATCTTCACCTGCTACATCTTCTCCAGGTCGACACCCAAACTCTAGATCACAAGGTAGTCGCATCTCGCGTCCGAATAGGACTTTGGCTGGTGTCTGGCCTGTTGATTCATTAACAGCAGATCTGTAGGCCATTGTGAAGAACGGGAGATATTGGTCCCAGTCTCGCTGATGATCGGACACCATCTTTGTCAAATACTTGCCAACTGTTCTATTCATTCGTTCTACCATACCATCCGATTGCGGATGATAAGCCGTAGTTCTTGTTTTCTTCATACCTAGTCTATCACATATTCCTTGGAATAAATCGCTTTCGAAGTTCCTGCCTTGGTCACTATGGATCTCCAAAGGCACTCCAAATCGGCTGATATATTCTTGGATCAACTTATCTGCAACGGTGGCGGCCTTCTGGTCTGGAAGTGCGTAAATCTCGACCCACTTAGTGAAGTAATCCATTACTACCAACATGTACTTGCCTCCATTATCACTTTCTGGAAATGGCCCAGCAATATCCAAAGCTATTCTTTCAAACGGGCTTCCAACATTATATCGTCTCATAGGAGCTCTCCTTTTTCGATAAGGCCCGTTACTCGTAGCACAAATAGTACATTTCTTACACCAGTCTTTTACATCGTCGGAACTGTTCATCCAATAAAACCGTTCCCGAATTCGCTGAAGGGTCTTTTTCACACCAAAATGCCCTCCTGATGGACTGTCGTGTAACTGACGAAGTACTTCGGCTATTCTGCTCTTTGGAATCACCAACTGTCTTCTCTTCTCTGAACCGTCATCATTTTCCAGGACTCGTTTGAGCAAGCCATCTTCCATGATAAATGAGTCCCACTGGGCCCAATATGTCTTAACTACTGAGCCTAGGTTCGATATTTCTTGCCAAGGTGGTCGACGGTTTTCCTCTTTCCATTTTCGGATTTTCTGTATAACTGGATCTCTATCTTGTTCTTCCCTGATCTTGGTAGGCGTCCAGTCGTCGTTGATCACCGTCGTTCTTAGCACTGCTGCTTCCTTGGATTCCGTTTTGTTGCAGTGGGAACACTCTGCTGGGCATGGCCTTCTGGAAAGAGAATCAGCGTTTCGGTGGCTAACTCCGGCCCGGTGCTCAATCTTAAAATCACATTCTTGAATTCGTTCGATCCACCTGGCTATCTGACCCTCTGGATTCTTAAACTGCATCAACCACTTAAGGGCGGCATGGTCGGTTCGGATTAAAAACTTTCTTCCATAGAGGTATTGATAGAAGTGCTCTACTGATTTCACTACTGCCAGAAGTTCTCTTCTCGTGACGCAATAATTTCGCTCAGGTTTTGAGAGAACTTTACTAAAATATCCAAGGACTCTTTCCTGTCCTCCTTGAATCTGAGACAGCACTCCTCCAATTCCCACATTACTTGCATCTGTATCTAAGATGAACTCTCCTTCTGGCAGTGGATACCCTAAAATTGGTGCTGTGATTAAATGCTTTTTTAAGGTTTCAAAGGCATTCTGGCAGTCTACATCCCAGCGGTATTCTCTTGCTTCCTCTGTAAGTCGCGTTAATGGTTTAGCGATATCTGCAAACTTCTTAATAAACCTCCGGTAGTAAGTACACAGTCCCAGAAAACTTCTCACTTGATGTTTGTCAGTTGGTTTTGGCCATTCCTTAATAGAATCGATTTTTCCCTTATCCACGGCCACTCCTTCTTTACTGACTATATGACCCAGATAATTGACTTTACCTTGAAATAGCTGGCACTTCTTGGGGTTTAACATCAATTGGGCAGCTTTAAGTCGATTAAAAACGTTTTCTAAATTCTTCAGATGGTCTTCAAATGTATCCCCCAAGACGATTATGTCGTCTAGATAAACTAGGCATGTTTTCCAAGATAGCCCTCTCAACACATTTTCCATAAGCCTCTCAAATGTTGCAGGAGCATTACAAAGTCCAAATGGCATAACGTTGAATTGCCATAATCCAGATCCTGTGGTGAAGGCTGTCTTTTCTTTATCTACCGGGTCCATTTCTACCTGCCAGTATCCAGACTTTAAATCCAAAGTAGAAAATAATTTACTTCCAGCCAATGTGTCTAATGTGTCATCGATCCGAGGCAGAGGATAACTATCTTTCTTGGTAACGTTGTTCAGCAAACGGTAATCCACACAGAACCTCATTGTTCCGTCTTTCTTCTTAACCAGGACCACCGGAGAGACCCATGGACTCGTAGAAGGTTCTATCACCCCGTCTTTCTTCATTTCCTGAACAATCGTTTCAGCTTCCTCTCTTTTCGCCTGTGGTAATCGTCGAGCTGTTTGACGAATTGGCTTAGCATTACCAGTATCAATTTTATGCTTAACAACGGTAGTTCTTCCCGTCTTTCCTCCTTTCGGTACGAAAATATCACGATACTGCCGAAGAAATTCCCTTAATTTCCTTTTCTCAATCTGATTCAGAGACTGTCCAGCAACCGCAACCATTTGATCAAATTTATCGTTGGAATTATCAGACGTTGTCGTCTGACGGATTATGGATGTGACAGGTACACAAGTTCCTACTTTTGTCTCTTTCTTGATGGTCACTGGGTAGTCATTGACATTAATAAGTCTCACAGGAATTTCTTTAGCCGAAGTCACTAATTCTTTTCCAATTATGATTCCACGGCCAACTTCGTCGTCATGATTCCAAGGCTCCATCATAACAGGTGTTCCTTCGTCCACAATTCCCTGTAGCCGCGCTACTATTATCGTTTCACTTCTCGCAGGCACGACTGTATCTTCTTTAACGGCTGCTTGCATAGTGTTGTCATCATGTGGATGGAGAAATACCTCCTCGTTACCAACTTTGATTACCTTATTCTTAAAATCCAATTGGAATCCATGCGTATTCATTACGTCCATTCCTAATATAACATCCTCTTCGATGTCAGCAACTATAACAGTATGGACGAACTTTTCTGCTCCAATTCCTAATTGTACCTGAATTTCTCCATGAATGTTGGCATTTTCACCTGTGGCGGTCTGAAGTCGCAACCTCGTTGGTAACAGTTTCTTTCGGCTGTTTATAACTGTCGGGCGTATAATGGTTCTGGTCGCTCCAGTATCCACCAACAACGTATGCTTTTTACCATTTATTTCTCCATCTACATATACACTATCTTCACGACATTTCAAAGAAGCTATTAGTATCAGAGGGTCTTTGGTAAAGTTCTGGGTCGAAGCTGCTCCCCTAAGGCCGACGCGTTCTGGTTTTGTCTTCGGTCTTATGGTCTTCGTTTTCTTGTGTGTCATGCTTTTTATCATATTAAAGAGCTGGTCAAGTTTATCTTCGTCTCCTTCCTCTTTTACAGTTCTAACTTTATTGTACCCGCCAGAGGCTAGCGTAGCTGACTCGTATTCGAGGGCGGCAGATAAGACATCCATCAGCGTCTTGTGACGAGCTAATCGTAGTGTTCTTTGCATCTCATGATCACGAAGACCATCAATAAACGTTTGAACGGCCAACTTTTCCATCATGTCTTCGGGAGCTGTTGGATAAGCATATCGCACTAATCTGGCGATATCTACTTCATATTCTTGAAGAGCCTCATCTTTCTTTTGTCTTCGATTTTTGAGCTGCGACTGATATACATGCTCCAAGTGTTCGTGGCCATATCGCATATTTAACCTCTTCTTCAGTTGTTCGAAATCATCCGTCTCCTCTACGGCTATGGTCTGGAGCACATCTAAGGCATCTCCTCGAAGAGCGATAGTCAGGTTTACAGCCTTTTCTTTTTCAGACCATCCATTCGCTCTTGCAGCTGATTCGAACTGTTTCATGTAGTTGTTCCATGATGATTTTCCGTCGAAAGTTGGGACTTTGACATGAAAAGAACTTCCACTTCCTTCAAATTTCGGCCGTGTTTCCAACTTACATTTCGTCTCGTCTTCTTTTATCTCTACCGGATCTAAAGCTACCGTATTAATTGGTGGTAGCACTCTCGTGTTAGTTATCATGGTCTCTAACTGTTTGATTTTCTCTTCAACTTTATCAAATGTTTTAGAGACTTCTTCAAACTTCTCACTATTCTGAATACATATTTCTTTAATTATTTGAGAAGTCTCGTCGAATCTTCTAGCAACATTTTCAAATTTCTCGTCATTTTGTCTAGCTACTTCTTTAATAATTTGAGACGTTTCATTGAATCTTTCATCATTTTTTTTAGAACTCTCTTCGATCATTTGCGAGACGTTCTCAAATTTACTATCATTTTGTTTCGAAGATTCTTCAATCATTTGTGACGTTTCATCGAATCTTTTGGAAACAGTCTCGAATTTTCCATCAATTATTTTCGTTAAAACGGCTTCTTCTGCTGACTGGAACTGGAATGTCTCTGGGTCGTCTCCATTCTTGTTGAGAACAGTCTTCAGTCGTTCTTGGAGGATCTTCTTGGACCCGCTGCAGTCTTCATCGAGTTCTTCTAGTTGCTCACGCAACTGTTTCACTGAAAGTTCTACTAGCAGCATCTTTGGTCAGGCACACACGTACTTTTTAAATGTTCTTTCGTACAACGATCACTACTGGACTACGCGGATGTTCCCGACGAACAATACCTTTCAAAAGTTCAAAAGTCTTTTTCAAAAATCAAATTAAATTTATCTACAATCCCACTTTTTCTGACACCACTGTGAAGTTTATATAGTTCTAATTTATATGTCTTTATTCTAATTTATTGTCTATATTCTAATTTATTAAAACTCACGATAACTAATTACGAATTTATTAAAGTCTTTATTAATTCTAATTTATATTACAAATAATAATTTATGTTTCGTTACATTTAAATATCGCGGTTGCCGAGCTTCTTATGACTGACTGCCAAATAAAAATCTTTCATTTATATACACAACTGTTGTCATCCAGAGAATTCGGCGGACTTCTTGAATAATCTCGTATTTTGGTGAAGGCGCTCGACTCGTTTTTCAACCTCGAGACGTGGATGACTCATTAGTGTCTAGAGATTTCTGTAAACAACTGGTAGCGAAGCTCAGGTATATTTTGACCTACAAATTACGAGAATCAATAAAAAGAATTAGTCATAAAATATTTACAGTTCTATATGCCATAACATTTAAAATCGTAACACTACCATAGACGACAACCTATGCATATTGCTTCATATAATGTGAGAACAATGTCATCAGAGTCTAAATTGTTAGAAATGGAGGAAGAGCTAAAATCAATAAAGTGGGACGTAATGGGTCTCAGCGAAGTCAGAAGAAGAGGAGAAGAACAATATACTCTTAAATCTGGCCACTTATTCCATTTCAAGGGAGAAGACAATTCATCAAATGGTGGGGTTGGATTTATCGTACACAAACGACATGTACCAAACATATTAAAAATAGAAAGTGTAAGCTCGAGAGTTATCACTCTAATCTTAAAGTTGAATTCGAGATATAAATTAAAATTGATACAAGTGTATTCACCAACGACAAGCCACGCAGATGAAGAGATTGAAATGTTTTTGAAGATATTAGAACAGCCCTGAAAAGTACTAAGACGTTTTATACTCTGATAACAGGAGATTTTAATGCTAAGCTGGGAAATAAAGAAGACCAAAGTGAAACCGCACTAGGAAACTACGGCTATGGAGAAAGAAATGAAAGAGGGACCATGCTTGTAGATTTTTTACACCAAGAAAATCTTTTTTCTATGAACTCATTCTTTCAAAAAAAGCCCCAACGAAAGTGGACGTGGAAAAGTCCAGACGGTTTCACAAAGAACGAAATAGATTTTATCATTGCTAATAAAAAAGAAATTGTACAAGATGTATCTGTTTTAAACAGATTTACAATTGGAAGCGATCACAGATTGATTCGAGCAAAAATTCTGTTCAATTTAAAGAATGAACGAACAAAAATGATAAAATCAGACAATCGTAAATGGACCCCGCCCGAAAATACAGACCACTTTCGTGACATCATTGACCATAACCTTCAACAAATCAACGACGAAACACAGGTCGAAGTTTTAAACGAAAGTATCGTAAAAGCCCTTAAAGAAGCGGAGAAGTTGTGCTGTCCTAAAATGAAGAAAAAACATGAGAAAATAAGTCTCAACACTAAAAATCTGATCGAAGAAAGAAGGAGGCTAAAGGACAGGTATAACACAAACTACGCAGAATTTAGTCAACTCAGTAAAACAATAAACAAAGAAATCCGAAAAGACATACGGCAACATAACATGAGAGAGGTGACAAGGGTGATAGAGAAAAATAGAAGTCTGAAAGTTCTAAGACACAACATGTCCACAGGAAAAAAGAACATACATAAGTTAAGAAATAAACAAGACGACATTGTGACTGATAAGGAAGAAATAGTGAAAACAGTGGAAGACTTCTACAGACAACTCTATGAAACAAGTGAATCCGATGAAAGACGCCCTTTACCAAAGATAGAGAATCAAGGCTCAGAATTAATGCCGAACATAACTGTTGACGAAATTAAAAATGCGCTTCGGGTGATGAAGAACAATAAATCCCCAGGTGAAGACAGGGTAATGACCGAAAGCCTAAAACTAGGAGGAAATAAGCTCTTACTGACACTTGCTAAACTGTTCAATAAATGTCTGTGCGAAGCGATAACACCGACGCAGTGGAACAACGCGGAAATCATCTTACTTCATAAGAAGGGAGATATCAGCGACCTTAGAAACTACCGCCCATTAGCTTGTTGTCACAAGTATATAAGCTATTTACAAGAGTTATTACCAACAGGCTAGGAAGAAAGTTGGATTTCTATCAGCCAAGAGAGCAAGCAGGTTTTAGAGCAGGATATGGCACGAATGATCATTTACAAGTAATTAAGAACTTAATAGAAAAGAGTGTTGAATATAACAAGCCATTAGTCATGATATTTGTTGACTACGAAAAAGCTTTCGACAAAATAAGTCATCAAAAGATGTTAAAAGCCTTAACAGAGTGCCGTATAGATCATCGCTATATAAACATGATAAAATACATCTATCAAAATGGGACAGCAAGCGTGAAACTGGCAGATAAAAAGACCAACGTATTTAAAATAAAACGGGGAGTGCGACAGGGAGACACAATTTTGCCAAAATTGTTTACAACATTATTAGAGCATATGTTTAAGAACGCAAATCTGAGTGAAAAAGGAATTAATGTCAATGGAGAAATGCTTAGTCATTTGAGGTTTGCTGACGATATTGTCCTTTTTGCTGACAGAATCGATGATGCAGTATCGCAACTGGAGAAACTATACCTAGCCTCCCTACAAGTTGAATTAAAAATCAACCACACAAAAACACAAATCATGACAAATCTTGTGTTAAGCGAAAAGATTTCAGTAAATGGCATGCATATTGAAGAAACCACCTCTTATAAGTACTTAGGACATGAGATACGCATAGGAAGAGATAATCAAACGTGCGAACTTGTAACGAAAATATTTTGCCTACCACAGGGGCATTAATATAAGGGGCAGAAAATTGGGGGAGAAAACTAATTGGGGTGGAGATAGGGCAAGCAAAATAATCGCTACTGATGCGAACGGCACTCAGGGTTTCGTAGGAGAGCTGGGGTCGTGGATAAGTAAAAGATAGGGGCATTGGAATGGGGCAACTACAAAAAATGAAATAAAGGGCTCTTGGGATAAACAAAATAAAAATAAACAAGAAACACCTCAAGGAATTTAATATAGGGCGCCACTTGAGGTGCCTAATTATGCCTATTACAACCACTAGTTGTAACTAGGGAAATAATTAGAAAACAAAATCAAAACATAAAAAACATATCTTTTTCAAATAAACTCAAAAAGGGTTAGCTCAAAAAAAATAATAAAATGTTAAGACAACAAAATTTAACATTTATTTATGTGTCACCACAAACAGTTACATGGAGAAATACAAAATTCAAAAACTTACATGTGTCATCCATTAACAAACTCCATTGCTACAAAACTTACACAATTGCATGGAGGTTAACCTTTTTAAAAAAAAAAAACAAAACAAATCAACATCAAAAATACTAAAACGAGCTGTCATAAATTAACATTAAATTTCAAAAAAAACTAAACACAAATTGACAGCTTTACTCAAAACCTAAAATTTACAATTTTAAATGTCAACGAAAGCAATTATTATTTTATAAAAAAATGTCTGTCTTTAGTTTAAAATTTGAACAAAATGTTACCTTAATTCACATGATCACACTTAACTTTCTGAAACCATAACTGGAACCTGGAACTGAGGGCTCCACTCTCTCTGCATGACGAAAACCTCCATCTCCAAACTGGCAAAAGCCTTGGATAGAAACGGGAACAAAAAAAACGAGGATGTCCTCCAATCCTCACTCAAAACATTAATAATTGAAGCATTTACTGCTACAAAACCAATAACAAACTGCTACATATTCTTCATAATAAAAGATGAAAACAAAACACTTTACAAATTCGACGTGAATTTGGACATAACGTTGAACCGCTATTCAAAGCTGCTACAACGAGAGTGAAGAAATTCTCTATTAAAATTGAAGGCATACATACAAACGCTGACATAGCAAAATCAACGAAACGGCGTACATATCCTTTTGCGACGCATAAACTTGAAAAGAATTTGCCGAAGTAAAATAAATAAACAACTCTAAAATGGTTTATTTCAACTTGGCCGACCTAAGAAAGAAATGAAAAGATATTTGGGTTTAAATACGTACGAAATATTTTTAGATCTATCAAAAATATATAAGGTGATTTTAATATTTCGTATACGAGGGGACTTCAATATACTTCAAAGAATCAATGAAATTGAAAATTCTACAAACTAAGCCGCCGCATAGGACTCACTTGGGTGGCATTCGGCAAGCTGAGCTATGTTCTTAAATCAGAACTGCCTATGTGTCTTAAAAGAAAAGTCTTTGATCAGTGCGTGTTGCCAGTACTTACATATGGTGCAGAGACATTAACACTAACCAAGAAAGTAAGAAATAAAATTTGTGTTACCCAAAGAGCCATGGAACGATCGATGTTAGGCAGTTGTCGTAGGAATCGAATCACGAACAAGGAAATAAGACGGAGAACAGGAGTGACAGATGCCATAGAAAGAATTATGACCCTTAAGTGGAACTGGGCGGGGCACATACCTAGAATGTCGGATAACAGATGAACATAGCGAATAATACAGTGGAGACCAAGACAAGAAGCACATCGAAGTAGAGGTCGTCCATCAACAAGATGGTTTGATGACATAAAACAAATCGACAAAAATTTGATGCAAACAGCACAAAACAGAAATACATTTTTAACAAAAAGCAACAGTGCAATGAACTGTCCGGGATCTTCATAGTCGAAAAAAAAGTTAAACAGAGTTGCAAATTGTCATCGGTATTATTAAACATAAATATACTCTGAAAACATCTCTAGAGAGGCCTTAGATGAATCAGAAAATGTAATTGCTGTAAATGGCCAACTTATAAACAATATTAGATATGCAAACGATACAGTGTTTCTGGCAGATATTGTGCAGGGGCTTCGAAGGATGATGAATAACGTTGTAGAAACATGTAACATGGCCTAAAACTAAATTGCAAGAATACAATTAAGGATACTTGGGATCACAGCTACGAAATAAAAACTTATATAAAAAAGCCAGAAGCTCTTTTAACAGCCTTAGGAAGATTATCTGCAACGTATCTTTAAGTATTAATATACGCATAAGAATTAATAGATGTTACGTCTTTAGTGTCCTCCTCTATGGAGTAGGAACTGGAGCCTTACAGAAGATGCCATAAAAGCGATTAGAGGCATTTGAAATGTGGTGCTACCGACGTATGTTGAGGGTCTCATATATACACCACACAAGTAACATAACTATTCTCCAGAGGCTAAGAAAAGACAAAGAAAGAAAATTGGCTTACTTTGGCCACATTATGCGTAATAATAAATACCGACTTATACAGTTGATTCTAAAAGCAAGATTGACGGTAGGACAGGCCCTGGACGTAGAGGTATATCCTGGCTGGCCAATCTTAGAAAGTGGACTGGTCTAACCTCAACTTATCTATTTTGAGCTACTGTGAATAGAATAAGATGGGTCAATGTGACCATTATCTCTAAAAGATAGGCGCATTTAGAAGAAGAGGTTTTATTAAACAGAGCACGATTAAAAAAATTACTTGATAATAAATTTTTCCGACAATGATCCTCTCCATAAAAGTAATTGTTAATTTAGTGCTTAAATCCGAAGTGGTAGCACAGGCGTTGAACATATTGCACCCACACCAGAGTCTTAGGAAAATAGTTTGAATTATATCCAGAATAATTCCAAAATATCTTATCTTATTTGATACTGAATATAAGGTACCATTTACAATTATATTATTAATATAAATGTAATCAATAGGTAGATTATGTCTTGTAATGATGGTTACACTAGATTTGTGAAAGATTTAAGAAAAACTTAAGAAGAATTCAAATTTCAAAGTAGTTAGCTGTATAAGTGACGTGTGCTAATTTTTTGTTATTATTATAAACCACAAAATTGTCAGCATACTGTATTATATTTGAATTATTTTTTCATTGTGTATTTCATTTTTAAAAATACTAAACAAAAGGAGAGGGGTAATAGAGACCTATGGTAAACCTGTGGATGATCGTCTGGCACCTATTACCGAATTTTTATTCGACCTTACATAAACTTTTTTTTGTACTAAAAGATTGCACAAGACATAACATACTCTCGCAAGAACATTTGACTAAAGCAACATAATGATACTCATTGCATCGTTGATCCATTCGTATATCTAAAAACTCAGCACCTAAATGGTTATTTGAAAAACATAACTGAATATCTGTTGTTAAATAAGAACAACATTGTGATTTTTTTGTGATTTGGAGATTGGTTAAACTACAGTTTTCCACCTCCACAGCACATATCGTTAAAAATTTCGTACACAGAGTGTACAAAGTTAAGTACATTAGTGGTATGCCCATATTTGTACATTTTTTCTTCCATTTGTTGAGTTCTGCTTCGAGGTATATTTTGAATATTGTTGGGGATATACAGCATCCTTGTCTTAGTCCTTTATTCACTTTAAATCCCGGTGTTATCAGATTTCCTATTTTAGTTCTGGTTGTTTATTGGTAGTACAACGTTTTTACCGCTTCAATCAATTCTATATTTATATTTGTTTTCCCCAGGGCCTCCCATAATTTATCAAGCAGGACACTATCATATACTTTCCTGAGGTCTACGAACGTCAGGTAGACTTTTTGGCCACGATCAACTTTCTTTTCAATTATCTAAGTAATAGAGAAGACATGGTCTATTGTAGATCAACCTGCACGAAAACCAGCCTGTTCTTCGGCTTCCATATCTTGGAAGCCTTTCTTTCTTCTATTCGATTTTTTATTATGTTCCCTTATATTCTGCTAATACTATTAGTATATACTATATACTAGTAGTAGTACTACTAGTAGTAGTAATACTACTAGTATAGTGCTAATACTACTAGAATATTACATTACAAACCTTATAGCAAATGACCAGACATTATGAAAGGCGACTAAAAAGCTTAAGAAACCATACACAACTATCCCTCCTGTTCGTGAACCAAATAGGTAATGAGCCTATTCCAACAAAGAAAAATCGGTCATCTTTGCTAAACCTCTTACACATGTATTTTAAACAGAGCCAGCAGATCCTGATGAAGAAGTTGAAGAAATAATTAGAGCAGCATATCAAATGTCCCTCAAAATTAGGTTTTACTCATATAGAAGTCAAGAAAGAAATAAACAAACTCAAGTCACGAAAGGCTCCAGGTTATGATTTAATCTCGGCACAAATAATAAACTAACTTCCTCGAAAGACCATAACTTTGCTAACAGTTATATTTAATAGCATTCTAAGCTTATCATATTATCCTGAAGGTCTTGAAGAAAAGAAATAGTGTAACGCTGTATTTCGAGACATCTCACAAGCGTTTGACAAAGTCTGGCAGAGAGGTCTGCTTTACAAAATAAAAAAAGCACTATCCAGTAATTATTTGCTCCTACTTCAATCCTACATATCAAATAGATATTTCTCTGTAAAATTCTAGTAAAGACCTACAATTAAACCTTTGTCCTAATACCTGCGGTGTTCCACAGAGTAGTGTTTTAGGGACGCTGCTTTTGTTTCTCTACACAGCGGATATACCATAGACTAATAATACTACAATTGCTTCCGTTGCTGAAGACGTAGCAATACTAGCTGTAAATGAAATTCCTATACAAGTCTAACAAACCCTGCAACATCATCTAAACATACTCAGTGATTGATATCCGAAATGAAGAACAAAAGTAAATAAAACAAAATCAACTTAAATAACATTTATCCACCGTTACCACATATGCCCACCTCTAAGAATGGAAAAGTAAGAATAGCAACAGTAACAAAACAATGATACCTTGGCCTCTATCTTTACCAACGGCTTACTTAAAAAAAACATCCAGGTCAAAAGAAGACAGCTCGACTTAACATTCTGGCAAATGTATTAGCTCCTTGGACATAAATCAAAATATCCATAACAAAATTCTTTTATACGAAGTCATACTCAAACTTATCTGGTTTTTTACTACACTACGCTACATGGAGCTAGGCAAAGCCCACATTCTAAAGCGCTATGATCGATAGTGGATGCACCATGGTACGTAAGTAATCGAACACTTCACTACGACTTAAAGATTCTTTTCTTCGGAGAAGAAAGTCATCATGCCACGGAAACACAAAATAAACGTATCTTATATATATATATATATATATATATATATATATATATATATATATATATATATATATATATATATATATATATAAAGAATTAAATCTTTTAGCGAAAGCCGCTATCGCTTTATATATTATTAAATGGCCAACTATATGGCCTAGGAGACAAATTCGTTAAACTTCCCGTGCTCGAATTGGTATCACTAAAGTGTTATGATCATTTCGGCCTATCCCAGCCATCGTCAGACACTTGGGCTGATACAAATTCAAACTCGGAAAGTAAAACGAATGTCTCCCAAATCTTCACTACCGTGTAGTTAGCTAATAAAGGCGCCCTCTACTTTGAAGGCCGTGAACGAAACGATATAATAATCGTTTTCTGTATCCTTTATGCTATGCGAAATGTGTAAAGAATTAAATCTTTTAGCGAAAGCCGCTATCGCTTTATATATTATTATAGGCCAACTATAGGCCATATAGTTGGCCATTAATAATATATAAAGCGATAGCGGCTTTCGCTAAAAGATTTAATTCTTTACACATTTCGCATAGCATAAAGGATACAGAAAACGATTATTTATATCGTTTCGTTCACGGCCTTCAAAGTAGAGGGCGCCTTTATAAGCTAACTACACGGTAGTGAAGATTTGGGAGACATTCGTTTTACTTTCCGAGTTTGAATTTGTATCAGCCCAAGTGTCTGACGATGGCTGGGATAGGCCGAAATGATCATAACACTTTAGTGATACCAATTCGAGCACGGGAAGTTTAACGAATTTGTCTCCTAGGCCATATAGTTGGCCATTTAATATATAAAGCGATAGCGGCTTTCGCTAAAAGATTTAATTCTTTACACATTTCGCATAGCATAAAGGATACAGAAAACGATTATTTATATCGTTTCGTTCACGGCCTTCAAAGTAGAGGGCGCCTTTATAAGCTAACTACACGGTAGTGAAGATTTGGGAGACATTCGTTTTACTTTCCGAGTTTGAATTTGTATCAGCCCAAGTGTCTGACGATGGCTGGGATAGGCCGAAATGATCATAACACTTTAGTGATACCAATTCGAGCACGGGAAGTTTAACGAATTTGTCTCCTAGGCCATATAGTTGGCCATTTAATAATATATATATATATATATATATATATATATATATATATATATATATTATTATATATCCGGTTTTTTTAGGCGTTACGCCCGTCCGGTAGGGATCTATGGAGGAGTATCACCGAGCCGCAAGCCCTTATCTCTTGCCGTACTGCTCCACCATAGGCCGATCAGATCCCAGCATATTCTAGTCTAAGCCGCAGATTCATCTAGAATTTTAAACTGCTGCGTTAGACTTTTTGTTTTCTGTACACCGAGCTGGGGCTCGATCCCACATCCACTGAACCATTCGACAGTGAAGCGAATGAGAGGCAGCCGCACAGCCCGCTGAGCTATCTGACCGACATATAACCGACATATAAACGTATCATTCACCATGAAAATGAACTATTGTGGGAATTATTTAACAATGGTCCAGTCACAAAAAGACTAGATAAAGAGACTTACGTCAAAACCAAACCACAAAAGACTTAGGTGAGACAACATTGGATGTCTCTTCTTCACGCCCAAAACCTGTAATAACATTTACTTATACTCTGTAATGATGAAGATTGTAAATAAAGAAATAAAAAAGTCCTAGCAGCTCTAAGTTTTATTCAAATTTTTTAACTCGCATTATCCGTTTCTGTTCAATTGACTAAAAAATATTAAATCGCCAAGAACAATATTTACATTAATTCGTACTAATTTTGTTTTTGCAATTAGGCTAGTTAGATCTTTTTCACTTAGAGTTTTTGCACCATCGAAGTGCAAGTCCAATAGAAATATCAAGAAAGATTAAAGTTGACTGATACACCAAAAACAAAATACTGTGAAGACCGTAAAAAGTGGACTAAATTAGACAATACAACTAAACTATCCCATACCTAATGGAAATATTTTAGAGTACCGATATTTTTTATTAACATTTATTTCTAAAAAATATATATTTGTTCTTGTAGTAATTATTAAATTTATACCACAAACACAGACTTGCTGTTTATTTTTAAATAGTACGCCTCTATTTTTGCTTTCAGGGGAAAATTGTATTGTTACATTATTCATTATGTTCTTTGTATTTAATGTCTCTAAAATTAGATTATGACTGCAAAAATTTTCATGGATAATTAGATTTTTCTTAGCACTTGAACTTTGGTTACTTAAAATGTGCATCTTAAACAACTTTTGTAATGAATTTTGTACTTGACACAAACGAGTAGATGTTGTTTCAGAAAGCTCCAGTGGATTATGAGGAGACACCTGAGAATTAAGCGCTTATATTTTGCATTTTCGAATAAATAAGCAATTTGAATAATGTAGTGCAGCTGTAAAACTATTAAGTCTAAATACAAAAGTTGTAATTTACATTTTCAAGATTAAATAGAGCTTCAATATTTAAGTAATTCATAGAATATCGTACGATATGCAATAAAACAGCAATCGGAGGTGAAATTCAATATTTATTTTTTAGATCTGCTTAATTTAATTTGTTTATATTTATTTCAAGAAAACAATATTTTTGTTTTATTTTAATTATCGATTTTTTTTCCTAGATAATCTCTTCTATATTTCAGTGGCATTTCTGAAGCTTTAACTTATAAAGCATTAATTGAATTGATTTCATAGCACCTAAACAAACCCGTAAAATTGTATCTTAGGATCTAATCAGATGCAGGACCATGTAGTATATAACCAGAATCTATAATCGATCTAATATAAGAAGTCTGTCTGTTTGAGTTTTTAATTTGTTTTCGAGTACTAGAAATAATATTCACTAATAATTTTTACCGTGATGGACGATGTGTCTGCTTTGCAAGCTGTAGGAAGCTCATTGGTAAATATTTTAATTTAGTTTCGCCAAATAGGAAATATTAGAATTTCTAATGTTGTTAAAAGTAAAGATGTTTCAACACCACCTCTCCATTTGAGATTCATTTAAAAAAATCATTTATGACATTTGTTTAGCTTAAACTCAATATCTGATTTTTATGTTAGTTTGTGATGAAGTATCATCCACAAATATTTGATCTTCTTCAAGTGCCCCCTCCGCTACGGAGTTTGGCAATCATCATAGCGATTCGTATCTTTGAAGCTGTTGCTTTAAATAATTGGTTAGATGTGCACTGGAACCAGTCTCTTAAATTGCGCAGCCAAGATATACATCGTCTTTCCACGCTTCGTTTGCTCTGAATCTTTCTTTGGATAATTAACTGGGGCAATCGGTACTTTTTCCCTCTCATCACATGACCAAGATATTCCAGCTTTCATCAAATATTTGATGGAAGTTTGCAAATTATTCTCATGATTTCTTAGTTGAAATTTATCTATTATTGGTTATGTCGTGTAAAAATCCAAATACTAGATTTGTTTAGAGAAATTTCAAATCCATTTTGTTGAAACCATTTTTTTGATATGTATTTCACCTAATATTGGTATACAATTATCATATTTTTGTGAACAAGAAAATCATCAACATATTGTATTATCTTTAAAGTACAGTTTTTAATGTGAGTGTTATGCAAATTTGGAAATTTTTGACTAATTTTTAAAAACCATATGCCCTTTCTGTGATCATACATATTGCAATTAAGTTTTTTCCGTAAACGTGTGCTTAATATCTGTCACTTCACACAAGTTTTATGGGCATCTAAAGTACTGCTTTTTTTTATTGTGGACTACTTTATTAAATATTTGTAATATTTAAGTAAGCTATTTGATATGTTTGGGAGGTATTATATGATGGGATATGTAATATTATCTAATCGTTGACTTGTGTTATTTCGGTTTTTACTATCATATTTTAGTTCTCTAAAATTAAAAGGTTCTAACAGAAAATAGTTTTACTAATTTAAAACATCGCTGTAACCTTTAGGTAATTGGACTGATGGAGGAGCAAATTGATCAAAAATTTCATCGACTAATGTATTATTATCACGTGTATTAGAGATAGGTTTTCTATTCATGGTATTGGTTTGATTCAATAATGCTCTGAAGAAGGAGTATTCTTGTTTCAGTTGGAGACAAATGTTTTCTTTATCTATTGCTTTAAATTTTTTTATTTCTTGTCATGATATCTGGTTATATCAAGTAATTTTCAAAGTTAGGGTTTTGTTTATAATTTGATAGTGCTACTTTTTTCTCTTTGATAATATCGTTAAAATTGTATTTCACCAAGGCGGAGAATTTCGAATTTTGCCTTTAAACGCTTTATATTGTGGAATTGACAGTTGAGCTGCCTAATTTATACAATCAATCAAAAAATAATATTTCTCTGACATATTCTTCATTTGGTGACATTTATTAAAAAATTGCTAGGCTGAGATTTCGTACACTGGCCTTCCTTATTATTGTTCTGAAGCTATTTTCTTGTGGCATTTTAAATCAATTACTATTTTGATGGGAATACGCCAAACTTGAAGTTTAACATAAATTTCGATTTCCGCTTCAGAACTCGTTTTCAAAATACAAGCATTAATAAATTACTAAAAAACAAATTTTATTTTTTTTTAATTTTAATTTGTTTAATTTATTAATGTTTGTATTTTGAAAACGATTTCCGAAGTGAAAATTAAAACGTCAATAAACTTATTTTAAACTTTAATAATTGTGGCTTATTCCCAATAAAATAGTAATAGCCTTGCTCATATTCCATTTACTTTACGGGATAACTTCCTTAGGCAAATAAATGTTTTTAATCTCTATATATAAATCATAAAATGATTTGATCCCAGAGTATGTGGATATATAGACTAAATAATTTAATTGACTAGATCTGCCGTAAAAACGTAACATCAATAACTGACTTATTCTAAGGCTTAAAATAATGGGTTTTAATTATAAATTACTATAAAATTGAGATCACCTGCAGTTCTAATAAGTTGTGTTCCAATTGCATAATTATAACAAGATCTGACCTGTGAGAATATGGTTATCCAATCACTTACTGTGCTTTTTCATTTAGAAGGTTTTATGTAGACAGAAATCTTAGTTTAATTGTTTTAAATTTAGTATTGATGCCATAGACTTATATTTCATTATTGCGAACTAGAATAGCTAGATTAATTACTAATAAACTGGGAATAAGCCACAATTAAAGATAAAAATACGTTTATTGACGTTTCAATTTCCACTTCGGAAATCGTTCTCAAAATACAAACAGTAAATTAAACAAATTTTTTTTTTTTTTTTTTTTTTTTTTTTTTTTTTTTTATTAGCTTCAGAACAATAGAATAGCTAGGCCTCCAAAGCTATCTTCTCTATATCTTTCATTACGATTAAAACCATTAAAAGAATGTTAAGAGTCATTTTTTAACCATGTTCACTAACAAGCAAAATATTAATTAATTAATTGTTTAAATATTGTATTAAATTGCAATTATTTGACGTAATAAATTTAACTTACTTATTTTTTAAATATCTTATCCATCTTGTCAGTTTAAAACACCTTTCCAACTGTCTCTGTCTTGTGCGGCTTACATCCAGTTACTGCTAACACGTTTCAGGTCATCAGTCCATCTGCTGGTATGAGGCCTCTACTCCATAGTGCTTCTTATCTCTTCCTCTACGTGACAGTACGTTTTCTCCATACATAATTTGGCGACGTGTCCTGCCCATTTTCATTTTAGCGACGTGACTTTTTCGATAGCGTCTGTTATTTTTATTCTACGATATATTTCTTTGTTTGGCATATGATCTCTCATGAGAGACACTTGGCGTTCCATAGCCCTTTGATTCATGCAAATTATGTTTACTACCTTTTTTGTAAGTGTAAATGTTACGGCTCCATAAGTGAGTACAGGTAACCCACTGATGAAGGATTTTTCTTTTGAGGTATAAGAGTTCTAATTTAAATACATAGTTTAGTTTACCAACCCATGCCCAGGTTACTCATTAATCACATGTGAGCTTTTATGTCTGGTTATTTCTGTCGAACCAAATTTCATCGTAGTATTTATCCAGTATTTATACATCGCATTATGCTCAACACCGTTTCCATTAACAGCAATATTACGAGTTAATACGAGAATATTTTGTCTTTCTCTTCAAGTGCCCTCTCCGTAGTCTCTCCAAATATTTGTGAATGATACTTCATCATAAACTAACATAAAAATCACAAATTGAGTTTAAGGTAGACAAATGTCATAAATGATTTTTTGAAATAATTCTCAAAATATGGTGGAGAGCTGATGTTGAAACATCTTTACTTTTAACAACATTAGAAATTCTAATATTTCCTTTTTGGCGAAACTAAATTAAAATTTTTACCACTGGGCTTCCTACAGCTTGCAAAGCAGACACATCGTCCATCACGGTAAAAATTATTAGTGAATATTATTTCTAGTACTCGAAAACAAATTAAAAACTCAAACAGATTTCTTATATTAGATTGATTATAGATTCTGGTTATATACTACATGGTGTTGCATCTGATTAGATCCTAAGATACAGTTTAACTGGTTTGTTTAGGCGCTATGAAATCAATTCAATTAATGCTTTATAAGTTAAAGCTTCAGAAATGCCACTGAAATATAGAAGAGATTAACTAGAAAAAAATCTATGATTAAAATATAACAGAAATATAGTTTTCTTTATATAAATATAAACAAATTAAATTAAGCAGATCTAAAAAATAAATATTGGATTTCACCTCCGCTTTGTAAAGCACTTCGCAGTATGTTGAAATGTGATCCTGGTTTAAATACAGATGGTAGCTTAAACTTTGAAGATTTTCATTCCTTATTCCATTCCGCAAAAGTATTAGTACCAAGTTATCATAAAAATTGTAGCTGTTAGTTTCAATATTTTAAGAAGTTTCTTGGAATATTTCGCAGAATCTTCAATTATTTACACAGACGCCTTGAAGTCTACGTTTGGCACTGGATGTGCATTTTATGTTCTCAAGCAACATAAAAAAGTATTTAAATTAAATTTTCAGCGCTAAAGCAATTGCAATTTACAAAGCATTGTTACATCTTAAAGATACACAATACATTTTTGTAGTTATAATTGTTACTGAGTTACTTTTTGCACTGGTAGCTATTCAGACAAAAAATTTTCCACATTCTAAGTTATGTCTTTAAAATTAAAAAAATAATTTATAAAATCTATAAAAAAGAGAGAGAACTACATTTTTCGTGTATTAAAAAATACCTGCAAAATATTGATAAAGAACAATGGAAATGAACATAAAATAAATCCAGCAAACACATTTCCTCCAAATATGCGATGATTGCGATGATGATGATGAACGACAGCTGTCAGACAAATAAAGGATGGAAAGACTCCGGGACTTGATGAAATTCCTGCAGAACTGCTGAAGTTATTAGATACAGAAAACATATGAATAATAACTGATATATTTAATGAAATATACAAGGCAGGAAAAATACCATTAGAGTGGCTCAAATCGGAGTTCGTACCATTGCCCAAAAACAAGGAGCAAAAGTTTATAAAGTTTATAGGACAATAAGCCTAATGAGCCATCTGCTGAAGCTGTTTTTAAAGGTCATTCACAAAAAAATTTACCGGAAATGCGAGGAACAAATTGCGCCCAATCAGTTTGGATTTGTGAACGATGTTGGTAAGAGTGAAGCTTTATTTAGCGTGCAGATCTTGTTTCAGAAATGTAAAGATGTCAGCTGTAATGTTTTTGCATGCCTGATTGACTACAAGAAGGCTTTCGATAGGCATTCAGACGTTCAGGCATGAACAAATGATGGAAGTGCTGACGAGATCAGGGATTGATGGAAGAGACTTAAATTATAGCTAATCTGTATTGGAATCAATCAGCGGTACTTCGAATAGATGGAGAATATACGGATGAGGTCAAAATCTTAAGGAGAAAAGGACATTTTTGAAGAAGCCCTAAAAGATATTGATGAATGCATCTCAATAAATGGAGTCAAGCTCAATAACCTGCGGTATGCAGATGATACAATAGTGTTTTCCAATACCATAGAAGGGCTGCAAAACTTAATGAACAGAATAACGGAAACAAGTAAACATATGGACTGGATATAAACACCAGCAAAACCAAGCTAATGATCATCAGCAAGCAAAACATAACTGGAGCAAATCTGTATGTGAACCAAATGAGAATTAAACGTGTCTCACAATACAACTACTTGGGAACTATAATCAATGAGTCGTGGGACAATACCCAAGAGATTAAATGTCGCATCGGAAAGGCCAAAAGTGCATTCTTGACTATAAGCTCTGTGTTCAAAAGCCATGACCTCACCCTGAAAACAAAAATAAGGCTCCTTAAATGTTACGTGTACTCAGTGCTTCTGTATGGAGTAGAAACGTGGACAGAAACTATATCAAAACTTCAGGCTTTTGAATTATGGTTATACAGAAGAATCGTGAAGATACCATGGACAGACAAAGTCACCAATGACAATTACTGCGTAGGATGAACACAACCGCGGATTTGATCAAAATTGTGAAGAGCCGTACTTGGGACATATAATGAGAATAATGAGACATATAATGAGACATATAGTGAAGAGTACTTGGGACATATATTGAGAAATCAAGGCAGATACGAGCTATTCTAATGCATTTTTCAGCATAATATTGAAGAAAAAGCCCCAGGACAAAGAAGAATATCCTGGCTTGCTAACCTGAGAGCATGGTATAGAAAGACCTCAACACAGCTATTTCGTATAGCAACCAATAAAATCATTATAGCCAGAATAATCGCCAACGTTCGGAACGGACAGGCACCCTAAAAAGAATGCGATGATTCAACTTAAAGTACCTAATAAATACTGGTTTAAAAATTAGTCTGTTCCGCGTCAATATATAACCTCTATAATTAGAATAAAATTTGGACATGCCTGTTATCCTTCAGATTTAGCTATCGAGTAAAAAGACAAAAGAAGAAATCTAATCGTTATGAAAAGGAGACCAAAATTCACAAACGTAGCCTCTTAATATGGCGGACATATTAACAGTAGCTATAAAATATTTTTCAGAATGTGTCTTAGACGAGAATGTTTTAATTAAATATTAACGACAATAGTCTAAAATGTGACACAGTTGTTAAAAAACTTAAATATAAATAAGAATTCATGTGAGAGTTGGAAAAACAATACCCACCTAAATTTGATTTCTTAAACAAGAAAAGAAGCACTCTTTCCTTATTTAATGTGGCCTCTTAAAATGATACTTCCCGTCTAACAATATTTTTGCCCCTACTACCTTCACATTCCCTCTTCTGTCTTTTTGCTCGATGGATTTAGCTAAAATTGATGTTTAAAATTTAAACTTATATCCAGATTGCCCAACAGATGGAGATCTAAATCTAAATCATCACTTTTTAACCTTCCATTACTCGCGCCAATTTTCTGTGATCAAATACTCACACGGTGCACAAGGGTGGGTCAGAAATATATGTTTTTAATTGTGTACAATTATCTTATTTACTGAATATATGATCATATAATTTTGTAGATATGCGTTTGTTCCAACATTATATTACTTTAATGAAAAGTTAGCTAGTTTTCATATTGATCCATTAATATGTACAAATGTACTTAAGAAACTTAAAGATATTAATGCAATACATAACAAAGTAAAAATAAATAGTAATTGTAACATAAAAATAAGACATATAGTAAAGAATTTATTATATTATATTAAGAAATACATTTTTATAACATAAATTACACAATGGTGTAACATGTTCCAAACACAGATATTTTGTGCATATTGTAGCGTTTTTTATTTAAAGTGTATAGAAAAGATTTCTGTGTTACGCTCCTGTTGTTTTTACCAAAGAAAACAATCGAAATAATATTTCAAGTTTTTTTGACGAGATTTTTAAATGCGTATTAACGCTGGAAATATGTTTTTATCTCTGTGTTGCAATGTTAGGTGAAACAACAAGTTTTTTGTCGCCAAAGAGGTATTATGTTACATGAAGTCCCCCTAATATTCCGGTTAGAATAATCAATAATGCGTATATTTCTACCGATTCAAAAGTAAATATAGATGTTTTTTGTCTGTGTTTAGATTCAAATATCGAACCTTTTGTTACAGTCAGGTAGAACTCCGGTTTAAATACGTGCTATTTTGTTAATTTGTATTATGTAAATTTATGATGCCCCCTGATAAAAAAAAGGTTTTATTTGTCTTTCATCGTTAGGAACGAATAATAAGGGAAGATTGTTTGTTTTAAGTTTGTGGGCGACAGGCTAGCTGCAAGACGGAAGGAAATTTTTTTGGCTTGGAATTTGTAAAATGTAACGAAGCAAAAAGAAGTCGAGATTTAAGTTCCAAGCAGGGTAGACGTGCTACAAAGTAGAGTCTAAGATTTGATTTGAAATGGGGCAGACATGTGACAATTGAGTCAAAGATTTGAATTTGAAAAGGGAGTCGACATTTAAGTTCCAAGCAGGGTAGACGTGCTACAAAGTAGAGTCTAAGATTTGATTTAAAATGGGGCAGACATGTGACAATTGAGTCAAAGATTTGAATTTGAAAAGGGAGTCGAGATTTAAGTTCCAAGCAGGGCAGACGTGCTACCACGTAAGGTCGAGATTTAAGTTCCTGTTCCATTCGTTTTGAAAGTTTTGTCCGAGTAGCTTCCCCAGAGATGTAAAGTTTTAAAGTGTTTGTATAAAAAAACATTAAGGTAACAATTCAATATATTAATTTTTCAAAGTAAAGACAGATATTTTTTGGCTAAAGTAATAATTGCTTTCATAACAAATTAAAAAATTGTATTGTTATGACAATTTTAATTTGATTATTATGTAGAAATGATATTTCATATTTATATAAGGTTAAATTTTATTATGTTTTCATTAACAAGGATATCCATAAAATGATAATTTTATTGGCCATAATATAGTAAACAAAAAACATGTAAGTTTTTGTTATTTGTATTATGTTATATGATATGTTTCTTTTATAATATGTATTTTTGATCTGTTTTGTTAGAGACAAAAATAAATGTTTAATTTGTTTCTCTGATCTATTTTGAGTTTTATTTGAAAAAGATATTTTTTCTATATTTTTGATGTTTTATAATTATTTCCCTAGTTACAACTAGTGGTTGTAATAGGTATAATTAGGCACCTCAAGTGGCGCCCTATATTAAATTTCTTGAGGTGTTTCCGTTTATTTTCATTCTGTTTGTCCCAAGAGAATGTATAAGTACCCTTTTATTTCTTTTTTTTTGTAGTTGCCCAATCCAACCCCCAATATCTTCAACTTATCCACGACCCAGCTCTCCAACAATCAACTGAGTGCCGTATGCACTTGTTTCGATTATTTTGTTTGCCCAATCTTGTCCCCCCATATTCTTACCCTGTGGTAAGCAAAATAGTCGTTACAATATTGGGCAATAATATTTTGTTTTCCTATTTATCTGCCAATCACAAACAGCACAGCAACCATGAGTGCCAGGTGTTTCGTCATGACTAGTACTTGTTTCGCTGGCAAGTCACATATTTTCCTATGCCTCATTCTGATGGTTCTGGGTAAGTTGGTAGACATAGCTAACTTTTTGATAGTCCCTGGCTAGTAACATCGAGAATTACAGTAAAAATTATTTACGTGGTGTTTTAGATTATCCAATAGTACAGTCTCTTGTAGTATAAACTACAAAAGAGTGTATGTCTGCTATAGTCAACAAAATAAGAAAAGGAACCATAGACCATCGTCTTATGACAGGGCGCAATTATATATAATTTATCCATCACATTTACTCCGCTCTTCGTCTCATTCTATGTAATTATTATCTCAGGTTTATTTGTCATAGGATCAATATCATCTCCATGGTGCATGGTAGAGATGAGTATGTAACGATAAGATTACTTTATCGTTACTGAGAGATTAAAATTATTTAATTCTGCCTGTAAGGTATGCAACCAACTATACATAGACTTGTATTAAATAATTATATACGTATCTTTGGGCAAAAGTGTTTATTAATCGGTCAAATTGCTTACCTATAATTTTCGCTTAGCGTGGAACTAACGGAAGTCAAAAGCGTAAAGAGTCACTTTCTATTCAACTTTTGAACGGGACAGAGGATTCTCCAGCGACCAACGCCACGTGGTTCTTGAGTTATGAGGAAAAATTCAAAGTTTGTTCAGAGGCCAATTTAATTTACAGAAGGCGTGTTTTTTTATGAGTATTGGAAGTTTTGAAAAAGAAGATTTTAGTTTAATTAGTGGAATATTGCTGCGTTGAGTGAGTTTCATTTTAATTAAAGTAAACCATTTTTTTATTAAACCACCTTCTTTTATATATAAGTATACATCTAGTTACAGAAAAACATAGATAGCAGCAGCAATAAAGTCACTAGGTGAAGTTGAAGTAACAGGGAGCTGCTTTATTGGACATCGGTAAGGATATAGATGGTTAAAAAATGTAGATCAAAAGCAGATATACAGATGAACGATAGACAATAAATAGATAACAAAGTGTTACAATTTGATAAAAAAACAACACTGAATATAGCTAAACTGCAAAACAAAATGGGCGCCAATAGGTTTGAACTAAACAACATTTCCCTCAAAAACATCAGAAAAATACACGGCAGAAAACATATCAACAAATTATCAACAGAAATTATGAAAATTACCATATTTAACCATAAGAAAAAGTTATATATTTAATAAAATACTTTAGAAGAATTATTATATTATCGTCTATAGTAAAATTGAAATAATTGATATCGTCTCTTGGACAGATTCGAACTTAGTTATAAGGGTCGAATCGTTTTATAATGCCCCTTTGTCCACTTCTTATCGATCGACGATGATAAAAATATACTAAAACGTTGAAGTTGTGAAGTAAAAGTGTTGTTTTTATTGACAGAAACTACTAATTATACTATATGATGTTGGTTAGGTAACTACTTATTACAAACTGCATAAGCTCAAATATCCAATTTATAATCTCACAAATAATGTATACATCAGCACAGAGGTTAATGCTTCTATCATACTAACAAACTTTGAACTATGAGTTTACAATACAATTTAACATATGCCTTAATTGCAACACTTAGGAAGTTCAATTAGAAAAATATATTATTCGACAATTTATTAACAGCTGAATTTACTTTAATAATTATTAAAATATCACTCGATATAGTTTTATAATATCCCAATTATACACAGTGACACTATAAATAATTAAGAAGTTAGGAATAATGTAAGATTACAAATTAAGGTATTAATTTTTGATTGAACATATTGGTCACTATATGAAAGAAACAAACGACCATTAGAAAATATCTAAACATATATAAAATATGAAATAATAACACTATAACAATAATCATAATACTAATTTATTCGGTTTTTGAATTATTATCTCACCCCAGCAGTGCTATCTATAACTTGATTATTTAGAATTTATGTTTCAGCTAAACTATCTAATGCAAATCTATGCTTTTAAATGGGTACATTTATTTATTAACTTTCAACATTATGCTTATATAATAAGATTATGGTTAAAGACTAAATTATGTTTATGTCCGTTTATAAATCCAGTTTTATAGAAAAAATGCACTGCTCTAAATGATAATAAATATTCAAAAACTTAGAGTTTTATCCTGACGTTTACATGTATGTTCCGACTTCCTTCTTAGAACTGCAACTTAAACTGGTGAGCTGGATCTCTGGATGCTGCTAGATTTTTCTGCTGGAACTTGGACCTCTAAACTGCTGGAACAGTAGACTTAAGGACTGCTATTGAGGTTCTCTGGTAATCAAAGGCTCTACTAAGTCTTCTACCCCTAATTTCGGTTCTTTCTGGTCTTTTTACTTATTTTTTATTTTCTCCACACTTCGAATTCGATCGTCGATCTTGTACGAAACTCGAAAACAGCTATTCAGGTCGCTAAGGGTCGTCTCCTTCGAAGCTCCAATCCAATTAACGTCCTTTTGATGTTATTATAAGGACCAATATAAAGATTCGAACGTAGTTATAAGGATCGAATCGTTTTATAATGCCCCTTTGTCCGCTTCTTCTCGATCGACAATGATAAATACAATAAAACGTTGAAGTTGTGGAGTAAAAATGTTGGTTTTATTGACAGCTACTACTAATTACACTATATGATGTTAGTTAGGTAACTATTATAATAGACTGCACTCAAATGAGCTCAAATCCCCAATTTATAATCTCACAAATAATGTATACATCAGCACAGAGGTTAATGCTTCTATCATACTAACAAACTTTGAACTATGAGCTTACAATACAATTTAATCTAGGCCGTAATTGCAACACTTAGGAAGTTCAATTAGAAAAATATATTATTCGACAATTTATTAACAGGTGAATGTACTTTAATTATTAAAATATTACTCGATATAGTTTTACAATGTCTTAATTATACACAGTGAAACTATAAAAGATTAAGAAGTTAAGAATAATGTGAGATTACAAATTAAGGGATTAATTTTTGATCGAACATCTCTACTCAAAAATAAAGAAATACGTCACAATAAAAAATATTGTTTAGTAAACTTTCAAACACACATAAATTATAAAAATATAAACAATAAACATTATTTATTAGTACTTAAAATACTTAAGCTTCGTAGTAATAAACTTGTATTAATAAAAAACAAATAGTGACACATACATCTATCAATAAACATACTTTAAAACAGATTGTAGTCATTTGTTTAATATAAATTATAAACGGAAATTCTTTAATTAAAACTTTTATATCTGACAACAAAAAAAAATTAAAGATCAAATGTATATTTGACCACAATCTGAACGAATATCATCAGCCATTGTTATGTTTTACTTAAATTAACGATACACAATTGTAATGTTACATTTAATAACATAGGTACTGAAAAAAAAATTCTCAACAAAAAATGATAAGAGTTACTGTGCCTAACACCAAAAAACCAATATACCAATATTAAATATTCACTCACAATAGTTTGTTGACTTTAGAAGATAAATGTAGAAATACAATATCTTTGCCTCTTCAGCAAAAATATTGATAAGTGCGGTTGGCCTAGACATGACAGAAGGACGTTGTCTGTGAATACCAGCGGCAACAAGTGAATTGCCAAAAAAAGGATATCTTACTACCACAATTAATTACGAGTGAACGACATATCACAAAATAGTGAGTTTCACTAGATGGTCACTGAACAACAAATATGTACGTCTAAATGCATATTGATACAAATAATAACTGGCAACTGACAACTAAATCAGATAGTGGCTTTTAAAAAATTAGGCCTACGCTAATTAATTTTAGGAAAGGTACTGTGGTTCAAAATATTTGTCCCCATGAGAAAATTATACACTTTAGAACGCTTTTAACTAAAAACCAATAAAATTTTATAAGGCATTACGTATAATTAATACTTGAATGGAGTAGTTTAAAAGAAAACGTATTCGTTTATCGAATTCTGGAAAGGCCTTTTAAAAACAAAGGTTTTTTAAATACTTATACGTATTCGAAGCGATAAAAATTAAAAATTTCTCTAGACATAGTATTGAAATTGAAAATGCAGGCCAGTAATAAAAAAATTATGCATGACAAATTGTTATATAGATATATATATATATATATATATATATATATATATATATATATATATATTATATATATATATATATATATATATATATATATATATATATATCGCTTGGTTTATTTACCTTTCTGTTTGTTTCTGCTACCACTTTTATATTTGCACTTAATACACTATATACTTCAAATTTTCTCATTTTTAAAAAGTAAATATTATCGACAAATTCGCTTTTTATTCGAGAGATTAGAAGTTTTTATATTGCATTATAGGGTTCATCAAGACATTTATAGGATATATATCTATAGATCTAAGACATGTCGATGTTAAAATGCTTAGGCGTGGAACCACTATTTCTATGGATCTTTTCAAGAAAAAAGACTTCACAGTTATACAAGTGTTGTTTCCATCTATTTAAAAGTGTGTAAAAGTGTCTAATTTCCAAGGAGTGTAAAGAGATGAAATTATGGTTGCTATAAGTATATGCTGTAGCGTTTACGCTA
The DNA here is from genome assembly GCA_918026665.1 of Diabrotica balteata. Classification (NCBI taxonomy): domain Eukaryota; kingdom Metazoa; phylum Arthropoda; class Insecta; order Coleoptera; family Chrysomelidae; genus Diabrotica; species Diabrotica balteata. The sequence continues at coordinate 72,923,560 of OU898283.1, read as the reverse complement.
CTGATTAACCCCTTAAGAAATTTTTATTACCCGCCTACGATCGATTTTAAATCGACATTTTTCCCCACACGCGCAGTAGTCGCTTAAAAAGGAAGATTGATCGATTTTGTGCGGAAGCGAAGCGGTCAGTTTTGGTCAGAACTCAACGCAGCCACGTCAACCGGTGAAATTTTTCACCTTCAAAGTGACGGAATTGGAGCAAGGAAGATAATTTGGGGAAGAATAATAATTCATATAAATAATAATATATAATAAGTAATTTTTTAATAAAATCAATAATCTAAAGAGTTCCACATAAAAGGAAGATTTTTTTGGCGTGCTGCGGCTCCATGTAAGTAAATAATTTCATACGTATTATCTCTTTATCATACAATCAAATTTATCATTGTAGTTTAGTATTTCTTTAGAGATTTATTTTTGAGTTCCGAAATAATTTAAATATAAAATTTCCTTGATTTACTTACAAAGAACAGAAGGTCATTTTTTTATATAGTTAAACTTAAATTCTGTTTTAGTCCATGTCGTTATCATTAAGTTTTTTTTGGTTCCATTTTGTATCTAACTTTTTTTGGTGGAATATAAAAAGGTTCGACAAATATTGGACAGCCTTCTATATTCTGCGCATGTTCTTTTCATGGCGCAAGCCTGTCATGTCTACAAAGTAACTTCGGAAGTTCTGACATGTTGACATAACCTAATGTTTTGATGTTTTGTTTTGGTGCAGTCAATCCATGCTGCTACACCTATTGAATTACATTTATTAAATTACATAACCTTTTTAGATTCCGTCACTTCACTTGAGAGTATTCTCTTGAGAATATTCCCTCAAGGATATTAGTAACTTTGAATCCTTAAATAGTTAGCAACTCCCTGGATTTTGCGTCACTCCAGATAGACCAGTGCCTGGTTTGACTAAATTAGACTCCCTGGGTTTGTCCTTACAGCCACAAACTGATGTAACCGTGCCAAGAGGAATTTTCCTATGGACTTATGGGGCTGTAAAGATAAGTTGTTTGACTGTGTATTTTTTTTGTATTTAATTTGTTTACTATGTTTATTTGTTACTATATATTACTCTTCATATGCATATGATAAGGTGAATACCTTTGTGATAATTTAATTTTTGATATAATCTAATTCTAAAATATTGGGGAGAAGAAAATACATTACATGTTTTTATTGGGTTTTTAAATAGGATATACAGAGTCTGACCAAACTCACTTTTTTTTTATATAATATTTTTGTTAATATAATACAATTTGATATTGAGAGAGGGACATAAATTTAATGTGGTTTTTTTTTAAATATATATAATGAGTATTGAGAACTCACTTTTGAGATAATATAATTGTAACAGAGTTATCATTGTTGATATCTGTACAATACGGTAATTATTTCTCATTTTAGTAGAACTATTTAAATCTAAATTACTAACCTTAGTGTTAAGACTTAGGCTACCCTACGGACTATTCGTGGTTTATACTAATATTTCATATTTTATTTGGCCAGTGGTAGTGACTATTCGTTTGTTGAGGGGCTATTAGGTCCCATTGTATGTGTACACCATCCACTACCACTGTTATTTGGCTTTGCATTATATGTAAATTGTTTATACACATATACCTATATACATTTTTTATAAATATATTTATTGTTGCTATTTTGAGTTTTATTTCAGTTCTACTAACCAGTATATAACATAGCAAAACAAGATTATTATTTAGTATTTTTGTATTTCAGAGTATTATCTCCAGATTCATTTGTTACTTCAAAATCTCAACTATCGTTGAGTTGGCGCCCTTCTTTTCTCTTCTTATTGTTCTCTTTCTATAAATTTATTCCCAGTGACCTTCTTCAGTTGTATCACGTTTGATATTACCAGGTCTCATTTCTTTCTTGTCTCATTAGCTCATTATCTCTTGTTATTGTTGTTATATCTTTAAAGCCACAATCCAGTGCATTGAAGCTAGCCCGAACACTCACTTGAGATTTAGTGTCTCTTTGGCCATTTAAATTTGTTCCTCTGAGCTTAGCCCTATTTTTAGTATTTTTTTCATCACTTCTCTTTCAGTTCTTCTGAAATTTGGAAGTTCTACACTTCCTAAAATCCAATACTCCCGGAGTATTGAGGTTTCAATGCTTGGGTGTTTAGTATATTATTTAATGTAATTAAAGCAAAGAGAAGGTAAAATGTTTTGGTGCATAATCTCTACTACTATAAAACTTTTTAAAACCGAAAAATTTAGTTATTTAGAAGATTTAACGTGAATTTAACGTTGATAAGTAAAATTAAATATATGAGATTAAAACAAAAGTGTGCAAAAATTAGAATAAAAATAAATAAATAGTTCATTCATTCTCTCTCCTGTTCCCGACAAGAATGTAGCTTTAAATAATTTTTTAATAATTTTAAAGTGTTTGTCCTTGTTTAGTGTAGTGTTTGTACAATTTTATGTTTAATGTTATGTTTATTACATTCTGCGCTTGTTTAATAGCCCAAAATTGACGAAATGCCCCTGGCGATGCTTTAGAAAAGCGAAAGTACTTGGGCAAGATTTAATTAATAAAATTGTGCTCGATATCTGCCTTTAAGTTTATCAAATTTTAAAAATAAATAAATCTACTCTTCCACAATAACCATGCAGGATTGATACTTGAATAGTAGGAAAAATCGTATAAGGAACTAACTATAGGTATAGTATAGGCACTATAAGGAACTAAGTTTTCCAAACATATCAATAAAATGATAGTTTTATGTACAAGTGTTAGTCATTTATAAATTATGAAGAAATATTAAAGATAACAATGCATATAACAAACACAAAATGTAGCGAAGACCGGAGGAAAATTTCTCAAAATTTGGCAATACAACCAAAAAAAAAAAAATATCGTGTAACTAATGGAAATATGTAACAATAAAACACTGAAAACTTTGTTTTCAAACTTCCACAAAATTTATTTTAAACATTATCACTACAGCTGTTTCGGCTGATTGCCTTTCTCAAGTGATCTATTTTGGCTTGGGTTTACAAATTTATAGTCTCTAATGAAATAGGTTGAGGAGGGGGAACTGTTTGTCTCAAGTTGGTCATTCAGAATTATATCTGTGTTTACTAATTTGTTGATTTCCATAGATTCTAACAAAGATAGCTTAAGGCCTTTATTTTGAATGTGAAGAATTTTAAATTTGTCATTAAAAGAATGATTATGATCTAGAAGGTGAAGTGCGTATGTCGAATCTGTTTTTCTATTTTGAAAGCCCTTTTATGTTCTGCTATTCGTTTATCAAAGTTTCTACCAGTTTGACCGATGTAAGTTTTTGGGCAGTCGCCACATTGAAGTTTGTACACACCACTATTTAAGTGTTTTTTATTTTGGCTCTTGTTATTTTTAATATATTTGCCTAGGTTGTTATTTGTTCGGAAAGCTGGTGTTATTCCTTTCTTTTTTATGTGTTTGGCAATTTTTGTTGTTATTTTGCCTGTATATGTAATCGAGCAGAAGGTACTGGGTTTTTTCTCTGGTGGTGGAAATACTAATTTCAGGGCTTTCTTGTGTAGTTTTTGATTTAACATTTTATTAATTGTTTGTTCGTTGTATCCGTTGTTTACTGCTATTTGTTTAATTATATTTAATTCTGTCTCAAAGTTGTATTTTGACATCGGGATTTCTGTTAATCTATGTAACATACTATGATAAGCTGCCAGTTTATGTTGTGTTGGATGGGATGACGAATTGTGTATAGTCGTGTCAGTATGGGTAGGTTTATGAAATATGTCAGGTTTAAGTGGAGAAGTCAAGTCGAATCCATCAATTATTTAATGGAAATATTTTAGGAATATCATTATTTTTAAATAAAAGCTATTTGTAAAGAAATATTTTTAAAAAAATTTACGCTTATAAAATTTATACCATAAAAACAGACTTGCTGTTAGTCTTTAAATTATGAAGCTTCGGTATTCCCTTCCAGGGAAAATTTTAATACATTATCTTTTTGGTATTTTCTTTGTATTTATGCCTTTAAATTAAATTATAATTGTGTTTGTGTCTAAATTATATTATAAATATAAAATATTGTAACGGATAATTATATTTTTCTTTTTACTGAAGGTTTATTTACTTAAAATATGCATCTCAAACAACTTCCTTAATGAATTTTACTTTTGTCACTGAGTAGATGTTGATTCAAAAAACTCCAGAGGATTCTGAGGACATCTGAGAATTAAACGCCTTTATTTTAAATTTTAAAGTAAATAAGCCATTTAAATAACGTTGCTGAGCAACTGTAAAGCCACTAAATGTAAATAAAAATTTCGTTATTAGATTTTCCGCGACTAAACAGAACTTTCAAACTACAAAAAAATTCTTTCGATGATTTGATGACTGTTTTTGGAACTTTTAAAAATTATACGAACAAGCTGAATTTTGCTTGTAATTTCAATTTTGAAACCACAAAGAAGTGAAGAAATTAACTACTCCTAAGCCCCTAAAAGACCCCCTCGTAGAGGAAATAAACGAAAAAAAAATTTACTATGAATCAATATGCCGCAAAGAAACATTCAAATAAAAAACTTGGCTGAAATAAAATGTTTACTAAAACTTAGTATAGAATAAAATCAGTTTTTATAAAGATTTTAAAAAAATAAACGTTTCGAGATTTTTGCCATTTTTTATGATTCTCATGAGATCGAGAAAATTTCTTACTTTCGGTGACCGATCATAATGCAATTTTCATTATTAGAGCCTAATCTTCAAAACCGCTAACATGAAATTTCTAGTTTTGGCAACTAATATGAGGCATTTGAAATATCCTTAAAAAATAAAGAGTTTAAACTTTTACATTACAAACAATCGCATGTCACAGGAAAGGCTACAAGAAGACAGTATTGGGTGGAATTTATAGATGCAGTGTAGTTAGAGCAGATTCTCCAAGTCTTTTGTGGGAATGACATTGGACTTATTGGTCTTAGAGACTTTGACTTCCCATTCTCTTATCCCAAGTTTAGAGATATAAGGTAATCTAATCTCTCTCCATTCTTTAGGTATGAACCCAAGGGCTACACTACTTCTGAGTACATTGCATATTCTGCTGTGTAAAAGTTTATGTCCCTTTTGTACTAACACTGGACATATATCATCCATTACTGGTGAATTATAGGGCTCGCATATTGTCCATGCTATTTTTTAATAGTTTACAATATTTTTGACTGTCCGCCACTTAGTTCTTAAGGACCTCTGCAGAACATCGCTGCTTACTGATTTTCCTAATTTTTTATCATTGATTGGTGATTCAACTATTCGTGATTCAGAGAAGTGCACCCTGAAGAGCTCTTTAGCCGTGTCTCTTTCTATATTGGTGTACTAGCTCTTGTATTTAGAAGTGAGTTGATTGGTTGAGTTTTCTCTTTTGGGAGAGTTCACCTTTTGAAGTCTAGCACAAGAATGTATCCTTTTAATTTCGTCCATGTGTATCTCTTGGCTTTTGTTATAACTATAGTATTCCGTTAGTATGGTTATGCATTCTTCTGAGTGCATTGTCATTTTGGCTCTGTTAAATAACTTTCTTGTCTTTTTCCTTAACACAGACAGTTCTTTATTTTACCATAGCATATTTCTGGTGAAATGTTGTTCTTCCGTTAGATGGCAGGTTTCTTGAAATGCTGAAACGATAGCGTCATTTAGATCATATTTTGAAATTTAAAGATCCGCGGCGTCGTTTATCGTTTTTCTCATCCTTGACAAATTCTGGTTTAGAACTTCTTTATAAGCCTTTTAGTTGGTTGAACGTGGGTTCTGATAAATGACTTTTGCTACTTTCCCCTCTAAGATATATCTAATGTTTCTATGGTCTGAGCAGCTCTCCTCCTCAGACATATACCATTCTGATATAAAATTGCTCAGGAAATGTAAGGCTATTATTATATTGTCTATTTTTTTTTACTTTTGGTTCAATATTTTGTCTACAGTTAATATGTCCAAATTTATAGAGAGTAATAGACTTTCATTAAAGAATTATATCAAAAGCTTTAAGTTTCAAAGTTAAAGTGTTTATTTCTCCGAGAAATATTAAGTCATAAAATCAACATTTTATTTTCCATGTAATTTGAATGAATGTGTAAGTAATAAAATAATGCTTAAAAGTTGACTCAAGGCTCCATTTCAGAATCAAGTAAAAAATTAAATTACTGAGACCTACACTATATAGAGTATTTACTAAAATGTATAACATCATCATAAAAACAATGACTTTACACGATTAGTAGAGCGATCCTATGACAAAACCTGAGCAACATCTCAATAGCTAAGAACAAAAGAAAATCTTCAATTTCTTCTTCTTAAGGTGCCCTCTCCATTACTGAAGGTTGGCGATAACTAGAGCAAATTCCTCTCTATCTTGAGCTGTTCTTAGTATCGAATGTGTGTCCATGCATGTTCAGTCACTTACATTGTTCAGTCAGAAGCATTTTCTTCTTCCTGGACTGCTTCTTCCATTTACTTTCCCTTTTATTTCCTTTCAATTTTCCTTTAATTTTTTAAAGATTATAAACATGCTTTCAATGAGATCTAAAAGTTATTTTTAAAAAGAGTGATTTTTTTTAATTAAACTAGTTACACATTTTACAAGAAATATTCACAATGTCTACATGATTAAATTAAAAATTCGTTTGCCATAAACTAACTACACAAATCTTTTGTTATTATTTCAGAGTCAAGACGGATCTGAAGGGCACAGTGGATTCAGTATTAAAAGCTCAAGATTTTCAAGTGTGCTTGACAATAATAGAAGCAAGACAACTTGCAGGTCTGAACATGGATCCGGTCGTTTGTATCCAAGTGGGTGATCAAAAGAAATACACGAGTGTCAAGGAAAGTACCAACTGTCCCTATTATAACGAGGTAAATATTTTTATTTAGCTGCTATATTTGTGTGTTTAAATTTTTTGTATACTAAATGTGGAAGAATAAAATATATATTATAGTATAATATCAATCGATATATATATATATATATATATATATATATATATATATATATATATATATATTATATATATATATTTATATATATATATATATATATATATATATATATATATATATATATATCGAATAATATTATTCGATATACATCGATACACATTATTATTTAACACAATGGATACTAGGTACAATAAAAAATAAAATGTCAATTGGAGGTAAGCTGGTAGCGTCAATGGTTCTACGTTTAATATCAGTTAAAACTGATTAGAAATCAAAAATAATTTTGATTTCCAAACTAGCGTTTTGTGGTTATTTGCGTATAATAGGCTGCTTCTTCCAGCTGAAAAGTATCTTTTTCAGCTGGTGTCGTCACCACCTTTGCTTTGGTATCGTTTAGCCTCGTCTATGTTATCGGAAAATCTTTTTTTTTTTGTGTTTTCTTGGCTTGGACAATCGTCATTCAGCCAGTCTCCATCAACATAAGTTTTGTTAAAGAATTTAAATATGTCAATTAGTGAAACATGATTAATATAATAATAACAGCTAAGCTAATGTACATACTATGTTAATAAATACTATATCATACCTTTATTATAATTTAGTTATTGAGAGACGCCATCAGAAATTCATAGTGTATACATCTTACAAATAAAAAAAAATAAAAATAAAGATATCTACCTACTATGTTAATAACTACAACTATGGTAATACATATATTTTTTTTTTTTCACTACGTTAGGACATAAACCCGATTCAACATCTCGGAGGTTTGGATCCTCTTAGTGATTGTTTTAGTATATTTTTATTTATTTTTTTTTTCTTATTTGGTTCTTTTTTTAATGTATTTTTATAATCATCTTTTTTCTTTTTTTTTAATTTATTTTTTTTTATCGGAAAATCTTAGATGACTAAACCTTGGTGGCAGATTTGTTTAATGGCTTAATTAATGTCGATCATATTCACGCTCACGTTCGAATTATCTATTTGACACTATTTGAAAACAATCGTTTATTCTAGGATCTGTCGCTGGCATTTTTAACTTTATTAATAAACTATAGCACATAAGGTAACAGATGTCTTTATCAACAGTAAAACCTGGTTTTGCGCCTTCTTATTTACCTCACTATCGAGATTTCTTAAACGTACACGAATTTAATGTAAAATGTTTTCTGACATGTTATCTTGGTTTTTGTTCTACATGGTACGTGGATTGGATGGAAGTTTTTCGAATAAATGATAGCAAATATCTTGAAAATTGTTCAAAACCGAATTTATAAGAAATGTGAGGAGCAGATAAATCAAACGCATTTTTGTTTCAGAGGATACATGGGTACAAGAGAGGCATTATTTGCGTTGACGATACTCTTGCAGAAATGTCGGGAATACATGTATGATTCATAGACTTTATGAAGGCCTTTGACCGAGTGCAGCATATGAAGTTAATAGATGAATTATAAAAACATCAATTTAGATAAAAAAGATATTGAGTTTATTAAGGCTATATACTGGAATCAGAAAGCAGTAGTAAAGGTGAACGATACAGAAACAAATAATATACCGATTGCGAGAGGGGTCAGGCAAGAATACGCTTTTCAAAGTGTACTTACAGGTCATATTCAGAATAGCCTTATGGGAAAGAAATGAGGGAATAAGAATTGGTGGAGAAATCGTAAACACCATAAGATTTGCCGATAATACGGTAATTATGGCTGAAAGTTTAGAAAAACAACAAACTTTACTAGATGCAATAAATAGTGAATGCATTCAATTGAGACTTGACATCAACACATATAAGACCAAATTTATGATAGTATCAAGGAGTCCAATAAATAATGAACAAATAAATATCTGGGAGCTTACGTTAACACAGAATTAGATCCAGACCAAGAGATCAGAGTACGAATAGAAATGGCAAGGGTAGCATTCTTAAAATTCAAGCAATTGTTCTGCAACAAAAATCTGAATACTGCACTGAGACTGAGGTTTGTTGAATGTTACGTCTGGTCCCAACTATTGTAGGGGGTAAAAACATGGACATTAAAATCGTATAGATGGTTAAGAAGCTTGAAGTCTTTGAACTTTGAATATACCGGAGAATGTTGAGAATTCCATGGACTGCCAGGGTCACCAATGAGGAAGTGCTGAGAAGGTCGCTAACCTCCGTTAATGAAGACGGCATAGGAAGAAAAAAAATATAGTAAATAATATACATATCTGATATAAAGATGCAGAAATAGTTGCTTCAGATATTGTCATGTCCCAATGAGCATCGTTGTCAAGCAACTTAAACTTTTGATATGCAGCACCAAATATTGGACACAATATACCATAAAGAGTTCAACGATATTAACCCTAGAATATTTACCAGTAATAACCGCAAATAGATGCACCGCCAAATAAATAACAGTAGAAAGATGTTCATCAATAGGGAATAAAAATATATGCTAAATTGCCTCTTAAAATTCACATCTCGATCAAAGTGTTAGCTGGTAATATTGTCGTTAACATCGGTAGTTATGATGCTCCTTTAATGACATATTTACATAGTTGATTGACTTTGAGAATATGAAACAATCCAACTGTTGTTACTCAAGATCCAGTACTTCCTTACACTTTCGTTGTGATAATACGACCGTTATCGTTAGGTGATTGACGCCGAACACAAAATTAACTGATCATCAATAAAAGAAGATACGGTAAGGAAACATACGAGGTCACTTGCTTTTTGTCTAGAGTCTAGGATAAAATATTTTATATTTTAGTAACTAATTTTGTTTTGTACTGAGTAGTTGGTACAACTGAATTTTTGACATGATATATTGACATATATAACCATAATCTATTCATATTCACGGTCCATCCAAATAACAATGTAAAAACAAATAAACATAAGCAAAATTATCATCATTAAATCCAGCACCTTATGAAAAATAACAAACACAACACGTCCAAATGTTATAAATGTGTGCATGTATCTGACAAGAAATATCTACTGATATTGTATATTTGTTGTGAGCCTATAGCCATCAGAGACTGTATATTAAATGATGCATACATATTAAATTTGTCGTAGAGAATTTTAATTCTGTTGAAATTTAGGACATTCAAAACAAATGTGATCAAGATCACCTAGTTAACTGCAATGATTGCAATGATCGTGTCCATTCATATTTATTTTAAATAAATGACCTGGATAATAACGCATGTCCAAAGCGTAGTCAAATTATGGTGGTTATATATTTACGCAAAGCTTTAAAACTCTTAAACCATGTAGTTTGTGAAATAACTGGATGTAAAGGGGTATATCTTGAATGGCTTATGAAGCAATAAAATTGATCTTTTTATGTCGATAGCTGTTTTTTTTAAGCGTAATGGCATTTGATACACATAAAGAATATGACAAAATGCCTGATGTTACAAAACTTTAGCTAAATAATCTACGTATTCATTATTTTGAGTCGAATATGTGCCTTTAGTAAGGATTACTAAATCTTTTAGAAAAAATGTATTGTTTATGTTCTGTAGAACTGAAAGGCAGCCTGAAAGAATTAGTATTTTGTTAATCTAGGAGTTTTTAACACATTTAAATGCTTCGAGTATGATCAATGGTTCAGCCGAGAAAATTGTAAACTCATTGGAAAGTTTATACTTAATTTGGAACCTACTAAGAATAAAAAATAAGCACCGTCAGTCCCTTCTGTCGACTAAGATTCATCTGTGTATATAAGTGTATATACATAGTGTGACATCATAAGAACAAGCAAGATTTGTCCCAGAAAAAGGCACAAGAGAACACATCCTTAATGTTAGAGAGCTAATCGAAAAAACTCGTAAATGGCAGCAGCTATGTTCCATACTAGCGGAAATAGGAACACGTTACCACTTATTCAACTAATTAGAAGTCTATATGAAAATAATAAGTGCACAGTAAAAATAAATAACACCCATTCCGATCATTTCAGAACAGAAGCAGGTGTCAGGCAGGGATGTATAATCTCGCCAACTCTGTTAAATATCTACAGCGACCACATTATGCGAAAGATACTAGACGATGGAAGGGCAAAATATCAGTAGGAGGTCAAAAAATCAATAACTTGAGATATGCTGATGACACTTTAATAATCGCGGCAAATCAAGAAGAAATGGAAGACATGATGAGATGTCTGGAGGAAAAAGCAAAGAATATGGACTAAAGCTAAATAGGAGTAAGACAAAGATCATGATAGTAGACAGAGCTCGGAATAATCTTCAACACATTAAAGAAATTGGGGGCTTTGAAGTAGTAAATAGTTTCATATACCTGGGGTCCCTAATAACAAATGACGGAGGGTGTGACAGAGAGATACGTAGAAGGTTGACTATTGCTAGAACAGCTATGATGAAACTGGTAACAATTTGGAAAAATTCTAGCATAACAATACACACAAAACTAAGGCTGGTAAGGGCATCATTTTTCCCATAGCCACATATGCATCCGAAACGTGGACCTTAAAGAAAGCGGATAAAAATAAACTGGACGCTTTTGAAATGTGGGTATACCGCCGCATGTTGAGAATATCCTGGATTGATCATCGCACTAACGTATCGATATTAGAACAACTTAAAGTAAAGGATAGATTGCTTAAACAAATACAACAGAGATATTTGCAGTATTTTGGACACATTGCTAGAAGAATAGGTATGATGGAAAAACTGACAGTCGAGGTTAGAGTCGTTGGGTAGATTAAACAAAAATATTGATTTCAAGGGTTACATGAGCCGATCAATCATCACTGTAACAGTTAAAAATTAAGAATATTATTGCTGATTTTATTATTTTTTTTAACATTCATACTTGTTCTTATTGTTATAATTGTCATTAACAGATTTTTTTTTGAGATATAGATGAAAAACTTGGTGTATAACTTCTGCATTTTCGTACAAATACACGACTTCCGTACTCATTAAAATTTTAATAAACGTTCCCAATCCATAAACTTCACAACAGTCCCGGACTAGCCCGTCGCACCGCCAGTGAGCTTTTGTTATTATTAATCTATAAAAAAAATTTACACTGAAGTAATTTTTAAACCTTTACCAAAGATGATTCAGCTACCGTTGCCCTTAAATAATTTTTAACTTACTCCCGATTTTGTCATTTGAATGATTCATTGGTGCAAGTATCAATTGAGTATGATGTTTTTGCAAATTGCAACTAGTATCAGGTATCATATAATCAAAGGCCAGCGCATCTATCTCGAAAATGGTAGACAGGATTTTAAACCTTTACCAAAGTTAATTAACCCGGCAACTGTGTTGTGGGGTGAAAATAACCCACGTCGTTCATTACCGCTTGTTAAAATAGTGGCAACATCGCCAGATTCGTCTGGCGCCACGAGTACCTTCCCATAATATAACAGACCTTGTATTGCATCATAAATTTCAGTATATAAATAAGATTTGAATGAGTGGTGTCGCCTTCTTTGGACTTGTGGGTGATTTTAACCCCACCACACAGTTGAAGTGCAGTATTATTTAGTTTTTGGGTAATTTTAACCCCACAACACCGGTTAATTATTAACAGGTAAGTTCTTATACTAGCACAACTTATCTCGATTTTTTTAACAGAAACATAATTTAATTGTTAGGAATATTGAAAATTGATTAGATATTCTTAATTTCAGACATATCGAAATATGTGTAGTTGGGAGAAAGAACAAGAAGCTCTCTTGAAGCTTTGGCAGGATGAATTAACTGGATCAGAGTTAGGATCAGAAAGCGAATCTGAAAATGAAAGTCAGCAGGTTAGCCTTAGTTCCAGTGAGGATGTTTTACAAAACCAACTTCAATCAGTGGAAAATTGTCAGCCTGGAACTTCTAATCAGGAAAGTCAATCATCGTCGGAAGAATCTTCTCAAGACAACAATAAGTTTGAAGATGATAAAGTAAGACAATCTAAGTTTTTTATCGGACGGGATGGGAAAACAAAATGGTCAAAGAACTGTCCTAATAAATCGGTTAGAACACGACAAGAAAATTTAATTACTTTACTTCCCGGTGTTCGAAATAATGCAAAACATTGCAAATCACCCATTTCTTGCTGGGAATTATTCATGGATAATATTATTGTAGAAGATATTGTCCAATGCACTAATAAAAAAATCAGTTTAGTCGCTCAGAATTATAATGACCAACATAAATATATCACCAAGCCTACGGACGCAGAAGAAATTCGTGCAGTTTTCGGATTACTATATCTATCAGGCGTTTATAAAGCCAATAGGTTAAATCTGGAGGATCTTTGGGCTACAGATGGAACAGGAATTGACATTTTCAGGCTAACAATGTCCCTGCAAAGATTTATATTACTTTTAAAGTGCCTACGATTCGATAATATCGAAAATAGAGACGAACGAAAAAGAGTAGATAAACTGGCAGCTATACGAGCTGTTTTTGATCGATTTGTATCCAATTGTCAACAATATTTTATTCCTAGTCAATACTTGACGATCGACGAAAAATTAGAATCTTTTCGGGGACGTTGTTCCTTTCGGCAATATATCCCCAATAAGCCGTCCAAATATGGCATTAAAATATTTGCCTTAGTGGATGCCAAAACATTCTACATTTTAAATTTAGAGGTATATGTTGGCTCACAGCCTGAGGGACCTTTTCAATTTAGTAATAGACCGTTTGATGTAGTAAACAGGCTTGTAAATCCAATTCGTGGTACTAATCGCAACATTACATTCGACAACTGGTTTACCAGCATACCGCTAATGGAACATTTGCTTAGTGAACATCGGTTAACATCTGTTGGAACTATTCGTAAAAACAAGAGGGAAATACCGACAATCTTTTTGAATTCCAAAAACAGAGCTGAAAACCACGCAATTTTCGGATTTAAAAAAGACATTTCTTTGGTGTCCTTTGTCCCGAAGAAAAATAAAATAGTGTTAGTAGCTTCTTCACTTCATCATGATACAGAATTTGACCACAAATTAAATAAACCTGAGATTATAGACTTTTATAATCACACAAAAGGTGGAGTGGATATGGTTGACGAAATGTCTGCGTTATATAATGTGTCTCGTAATAGCAAGCGATGGCCACTAACAATTTTTTTTTCGCTGCTTAATAATGCAGGAATAAATAGTTATGTTATTTATCAACATAACAAGCCAAATGAAAAACTAAAACGCAGATTTTTTTTAAAACAACTTGGTTTGGCACTAATTAAACCATATATTGAAAAAAGAGGTAATAATCAAAGAATACCATCAGACATAAGAGCGAAACTAAAAAGAAATGACAGCGGAGAGGACTCTCAAGGACCTTCAAACAAGAAACAACGAACAACATCCAGATGTGGAGTGTGTCCCCGTGGAAAGGACAGAAAGTGCCAAAAGAAATGTGTAAAATGTGACATTTTTCTTTGTCTTGAACATTGTGTATATTTTTGTTCTAAATGTGCAAATAATTGTTAATTATGCTTTTTAAACAAAAGATCATAGTTACTTTTTATAGAATTTGTAGTTTTTTTTATTCTATATCTCTAATAAAAATTTTATTAACAAAAATTGTGGTAGTGGTTTAAATATCAACTAAATTTTAGTATATTTTTTGAATCGTTGAATTATTAACGAAAATTTTTAAAATGATTTAACTTTGAAAAAGATTATATAACAATATAACCATGATTTAAAATCTTAAGGTTGCATGTAAAAATAAAATATTTTCTCAATTTTATAAATAAAAAAAAAATGGGGTGATAATTACCCCAACACACAGCTCCTGTTAGAAAATTTCACCACACAGTCGCCGGGTTAACTTAAATCATTTTTAATTTGCTCCCGATTTTGTCATTTGATTGCTTCATTGGTGCAAGTATCAATTAAGTATGGTGTTTTTGCTAATTGTAACTAGTATCAGGTATCATATGATCAAAGACCAGCGAATATATCTCGAAAATGGCACTCCTGATTTTGTGTTAAACTATTAGATGAGACGTGCGGCGCCCTCGAAGACCATTTTTTAATTCGGGTCAATATCTATTATAAACAGGTCACCCCGTTATTTGTCATCAAATAAATTCGTATAGACTACACTCAAACTGCAAGCATAAACATGTTCTCACTTTGAATCTTTTCTATTTGTTGGCTTTTATGTTAAAAAAATAAACAAATAAACGAAGTTAAAGCAACCAATGCCGCAGTGAAGTGTTAAAAACATGTATCAGTATATTTGAAATATAATATGTAGGTATATAATATATATATATATATATATATATATATATATATATATATATATATATAATATATTTTTTCTTGTATGTGTTTAGAAACCTAAGAATCAAAGAATAACCAATATTTTTTATTGTTATACTAAGTTTGTATGTAGATTGTATTAAAAAGTAAATTCTACTACATACATTCCAAGATATGGTAATGATCAAGGTAAATTCGTAGTTTTTGAAGTTATACTTCTATACGCGCGTTCGACATTGAAAATTTGCACGGGATTGAATCGGTGAAACCATTACATATGTAAGATATGAGTAAGAGAGAGACAGAAGATATATTTTCTCTCTCTTTCTCTCTCGAGAATAAAAATGTTGCTTTTGTATATATATTTAATATTAAATATATTTATATATATATATATATATATATATATATATATATATATATATATATATATATATATATATATATATATATAATATTATATAAATAATATAATATATATTAATATTATTATTTATGTGCTATGTTTTGTATTATTTATTAAATTTTCATAATATTTTAGGCTTTTGTATTTCAAAATAATAATTACAATAAATCACTGTATGACCGAGAACTGTCAATTTTGAAATACGTTAGTGTCATGTCTAATTGGCAAATTTTTTACGTGTTTGGTTCATACGCTGGTATATGTGAGTTCGAATCCCAATATGAATTTTCTTAACAAATGACGGTATTATATTTTGATTTGATACAGAGCAGCAACAAGCCGCATATACGTATTTCGATCTCTTTAGATCTCCTCAGTACGGTATAGTTACTACTCCATATCAAACCAAAATATTTTCCCGTCGTAGATTATAGTTATTAAAAATAACTATTTACGGACGTAACTACGCCATCTAAGAACAAAAAGAGAAATCATACGATTTCTACCTGGCGAAATCGAATTCAAATATAGGCCGCCGTGCTCCCTAAGACTTGCGAAGCAAACAGCTTGATGAATGCATCGGCAAGGGAGTCTAAAAATTGCACTCCAAATGCCGTTCATCATGGCCTATATTCGTAGTGCATGGAGTGCAATGTAGTGCATGCATATTTGGAGTGCAATTTTTAGACTCCCTTGCCGATGCATTCATCAAGCTGTTTGCTTCGCAAGTCTTAGGGAGCACGGCGGCCTATATTTGAATTCGATTTCGCCAGGTAGAAATCGTATGATTTCTCTTTTTGTTCTTAGATGGCGTAGTTACGTCCGTAAATAGTTATTTTTAATAACTATAATCTACGACGGGAAAATATTTTGGTTTGATATGGAGTAGTAACTATACCGTACTGAGGAGATCTAAAGAGATCGAAATACGTATATGCGGCTTGTTGCTGCTCTGTATCAAATCAAAATATAATACCGTCATTTGTTTTGTTTATTTACTTCATTTGGAGTACCAGAAATCGAATTCACTACGAATATAGGCCATGATGAACGGCATTTGGAGTGCAATTTTTAGACTCCCTTGCCGATGCATTCATCAAGCTGTTTGCTTCGCAAGTCTTGGGGAGCACGGCGGCCTATATTTGAATTCGATTTCGCCAGGTAGAACTCGTATGATTTCTCTTTTTATGAATTTTCTTTTTTATTTTTTAATATTGTTTCGCTAATTTTATAATTAGTTAATTTTCCAAACTATTTTATTTATCATTGAATATTTAGTAAATATAGTAGTCATGGGCGTAGAGATGAAAGTCAGAAATATAATGATGGTTGTTTTAAATTTTTTTTATGTATATTATGTATGTTTATATGTATTAAGATAAATTTCAAAAAAGGTCGATTTTATTGCTAAATCATGATTTTTCGCATATATATGATACTAGTGACGTTATCCATCTGGGAAGAAAAAGTTATTCTTTCATCGAGAGTTAATTTAATAAGATGTTTACAATTTAGTGAGGATTTTGAAACGGTGCCACAAAGAATAAAATAAAAATCCATGTACCTGATAATTAATAGAAGTGCTTTCAAACTTATTTCGTTTTTGAAGTTATACATTTACACGCGCGTTCGACGTTAGAAATTTGTACGGGAGGGAATCGGCAAAATCATTACATATGTAAGATATAGGTAAGAGAGAGACAGAAGATATATTTTCTCTCTCTTTCTCTCTCGAGAATAAAAATGTTCTTTTTGTAAATATATTTAATATTTATTAATATTATTATTTTTTGTTATTAATATTATTATCATGGTAAATTAAACATATGCGTAAGTAAGTTATGCATATTGTCATTTTTAAATACTTATGAATATTGCATTTTAATTTGTATTGTATTATTATATTGAATTATGTTGCAGTGTATTGTATTGTATTTTTATATTAATAACAAAATAAACAATGAATTTTACTGCAGAGTATATGTAAAAATTTTTTTTGCATTCAACTCCTTTCATACATATATGAAAATAAAATATACATTTTCATCAAAATATTGATTCAATCTTATTTACTATACTCCTATTACAGGTCAAATGTTATTTATATACAGCAAACGATGCACCATATACCTATATACCTAATTCTGTTTCTCTTTCTGCTCTCTCTTACCTATAGCATTACATATGTAATGATTGTGCAGATTGACTCCCATATAAATTTGTAACGGCGAACGCGTGTATAGAAGTATAACTTCTACTGGCAGTCCCACTGGACTGCCACACCCGTTTTTTATAAAATAAAGATTTCCAATTTATATTCTCTCTCTTAATTTTTTATTCATCTGATTTTTTTTTATTTTGAATAGTATTTATTATACAGAACACCATTTACCAGTTCATCAAAAGAAATAATAATTAAATTCATATAAACATATATGTTTTAGAAGCATAATCTTCTGTTGTGAATATTTCTGTTTCTGTAAAAAGCAGCTTAAGATCTTTCATAATTTGTTATTATACTGATATTTTGATTTAACTAGTAATAAATATAGTTTAGTAGGTAACCACTTTGAATTTTTTATTTTTCCAATAATCTTCCTTTTTCTTGAACAATAAATAAGTCATTCAAATAAAATCCACAAGGAAACTTAATTTCTTTTGGAACTAAAAGACCGTATAGGCTAAGTGTGATTGCATATTTTTTTTGGCTATATATTGGTTTAGAAAAAGGTTAAACTTTAACATCTGGGATCTTCTGAGGTTCCCTTATCTCTCAGGTAATTATTGAAAAGATAAGCTGACACCCTTTCTATTTAGTTCGATTCTTTTATAATCTAAATCATTTACAGGTACTATGTTTCATTTTTAATTCAATTTCTTACTGACTAAATTTAAACAAAACCTTTTAGTATCCCAGTCTAAATATTTTGACCCACTTCCTAACGCTTGCCGTTGTGTCCTTCAAATCAACTAGCTGCCGGTAAGATTGGAACGACTTTAAGGCTGAGTGCATTTGTTTAATTTACATTTAAAGACCCATTTATTAACCCGGATTTTTGTGATAACCCTTTTACCTATTTCAGGTTTATTGTATGTTAAAGGCTGATATTAAAGTATATAGATTTAAATTAAAATTGAAATTTAAAGTAGAAGTCCGGTACTGCTTTACAATTTCATAAGCTTAGAGTTTATTTGAACGATTGTATTTTCAAAGGTAGTTCACCACAAACCATTGGTGTCACTAAAATTTTAGATGCTAAAACGTAAAATATTCTAAGGGATGTCTCCATCTCGATCCAAAAAAGACTTTTTCTATTTTAAATTTTCGTATTTTCTTTAAGTTTCTGATAAAGAAACAAAAAATTGGTATTCAAATTAGATTAGGTATGTTTGCATCATGTAGTATTGTCTGGAAGCAACTAGAATCCCATTTTGTTTATATAAAATTTTTAATTTTTTATTACCAACTATTTTTATATAAAAATTAATTAATTAATTAATTTCCTTATAGGCCACAGGCATGTGAGACATTATCTAATAAGATTTTAAGTAAATATTATTGCATTTGGATAAAAACAGGGAATTTTATAACTTACATAAACATATGTACTAAGTATTGCGTAATAGATTTCTTAAAAGGTTTACATTACAAGTAACGGTTTTCTTGACATTCTCAGGTATGAGGAATAGCGTCCTTAGAAAGCCAGTTATTATTACCAGACGGATTAATATTCTACGGTTTTAATAAAATAGAGTAGTACAAAGGATCTCGAGAGCTAGAGAGGTTAACATTACATAAACGATTAAACGCTGTTTAAATTAATGCAGACATACCGTCGACAAGGTTACTGCAGACAGTTAGTCCGCCACAGATCGTTTTTTCTCAAGTTAAATATGTAAATTTAAAACAAAATTATCGCAACACTTACACAGAAATCTGTTAAACTAGCCTTAAATTAAATTATACAAATAATTAAGAGATGTGTAAAGAAATAATTATTCTTCTTCTTCTGGTAGCACTACAACCCGGGGTGGGTCTTGGCTGACTGCACAACCTGCTTCCATCTCGAACGGTCGTCCATGATGTTTAAGTCAGTGGGTAGCCCCATTGTTCTCAAATCTGACCATATATTATCTCTCCATCGCATTCGTGGACGTCCTAAGGGCCTTCTCCCTGTCGGGACTTCTTCCCAGATTAACTTGGTAAGGCGGTTATTAGGGAGCCTATGAACATGGCCAGCCCATCTTAGACGTTGGGATTTAATCTCTTGGACTACGTCGCTAGCACTATACATTTGTTTGACCTCGGCATTTGTTCTCATTCGGTATTGGTTAGTATTCGGATCGTGATAGGGACCGAAGATCTTTCTGAGGATTTTTCTCTCAAAGCATCTGAGTTTACTTTCCATTGCTTTTGTCAGCGTCCACGTCTCACACCCATACATGAGCACCGGTCTAATTACTGTTTTATATATCCTGATTTTTGATATTCGTGTTAGGCCCGGCGCAAATTGAGCACAGCCCACGCACAGCCCACGCGCAGCACACGCGTGGGTTATTTTGTAAAACGTGGTTTTAGACGGAGCGACGCATATTAAACCCAAACCACGGCCAGACTTGGTTGGCGTGGATAGAGTTGTGCTAGCAACACAGTTTCGTGGGTCGTGGGTCTCTACCTAACCTTAGTTATTTTGTTTTGTGTGACCAATTTTTTGTTATTCAGTGAAAATGGAAAAGTTTATTGAAATTGTTCGAAGCTTTAGTGTCTTGTATGATACTAGTAATGAAGATTATATGAGAACAAAACTAAATAATTATTCAAAAAAATTCATTTTTTATTAAATCAAATGAAAAATATAACAAATCGAGAACTAAGGAAAAAAAACAAATTTTCATTTCCTAGCAAAATGTTTATGAACACCTAAGATGTAAACTTCAAAATAAAATTTGATGGTACTTTTTCGTGATGCTCATATAATGGCTTTTATACACTGAAATTAAATTAAAAAAGAACCTGAAGAAAGTAGAAAAATAATAAAAAATTCTCAAATTTAAATTTATCTCGAAAACAAAATACGATCTGGAATTTTTGTATTTTTTTAGCTCTTTTGTTGTTTATTACGTTATTTCACTTATTTCAATAATACCAGTTACAATATCTGCCTGTTATGCTAATTAGTAATTAGAAAGGCAATATCGGCAAAACCAGCTTATTCAAATTATGGGTACCTACCTGTATAGTCTTTTGTTGAAGGATTTCAATTTTTTACCCTTAGCATTTGTGAAAGTTTTCAAGATATTTATATTTTCAGATTAGAAATTGTTATTGGATATTAGGTAAAAATTAAAAGGTCTTTAGAAATAAATCTTTATTTAAACTAATATACTGAAGACAGTCTATCTTTTCGTTGAATGGTATTTGCGAAAACAATCTCCTATGCACAGTCCAGGTTTTTCGTGACAATCAGCACACTCGTAAATTGTGTTTTTCCTAATTTTATGGATAGAACATATTCTACACAAATATTTGACATGGACGTGGGCTGTGTTCAATATGCGTTAGTATTGAAAAACGTGTACGTGGACTAGGCTGGACCATTCGTGGGCTGTGCGTGGGCTGTGCTCAATTTGCGCCGGGCCTTAGGCTCTTGGATTTAATAGTGTTGGTGGATTGTTTAATAGTGGAGGCTATACATACATCTGTTTGCTGCCTGAATTCTCCCTTTTAGCTGTTCCGTGATATCGTTCTGTGGTGATAGTCGCTCCGAGATATTTAAAACTCTCCACTCTTTCAAAGTTATAGGGGTCTATTGTTACATTTTGTCCTATTCTATCTCGTCTCTTTTGTCTGTTAATGCACATATATTTGGTTTTCTCTTTATTGACCCTTAGACCAGTATTTTTTGCCTCTCTCTCTCTAATTTATTGAAGGTTTCTTTTACATTGGTGACGGTATTTCCTACAATGTCCATGTCCATCCGCGTATGCTAGTAGTAATTTTGGTCCATTTACTGTCAGTAGTTCTGTTCTAATTTGTGCGGTTCTTACTACTTTTTCCAGGATTATATTAAAAAGAAGAGGTGACAGCGCGTCTCCTTGTTTCAGTCCACTGTTTATTTCAAACGACTCTGAGAGCTTGTTACCTATCCGCACTCTAGATCTACAGCCATTTACACAAACTTTAACGAGCTGGATAAGTTTTTTTGGAACTGAAAGTTCTGCCATTGCATTCCACATCTGATCCCTTTTAATGCTGTCGTATGCTTGTCGGAAATCTATGAAGAGATTATGAATGGTTCTATTGAATTCCCATCCTTTTTCAAGCAGCTGCCTGAGAGTAAAAATCTGATCTATGGTCGATCTATTTTTTCTGAATCCGGCTTGGTATTCCCCTATGAAATTTTCTACAAAAGGTGTTAGTCTACTTAATAGGATGTTCGATAAGATTTTGTACGCCGTATTAAGTAGGGAGATGCCTCTATAGTTAAAGCACTTGGTTTTGTCTCCCTTTTTATGGATAGGAATTATTACACTTTCGTGCCATTTTGTTGGTATTTTCTCTTCGTTCCATATAAGTGTTATTAGTTTGTGTAATTGTCTATGTAAAGTTTCTCCTCCGTACTCCGTACTAATAAGAAATTCGGCTGGTATATTGTCAGAGCCTGGAGCTTTTTTAAATAAGTATTACATGTTTTAATATACTTAAATATCGTTACACAGAAAGAAATATGCTCAAAAATACGTATAGTTAAGAAAAACTGGTAAAACTGGTAATCCTAGTAAAACATTACTAAATATTTTAAGAAGATGGAATCTAGATAACATCAGGATTCCTGCTCTCTATTAAGAAACTGTCAAATAGGCAAACAAGATCGAATATCTAGAAGTAATTATTGATGTGTTTAAATGTCCCTTCATAAAGAGACAAATGGTAGATTAATGCTGGCATACAGATGGCCCTTAAACTGATGAAGGAGTTGGAGGTATACGAAGAGGAAACCAAGGCTAAGATTTAGCGCAAGTCTAGGTATTTACTCTTCTATCTTTTTTAGAAATTTATGCTTGAGATGTACCTGTAGGAACTAATCACCCAAGGAAAAATCTATAAAAATTATATCTGATAACTAGACGACATAAAGGGCACTGAAATTAAATTGCAAAGTTTGTTTAGAACCGTCTTTAGAATCTGATTCAAATCGCAAAAATTAATAGCCGCATAGCAAGAAGTGTAGCAAAAAAAATATCAGACTGAATGGAACAGGTAAAACGTAACTACTGGTACGAACAAGTGGGTCTCAAAGCAGATTCTGTCAGGCTAATGACTAGACGGTGTAACACGTTCTGTGCAACTGCCCATATAGCGTAACTGCCCTTATAGTTCGTATAAGTGTCACTTATGGTTATAATAGACTTGGAATGTGATACAGGGACAACTTTAACCTAGAAATGAGCTACCATAGACCTCTTAGGTCTAGCGCAAGGGTAGTTCACTTATATTAAACCCAACCTAACTAAGACAACATAGAACAACTGTTTTAGAATCAGTAGTAAACAGTGTAGCTAACCAACACACAAACAGTGAAACAGAATAAAAAACACAAGATAAAGTCGAACAATATATTAAAGCAATAAGGACTGGTAGACAAATCCTTCTGTTATCATACCGACCTTCTGACATGTGTATTAATAAATGATGCTGTTCATTACAGTCTGTATATCTGTGAAAGAAATAACATAGTACTTTCCATTTTTGTAGTTAACATCTGCCTTTCTTTTAAAATTTTGTTTCTTTCACTTGTAGACTTAGAAACTGCGTATATTTGAACATTTTATGTTCTTCATGATATACCACACAGGTTATCTCCTTCTTTGCCTGTTGTCTTTGGTCTGACCTTCTCCTTTCTGTTTTTAACAACCTTTTTTGCACGAATTTCTGTGTTGACTTATATGTCGGAATCTCCCTAATATTTTAAATTGACCTTTTGTATAATCTAGTTTCCGTGTCCCACTTTAACATTCTTATCCGTACTACAAGATGGCTCCAGAACTATGTTATTATACCTAGTATCCTAATCGCTTTTAAGCATTTGTGGAAACTGTCATGTAATATTTTCAGCGCCTTTGCTGACGCTTCTTTTCTCCCTGCAGCCTAAATGTCTTGCCTATTAATATAAATAGATTCATCCTTGGGTTATCGTACCTCTAGCAATATTTTTCAGACAGCACTGTACTTTGCTGTAGTGGTGTTTAAATGTTGCATTATTTTACTTACTTCTCCTCGGATGCTTGTCTTCAGATACTGCATTTTCTCCACGTTTAACATTTGGTTGTTCTTATGTATTAAACGTTTAAACAAAATCATAGAATATTACCCATTATTCATATGCAATGTATAAAGCAATGAATTGCAACTTGATGACCACAATAAGAGTACAACTTTAAATATTATTATCACTTGTAACCAAAAAAGTAACTTTCTTTGATTAAAAAAAAATGCAAATGCAAAATACATGTTAGAAATATAATATGTATATAGAAAAACAAATATTTCATAAGACTCCAATTATCAAATAATTAATATCAAAATTAAAATATTAGATTTGAATTAGTAGGTACTTCTATTTAGTTAATTATTATTAAAAACAAATTTTAAGCTTACGTTTCTTTAATAATGTTTTTTTGTTTTAATTTATCAAAAAAAAAGCACTGCTCTAAATGAGAATAAATGAAAACGCTGCCTCCCCCTTAGAACTGTAAATGGAACTAGTGAGCTAGATCTCTGAATGCTGCTAGCTTCTTCACCTCTCAACAGCGGGAACAGTAGACTTAAAGACTGCTTTTCAGATTTTCTGGAGCTCTCTGGTCTTTTTTTTGTGTTATCTTTCGAATGCGACAGTCGATCTTAGGCGGAACTAGGTAACAGTTATTCAGGTAGCTAAGTGTAGACTGCTTCTAAAAGCCTATGCTTATTAACGCCCTTTTGATGTTGTTTTGCTGAAGGATTAATGGACAAGTTCGGATTTAATTATAAGCTTGAATTGTTTCTAATTCCCTGTGTCCGCTTCTTTTCGATCGACGATGATAAAATAAAATGTTGAAGTCGTGGAGTAAAATATAGTTTTATTGACAGCTACTGAATTATTCTACTAGTTGTTGAGGTAAAAATTTATAATAGACTGCGTCCCAAACTAGTCCCGAAGCTATATTTATAATCTCACTAAAATGCTACGATTCATCAAATAAGTGTATTGCCCTCTGCATAGAACAAAAACCTTTGACTTTTGAAAGCTGGCAAATATAATTTGAACCGAGGAAATGATTGCAGGCATTTCCTCAATAAATATTAGGCAATCTTAGTTTGCAGGAAGTTAAACAAACTGTAATTAAGCTACTAATCGATATGTTTCACAATTATTCACAGGTGAAACTATACAAATTCAGGAAATTAAGATTAATGTGAGATTACAAATTAATGGACCAATTTGTGATTGAACATATTGTGTATTCTATAAGAACCTGACGACCAATAGATGTCTATATACATAAACTATAAAATAATATGAATAGTTTAAAATAATCAAAACAATTCATAACATCATAATTATGATTTACTTGGTTTTTAAATTATTATCTCTCTCGAGTAGTAATACCTATAACTTGAATATTTAGAATTTATGATTTAGTTATACTATCTAATTCAAATCTCAGTTCATTAAGTGAAACTGATCTAGGTGGATCTAGCCCACAAAGTTCTACGTAAATTTGGTTGAAATATCGTATGTCTTCGACGCGTTGGATGAGGTTGGATGCAGGAACCTTAATGCCTTTGTTGTTTGGCCCTTTTGGCATTCAACAACTGGAAAAGCTACAGGTCCAGATAAATTACCAATAGAAATCAAAGAAGCGGCTCTAATTATGCTAAATGAGTCCAATTGTGTCGCAAATTCCTCGGCAGAATGTAGTAGGATCTGGTTACCAATATTGAAAGAGGAAGTTATTAATAAGAAAATACCAGTATTAGTAAGTCAGTAACATATAGAGGATACATCATTTATGTTTTTTAAATAACGTAACATATAAAATCAGAATTTTGATGTTTTTTGAAGGTAAACTAAATTCACGAACAAATACTTACAATGTCGGGATAGTATTATGAGGTTTTTTTCCTGGTTTTTTCCTCATAATTTACTATGGAATCACTAACAGGAGAATTTTACTGTCATCATGTCATGTGTTTGTCTTTTTAAAGACGAATTACATGCTATGATTTTTTTCTGACGGATATTCTCAAGTTAAAGTTGATTTCATGTAATCGAATGAACTATCTTATAAGTAAAGTCGTCCCAGGAGCGCAACTCAACAATATTGGCAATATCATTTTAAAGTGTCTACTTTAAAATGCATAATGTATGTCTGAATTGTCAATATAAATGAGTCAGATAAAATTAAATTATTAGAAGAATTTTTCACTATGTAACAAAAAACAAAATTTGTTTAATTTACTGTTTGTATTTTGAGAACGATTTCCGAAATGGAAATTGAAACGTCAATAAACGTATTTTTATCTTTAATTGTGGCTTATTCCCAGTTAAATAGTAATTAATTTAATAGAGGGTGTGGAACTATTTAATAGTATTTACAATTATAGTATCATATTGAATGAATGGTTATAAACAACCATAATAGCTATATTGAAAAAGCCAATTACTATTCATAACTGGGAATAAGCCACAATTAAAGATAAAATTACGTTTATTGACGTTTCAATTTTTCTTTAAAATCATTAATTGGAGAATACACAAAAAATTAGAATCTGACATAGGACATATACAATTTAGCTTAACACTTTCAAGTCCGCCGAACGGCTCCCGTGTTCTTTATGTTATCAATCAGGTGCCACCGACACGTTTACCGTGTTTACATTTCAGCCATTTTCTAATGGCTGTATAAATCGGATTATTGCGTATAAGATGTTATTATAGGATCGGAGATTTAGCCTAGGCATTGGATTATATCGAATTGGTGATGGTTTTTATTTTACGTATTCTGCTGAGTTATTTTTTAAATGTTCCACATATACGAAATATGGACCTTTGCATGTACTATTATATTTATTATTTAAATTAAATGCGTTTATCTCTTTAAATTCGTTAGATAATGTGTTTGTATATTATAGCAATTATAGTAATTATTATCCCCAGATTTAGCCATACGGCTCACAATCCCTCTAAGGGGAAAATTCACTCATCCCAGATACCTACGGTATCAAAAGGATTGAGCTCTGGTGGGACTCTTTCCGTGTTATCGAGCCCTAGGTGACTTGGTATGTTGGAGTATCTCCCAAAAATTTTCGTACACATCTGGACGTCGCGAGGAGTACAGCTTTCTGCATGGCCTTATAAAGATGTTCATTTAGACCCAGCTGTTTTATGTTCGCTAGGAGGTTTTTGGGAATAACACCAGTAGTAGATAGAACAATAGGTACTGTCTGGGTACTTTCCATTCTCCATTGTCTCTTGATTTGTATTTCCAGATCTCTATACTTGGCGATCTTTTCGTTGTATTTAACACGCAAATTGTTAGTGTTAGGTATCGCCACATCAATAAGTGTTGTTTGCCTGGTAATTTTATTCACTAGTATGAGATCCGGTCTATTATGGGCCACTGGTTGGTCTGTGAGCACAGTGCGGTCCCAGTATAGCTTGTAGTTGTCATTTTCAAGCATTCTGTCAGGGAAATATTGATAATAAGGAGATGGTCGGTTGGAGAAGTCCAGTTTGTCAGCAGTCTTGGTGGATAATCTTTCTATGAGTCATGAATTCTGTAGTGTCATTTTCAAGCATTCTGTCAGGAAATATTGATAATAAGGAAGATGGTCGGTTTGGAGAAGTCCCAGTTTGTCAGCTAGTTCTTGGTGGATAATCTTTCCTACTGAGTCATGGCGTTCTTTATAATCAGTACCGACAAATGCCTGGCAGCCACCGGTAAGATGTTGGATGGTTTCTTGGGCTTGGCATCCATATCGGCATTTGTCATTTTGGACTTGAGGATCTTTAACAATATATTTCAGGTAATTTTTAGTTGGAATAACCTGATCCTGAATGGCAAGTAGGAAACCTCAGTCTCGGGAAACATCTTTCCTGATGTCAACCAATAGTTCGACGCTGTATTGTCGACATATTCTTGGTTGATCTCATTGAGATGTCGCCCATGCAGAGGTTTACTCATCCAGGTGCGCATTTTTTCTTGCTTAGTCAGATGGTTTATGCGCATTTCTTGTTCCCTCAGTTTAAGCGGCGTTGTGTCATCTACTGCGCAAATTGCTCGATGTAAAGTAGATGTCTCAGCCTGTACCTGAAAATAAGTTCTTAAATTAGCAATTTGTTTATCTAATTGCTCACCTATATCCATAAGTCCTCTTCCTCCTTGATACCGCGGCAATGTTGTTCTCTCTACTGCACTGCGTGGATGATGTTTTTGCGCCTTTGTGAGAAGTGTTCTTACTTTCCGCTGAAGACCCTCTATATCCGTTTTTGACCACTTTATAATACCAAATGAGTAGCTCAGCGCGGAACAGGCGTACGTATTTAATGCCTTAAACAAATTTTTACTATTAAGATATGACCGATTTAGTTGTCTTACTCTTCGCACGAACTCCGAAGTTAGTTCAGTTTTCATCTGTTTATGGTCAATTTTCCGCGCCTGTTTTACTCCGAGATATTTGTAAATATCATTTTCACCCATTGCCTCGATGTTTTGGCCATCTTGCATATCGAAACCTCCGGGCTGAACCTTTCCTCTGACTATATTTAGTATACGGCACTTGTCTAGTCCAAAATGCATACTGATATCATTTGAGAAAGTTTCTACAGTTTTTAGCATCTGATCTAAGTGATTTCGAGTGGAAGCCATTAGTTTCAAATCATCCATATACAACAGATGATTAAGCTTCGCCACAACAGTGTTGTTATTTTTGATGCTAAATCCTGAGTCAGTGGAGTTCAGCAGCTGAGATAGTGGGTTCATCGCTAGGCAGAACCAAAGTGGACTCAACGAGTCCCCCTGGAAAAGGCCCCGGTTAATAGCGATATCTTCAGTTTCGATATTGGTTTCACCAGGTATTTGAAGGTGAATTTTAGTCTTCCACTTTGTCATTATATGCTTCAAAAAGGTCACGAGATTATCATCGACTTTATATATTTTCAATATATCTATAAGCCATTCATGCGGCACTGAGTCAAAAGCCTTCTTGTAGTCAATGAAGGCAGTAAACAGGTTTCGTTTTTTGGTGTATGCCTGGTTAGAAATGACTGAGTCGATAATAAGTTGTTCTTTGCATCCCATGGAGCCCTTAGCGCATCCTTTCTGTTGGGGCTCTATGATATTGTTCAGAGCACAGTGTTGGTAGATACGCCGGGCCACACAGGATGTGACCAATTTGTACAAAGTTGGAAGACAAGTAATTGGGCGGTACTTGGCTGGATCTTGGGTGTTATTTTGATCCTTCGGTATTAGATAAGTGGTTCCCTGAGTAAGAAATGATGGTATTTCCTGTAAATTAGAAATAATATTATTAATAAATACTGTTAAAAGCTCATGAACACTCCAAAACTTCTTTAGCCAGAAGTTTTGAACTCCGTCTGGTCCAGGAGATTTCCAGTTATGAAGCTCTTTGATGATGTTCAAGACTTCTTCAGTGGTGAAAGGTTCATAAGGAATATTCCTATAGTGTTGACAATTGTTCTCCGTGTCTTCAATCCATCCAGCATTGTTGTTATGAGTAGCTGGCGTCGAAAGTTGATTTCCCCAAAACTCATGAATTTCTTCTTGGCTTGGGTAGGATTTATTTACATTTTCTACAGTGGAATTTAATTTCCTATAGAAAGCCTTCTCTGAATTCTCAAAAAGTATATTGTCGCATTTACGGTTGTTACTAACTTTGTATCTCCTTAAGCGACCTTAATAAACGGAGAGTTTTTGTTTTAATGTGTCTAGGCAGTGTTGAGCTGTGTTGTTTTCTGGATCATGTTGTGAGTGTCTTGAAGTGTTCAGAATAATTTCTTCAGCTCTTTTAATTAGTTTTTGACTTCTTACTCCTCGGATGTATTCCGTAATTTGCCCAATATCCCTGCGCAATAATTCAATTTTCCTCAGCAGTCTTTTTTCCCAGGGTGCAATTCTGTTTTCAGTCCTTCCGATATTAGTTCCCCGTCGTGTTCTGATCTTAATGCCCATAACATTAGCAATTGCTGTTGCTGCACAGTAAATCAGCATATGCAAATATTCTAATGTATGTGCTTCCACGATATAATTGGGTAGGACTTCAGTGTTCATAATTTGTAACAGCGCACCTAGTTTCTTACAAGAGTTTATTTTTGGTAGCGGTGGTCTGCTAAGTGGGTTTGTACCATTAAACTCTTGTATGGCACGTGCCATTTCTCTTACCAGGCTATCGTGCAACTCGTTGTTGTCCTGCTGGGTATTAACAGGTTGAGTGTCTTGTATAAGGGGCTCAGGAATCTGCTCATTTGGGATTTCATTATGGTCTTGATCCACAACTAGCTCTTGGTTATGAATCTCCCGTTCGACTTCGCTTCTAATGGTAGCGCGTCTAGCCTCTGGGTTATTATTTTTTCGGGGTATTATTATTATTATTATTATTATTCAGATTTAGCCATACGACTCACACTCCCTCTAAGGGGAAAATTCACTCATCCCAGATACCTACGGTATCAAAAGGATTGAGCTCTGGTGGGACTCTTTCCGTGTTATCGAGCCCTAGGTGACTTGGTATGCTAAAGTATCTCCCAAAAATTTTCGTACACATCGGGATGTTGAGAGTAGTACAGCTTTTGCATGGTCTTGTAGAGATGTTCATTCAGACCTAGCTTTTTTATATTTTCTAGGAGGTTCTTTGGAATGACTAAATTTGGATAATAATAATAATATTAATAACTATTATTATTATTATCTCTCAAAATAAAATTATATTCTAAAATAACTAATACTTATCCGAAAACTAAAAGAAGTTATTCACAAGGCACTTTCGTACAGTCTAGACAGATTGCCTGTCGATACGAAAACTGTGAAAGCTTGGTAATTCCCGGATAATTTCGGTGTTTCCCCTGAATTTGAATCGGTGTATTGCAGATAAAATTTTATTATATGGTCAGTTGTTTCTTATACGCCTTGTGCTTTGTCAAGTTCGTCCTGTGCTCTTGGTGAATTGTTTCGCTATTGAAACTAATTAGAAGTTTATTTAACAAAAAATATAGTGTTGATTTCCGTTTTACAAGATGGAGGATGAGAGTCAACCGTCAACCTCTAAAAGGTGGAAACCGAATAATCGTCCATTGACTAACGCAGAGCTGTTAGAAGCTTTGGAAGAGTCAGATGATGAGTTCCAATTAATTCAAGTTGAAGATCACGATGATGAATGGTCAAGTGATACCGACGAAGAAGTCAATGTGCCTCCTGTACAAGCTGCTCCTCCAGAAAAAATTGGTCTACAGTAGCACCAAGACAGAGAATACCATTTTCCGCAGTAACAGGTTTGAAAATAAATGTAGAAGAAAAGACACCTATAGAATATTTTCATTTGCTAGCCAATGATGATTTCTATCAATTACTGATAGACAACACAAATAAATATGCTGTGGATATTCTCGCAAGAAGCGAAGGAGAACGAAGTCGCATTACACATTGGAAAGACGTAACCAAAGATGAATTTAAACGGTTTCTTGGACTTTTACTCCACATGGGCACCATAAAACTAAACAGAGTGAATGATTATTGGAAACGCAGCAGCCTCTTCAATATACCAGTGTTCAAACAAGTTATGAGTAGGAATCGATTTCTTCTTATTCTTCGGGCATTACATTTTAGTGATAATGACCTACAACAAAATAATATGGATAAAATTACACCATTAGTTATTTTTTTAACTCTAGAATGCAAGATGTGTACTACCCAAACAGAGAACTAACCATTGATAAATCTATGGTTTTATGGCGAGGTAGGCTCAACTTTCGTCAATACGTACAGGGAAAACGGCATAAATATGGTATCAAATTGTATGTGCTTTCGGACAAAGGAATAACTCAAAAATTTTAGTATACGGAGGTTCAACTGATCGCAATGTAGGCGGAAGAAAACATGTACAAAAAGTTGTGCTAAAGTTACTAGAAGATCAAACCACTGTGGGCCACTCTTTGTATATGGAACAATTTTTACAATAGTGTCGAATTGTCAAGAAAACTCTTAGAACTGAAAACCTACTCCAATGGCACTTTACGACCAAAACGTGTAGGCTCTCCGGCCACGGTAATAAACAGACAATTGGCGATTGGAGAAAGTTATTGTGAATATTTACAGGACGGAACTTGTGTAAGTAAGTGGAAAGATAGGAGGGAACTTTTAACTATTTCCACAGAGTTTCGAGGAGACATGGTTAACACTATATCCAAAAGGGGAAAAGAGCAAATGAAACCATTAATAATAAAGGAGTACAATAAGTTTAAAAGTGGTGTAGATAATACTGATCAGCTGTTACATTACTACAGCTGCGAACATAAAACTCTTCGTTGGTACAAAAAACTTGGATTACACATTGTTCAGGTAATGTTGATAAACTCATATATTATACATAATAAAGATGCACCAACGAAGATGAATCTATATGACTTCAGATTATCTATTATAACCAAATTGATAGGACCTGTACCACAAGAACTTCCTAGACAACCAATAATAGCTCATTTACCGGAGCATTGTTCGAAAGACGCAAAAGGTAACACAATGCGACGTAGATGTAAATACTGCTGGCAGACCAGACAAGTGCGAAAAGTGTCATTGTTTTTTTGCCCTCAATGTCCTGGGGAACCCGGATTGTGTTTAACTCCATGCTTTAGAAACTTCCACGAAATGTAGATTTTTGTTATGTGTTTCAATTACAAAATATTTCAATCATGTACACAAATATATAAATAAACATCTCATGTTCGTTTTTATTGTATTACGATGAAAAAGTATAGGACACGTTGTCCGTGTCGGTGGCACATGGCATGTAAATTATTCCTGGGTGCCTTGAACACGGCTCCCGTGGTCAAAATTTTTTTCAAAAAAATTCACAAAAAATTGATTGCATACTATTTTATACATACAAATTGTAACGAATATATTTTGCCTACCTCAGGGTAAGATTATGGGGGTAAAGATAGGGCAAGCAAAATAAACGCTACTTGTGCGAACGGCACTCAGGGTTTGTTAGGAGAGCTGGGGTCGTGGATAAGTAAAAGATAAGGGGGTGGATTGGGCAACTACAAAAAAATGAAACAAAAGGTCATGAATCTTGGGATAAACAAAGCAAAAAGAAACAGGAAACACCTCTAGTAATTTAATATAGGGCGCCACTTTGAGGTGCCTAATTATACCTATTACAACCACTAGTTGTAACTAGGGAAATAATTATTAAATATAAAAAACATATCTTTTTCAAATAAAACTCAAAAAGGGGTTAGTTAAAAAAATAAACAAAATGTTAAGAAAACAAAATTTAACATTTATTGTGTCTTACCACAAACAGTTACAAAGCATAGAGACTACAAGAATACTCAAAAAAGACAATACAAAATACAAAAATCTTACATGTCATCCATTTACAAACTCTAGTAGTTATAGTATTAAAACATCTATTATTAGTATTACAAACTCTAGTATTAAAACAAATAAAATAACAGCTAAAGTCAAAACCCAAAATTTACAATATTAAATATTACAATTTTAAATTTTAACGAAAGCAATTATTTATTTAAGCAAATTGTCTGTCTTTACTTGAAAATTAAACAAATAATAAAAGTTACCTGGATGTCACAATCACTCATTAAGTTGTAAACTGGACTTCTTAATTAGGACGAATACAAATCTAAGGTTGAAAGTTGGGGTACTGGAACACACCTTTGACTCGGCTTCTTAAAAAAACTGGAACCATCGTAGCTCCTACTAACCAAATACATCTGCTTATTATCGCCTACATTTCAAACCTCCCCTTAACTGCAGCTATCAACCGCCACAAAACCACTCTTCACCGCTACAAAAAAGTGGCCAAAAACAGAAAACTACAAATTCGACGGATGAACTTGGATCCATTTTGTGTTTAATATATTTGTATAAACTGAATAGTAATTGTGTTAATATTATATAATAACGTAAAATTGTGAAAATGTGGATTTGTGTTTTGTATATTGTGTGGCATATGTAACGTTTTTAATTGTAAATGATATGTCTCCGTCTTTCGCAATCCGCCATTGTTGGTATATTCTTATTGATGACTTTTTCTTTTAGTATTGGCAACTTAAGCCTGCTATATTTTGCTATTTGTCTTTTTTTTTCATGTCTTACTAAATCGCTATTAAATACAAAAATTTAAGTATCTTGCCAATATTAGGCGATACCCAGAACGGTATAGAGTCTTTCACATTATTAAGCATGGCAAAATATGTAGAAAGAAGTGTCCTGGTCGAAGAAAAACATCATGGCATTAGTTGTTTAATCAGTCATTATCGTCTCTCTTAAGAGCTACGGTAAATAAAGATGTGATAGCCAATATGATAACCAACATTCAGTAATGGACATAGTACGGAGAGACAAGGAATAGAATTCTGATATCAATGAAAAGGAAGGGTTTTGAACAGTACGTACTTCCTGTGTTGACTTATGGTCCAGAAACTGTAAAAATCACTAAAAAAATCTGTTGAAAAAATCAGAGTAACTCAGCGAGAAATCGAGCGAACGATGTTGAGGTTAACATTAAGAGTCCGAAATGTAATAATATAAGAGAAATAAAATATAAGAGCCAGAATACAAATTAAAAATACTGATATGAAATAGGTTTGATGGTAATAGATATAAAGGTAGACCTCCAACAGAACGAAGCGATCACATTAAGAGAGCCATAACATACTGGTTTTATGCAGCACAAGATCGCTAGAACTGGAAACGACTGAAGGTGGCTTATGTTCAGACACTGCAGGATGCGTGATGATGATGATGAATGGATTTTCTCAATCCTATCAGCATATGAATGAAATAAATTTCTTAAAATTACACTTTAGTTAAAAAGAATTTAAAATGTTTATTAAAATAAATAAGATATTTCTAACAAAAGCATGTTTACTGAAAATCCCAAATTATAAGCAAAAAAAAGAAAACAAACATCCACTTTAATTTTAAACTTTAGTTATAATATATATTTTCAAATAACATTTTAACTAAATACCCACGCATTGCTAGTAATGAAGATGGCCATAATTCCCATACATATTTACACAGCACTGTATTGAATGTAGCAATTTTCTATTAAGAAATGTCTGGTTTATTTTATACATATTTGTGTCGTACGAATGTATCTGTTTACTGTAGACCTTAATCCTAGAATGTCTTTGTTCAGTTTTATCTAATTTGTATAACATAAATGTAATTTAATTCGAAGTAATATTGGACATTGTAGGTAGTGAAATAAAAATATATATCTGTTTTTGATAGACGAGTATTTGGTACGCTTCGTAAAAATATTGCTTTTTGATTTTTGAAGTCGGTATTATTTGTTTTTGAAGGGTTTTTTCTTGAGAGGTTTGTTTTTAAAAGATTTTTCCTTCTAAAATCGTGAGATTACGGCAATAGACAGCTTGTATGTATTTTTTACCGTATGTGTTAATAACAAATCGAAAGGTCTTTCTAATAAACATAATATATTATTAACTCTAATATAAATTTTAATGTAATTTAAATCCCATACAGTGAGTTGATGTGGAGCCGCCGACGAGTTACCATCGTGAGCGTTTCAGCATCGAATATATCGTTTAAAAACTGGTGTAGTGTGCCTGATGTGGTTTTTGTACGATAAGAACAATTAATACCTTTTTAATAAAAAGTGATTTGAAACATTATTGTATAAAAATAGTTAATACAAATAATTTGCCGGCCCTATAGGCCAGGCATTGAGAATTAAATTGTTTAGTTAATACCAACAATTGACGTGTAGCTTATGTGTACATGAGTAGCACAGGAAATAACATCAAACCAACTGTTCCTTCCACAACAATGTCTCAACAAGATTCATCAATCCGCAACAAACAAGATACATCAAACAACAACACTTCTACAATGTCGTATGTAACAGCAGCAAAAACAACACCGAAACCAACCTACCCAAAGAAAGAACAAGCAATCATACTCCATGCCGAAGACAGCCTCAAATTATTTGATTATGTAAAAGCAATTGGTGATATTATCGAACCCAGGAACATCTGTTTCGCCTCCAGAATCTCCAACAACAGGGTCTGTATATATTTAACTAATAAAAACATAGTAGATGAACTTGTAAAATCTCATCCTACCATACAAATCGGCTCCCTAACTTTAAACATACGTAAACTCGTTTCTCCTACAAAGAGAATCTTAATATCCAATGTCTCACCGTGTATCCCACATGAAATTATCGAAACCGCTGTTAAAAGCCTAGGTCTAAAAATTGCTTCCCCAGTATCATTTCTTAAAGCAGGTATTCCGGGGATGAATTCTCACATATCCTTAGCTTTAGAAGACAAGTTTATGTATTTCCGCCCTCCGAAACTTTTGAGCTCCAAACCTCCCTTGTGCTCTCTTTCGAAGATAATGAAAACCGCATCTTCCTTTCTACTGACAAAATGGAATGTTTCGTTTGTAAAAGATCAGGGCATGTCGCTTCAAATTGCACAAATCCGCCAGAAAGTACCTCTTCTGACCAGACAATCGTTTCATCTCCTTTAAGAGCCGAATCCACGTCTACTGAAAAAAGCCCAGAAACCAACACTGTACCTTTTACACCAACAGAGACATCTCCTCCAGTCAATAATATACCACCTACGTCGTCAAATAACAACTCCTCATTAGAACAACCAAGTCAACATATTACAGATACACAAACACACTATAAACGCACACACTCAGAACTTTCATCTCCTAGTGACAGAACTAGCATAACTGAAGAATCCACTCATAGTGAACAAACTAATATTTATGCCGGGTTTTCCAAACCACAAAGCAAGAAAAAACTTAAACGGTCAAATTGTGACTCAACCCTATCCGAAATAGCAAAAACAATTATACGCGAACTTTATAAAGAAACCCCACAAATATTCATAATCCCAGCAGATAACATAATTTCTCTTCTTGAAAATTGTCACGGTAGTAGCGATCCATACACAGAAGCATTAAAATTTACACCGGACATCAAATCACTTATTTGTACGTTATACCAAATCTATCCCAACCTTAATGAAAAATCAACCAAAAATAGGCTAACTCGTCTTATAAAAAAATTTAAGGACAAAACCGAACTCTTAATGGGTGATTCTACAAAATTACCAATCTTGACTTCTCACATGAAACAACTGACGATGAGTACATCTCTGATACATCTCAAAACTCACAGACATCTCAAAAATCCTCTCATTAACAAATTCATAATTATTCAATGGAACTGCGATGGATTCTATCCTCGCCTGGCACGCATACAACAACTTATTTCCGAAACCAATCCTGACTTTATTTGTTTACAAGAAACAAACTTTACAGAAACGCACAACCCTCATCTAAAAAACTTTGTTGGTTATCACCATATCAGAACTACACACCGACGCGCTAGCGGAGGAACAACAATTTTCGCATCAACTGAAATTTTTCACCGTAAACTTCACCTAAACACTGCATTAGAAGCTGTTGCTATAACAGCATGGTGTCCAGAACAAATCACAATATGTAGCTTATATATTCCTCCTAATTATACATTGACAAGCACTGAATTAGAAAACCTAATATCTCAAATTTCTGGCCCATTTATTATGGTTGGAGATTTTAATGCACACAACACTATGTGGGGATCCAAAAATACATATGGTAGAGGTAAAATAATCGAAAATGTCATTAACAATACTGATATTAACTTATTAAACACAGGAAATAGTACATACTTTCATGTTCAGTCAGGAAGCTTCTCATCAATAGACTTAAGCTTATGTGATCCCAAAATACACCCGTTACTAACCTGGCATACTCTAGATAGCTTATTTGATAGCAATCATTTTCCATTATTATTACTAACAATGCAGTCAAATCGGAATATAGAAAAACGAGATGGAAAATCTCAGATGCTAATTGGGAACTCTTCAAACTAACTGTAAAAGAACGCACAGATGTACTCAAATATCAAAATAACATAGACGAAGACATAAAACAACTAAACCATTGCATAGTTTCATCCGCAGAGGAGTGTATCGGCAAATACAAAATTAACCCAAAAAAAAACACGTTCCCTGGTGGAATGACTCATGCAAAACAGCAATACAAGAAAGCAAAAGAGCTTTAAACAGATTCCGAAAATCTCGCACTCTAGCTGACTTAATAGATTTCAAAAGGCTCAGAGCAAAAACAAAACGAATAATAAAAAACAGTAAACAAAATTCATGGAATCATTTTACCAGCTCTATTACCAAAGATACCCCACCGACTCAAGTATGGTCAAAAATAAAGAGAATGAAAGGACATTACACATCATACAAAATTCCAGCTCTCACCATTCAGGACAAAATAATTACAGATGACCAACAAATCAGTGATATGCTTTCCCAACATTTTCTCAATAAATCAAATAATTCTACTAATCCACATAACGAAATTGATGCTACTCAAAAAACGTACAATACTAATCATCCCATTAATATACCTTTCAGTTTCCAAGAACTAAATGATGCCCTTTTTTCAACAAAAAGCTCAGCTGCAGGTCCTGACGATATTCCCTCTATCTTTTTAAAAAACCTTCACCAAAATACATACGAGAAAATACTCCAACTGTTCAACAAAATTTGGTCTTCTCAAAAATTCCCGTCACTATGGAAACAATCCCTAATCATTCCTATCAAAAAAGGCGATCAATCCCTAGACACGCTGAACTCATACAGGCCAATCTCTCTCACCTGTACATTATGTAAACTTTTAGAAAAAATGGTTAATAAAAGATTACTTTGGTACCTCGAACAAAATAAAATCCTCGACCAATTTCAATCAGGCTTCAGACCAAATCGATGCACCTTGGACAATCTTGTACTTCTGCAATCAACAATTGCGACTGCGCTATCTAACAAAAATGAAGTCATTGCAATTTCCCTTGACATCAAAAGCGCTTTTGACTCTATACCGATTTCTGTGATACTAAACAAACTAAGCCAGAACAAGCTATCCGGTAATATATATTCGTTTATAAAAAATTTTCTCACAGACCGATCCTTTAAAGTAATTACTAATGGCAAAACTTCCTCCCAGCACACAACCACAAACGGTGTCCCACAAGGGTGTGTTCTAAGGAGTACACTATTTCTCCTTAGTATTAACGATTTTAGCTCATTTATAAACGACCCTGTGCAATACGGAATATATGCCGACGACATAATATTATTTTGTCATGGAAAGGTCACTTCCAGCACAAATGCTTTACTACAAAATACGCTAAGTAAAATAAACAACTGGGCCAGTGAATCCGGCCTAAACTTTTCCTCATCTAAATCCAAAGTTATTCATTTTACTAGAAGACAAAACACGCAATCTCCAACCATTACTCTGAATGGAAATTTTCTCCAAGTAGTAGACCAAATAAAGCTTCTCGGCATTATTTTCGATAAAAAACTTTCCTGGAGACCACACATTCGAGAACTTAAGGGTAGCTGTCTACAAAGAATGAATCATTAGCCCATTATAGTTGGGGAGCCGATGAGAAAACACTACTAAAAATATCTTCTTCTTCGGGTTCCTTCTCCTAGCGGAGGTTGGAAATCATCATCGCTATTTTAACTTTGTTGGCCGCATTTCTGAATAATTCTAATGAGCTGCAGCCGAACCACTCTCTCAAATTTCTTAGCCAGGACATTTTGCGTCGTCCAGGGTTTCTCTTCCCTTGTATCTTCCCTTGCATAATCAACCTCAGTAATACGTACTTCTCACCCCTCATTAAATGTCCCAGATATTGAATCTTTCTAATTTTAACAGTTTTTATGACTTCACATTCTTTATTCATTCTTTGTAACACCTCTGTATTAGTTACTTTTTCAATCCACGATATTTTATGCATTCTCCTGTAGCACCACATCTCAAAGGAGTTTAATTTTAGCTTAATTTAGTTTAATTTTTAACTAAAAATATATCGAGCTCTTATTCGCTCCAAACTTGACTATGGTAGTGTTCTCTACATGTCATCAAGTAAATCACTACTACGTTCACTTAATGTTGTCCACAGTACTTCCCTTCGACTTTGTTTAGGAGCATTCCGATCCAGTGCGGCGGAAAGTATTCATGTAGAATGTTTCGAACCTTCGCTTCATCTAAGACGACAACAACTTCTACTACTCTATTTCGCTAGAGTTTCAGCAAATCCCACAAATCCCACAAGAAACCTCATCTGTAATAGACAATTACCAGTTACTAATAATCCTAGAATGGTACCGTCCACTATACAGATGCTACTTCCTTATTTAGATATCAATCTGTTGTCGACCAGCCCTTTCACGGTCCCTCAAATCCCTCCATGGATATGTAAACTTCTAAATTTTAATATCGAATTATCCCAATATAATAAGAATGAAATATCACCTTCCATTATCAAACAAAGATTCTATGAAATACTACACATCAATGCAACTTCGATAAGATCCTTTACTCAGACGCATCTAAGACTGAAGAAGGTGTTGGTTGTGATGTTACAACGACTACAACCACCGTCAGCTTGTTTCGACTCTCCAGCAGTTGCAGTATTTATACTGCTGAACTATATAAAATACTACAGGCGGTGAAAACTCCACTCAATGATGATAAAACTATAGCAATCTGTACAGACTCTCTGTCCTCCATGCAGTCCATAAGAAACGTACATTCTATCCACCCAATAGTTTAAGAAATCCAGAGCATATGTAATCATCTTCAAACTAATGGAATAGCAGTAACGATATTGTGGGTCCCATCACACGTTAGTATTCCAGGTAACGAAAAAGCCGATCAAGCAGCAAAACAAGCATGTTCTCAGTAGATAGATAGGGTTCCTTCTGGAGCGGAAGTGACGTCACACGTCGATCGTCAAGCGTACGTATCCTCATGGGCCAAGGCCACGCCCCCCTCGTGACGTAGGAACGTGCCTAGGGTCTCGAGGCCACGCCCCTCGACCAATGGTGACGTAGGAACGTACCTCGTGTCTCTAGACCACGCCCCTCGGCCAATGGTGGCGTAGGAACGTCCCCCCATGTCTTGCTGACCAATGGTGGACGTTCTCGTGACGTCGGAACGTGTCGTCGACCAATGGCAGCATAGCAGCGTCAGTGGTGGGAATAGCAACACCCCCAGCGACCAATGACAGCTCAGAATTTGAATAAACATCATAGAAATGGCGGTCTAGCGATGAGGAACCAATGGTGACATAGTAACGCCCTCCTCGTGACGTCGGAACGTGTCGTTGACCAATGACAGCATAGCAGCGTCAGTGGTGGGAATATCAGGCCAATGGTGGCATAGTAACGCCCTCCTCGTGACGTCGGAACGTGTCGTCGACCAATGACAGCATAGCAGCGTCAGTGGTGGGAATATCAGGCCAATGGTGGCATAGTAACGCCCTCCTCGTGACGTCGGAACGTGTCGTCGACCAATGACAGCATAGCAGCGTCAGTGGTGGGAATAGCAGACCAATGGTGGCATAGGAACGTCCCCCAATGGCCTGCTGGCCAATGGAGGACGTCCTCGTGACGTCGGAACGTGTCGTTGACCAATGGCAACATAGCAGCGTCAGTGGTGGGAATAGCAACACCCCCAGCGACCAATGACAGCTTAGAATTTGAATAAACAACATAGAAATGGCGGTATAGCGATGAGGGACCAATGGTGTCATAGTAACACCCTCCTCGTGACGTTAGAACGTTTTTCTCGACCAATGATGCCACAGAAACGTGTCCTCAACCAATGGCGGACATCCTCGTGACGTTGGAGGCCAATGGTGTGCATCAACGGCCAATGAGAAAGACGTGCATCGACTAATGGTGGAGTCGTACCACAATATTAACGAAAAGACGCCCCCAGTCCCCCCCATTCCCCCCGAAAAGACGTTCCCAGTCCCCCCATTCCTCCCGAAAAGACGCCCCCCCAATAATAACGAAGCTACACGTCCAACGTAACCAATGAGAACGATGTACAATCGCTGGTCGGTGACTGCGTTCTATGAATTGACAAAGAGAAGAAGACGAATGACAGACAAAGAGAGCAATTTTTCCTCGTATTTTTTTGTAATTAAAACCTACAACCATTAGCGTAAAACTTCTAAATTTTTTCAATTTATATTTTACGAGTTACCTCGTATATATTTTATCGATTACCATAATAACAAAAATTCGTTTATTTTTCAATTTATACTTTACATGATCAGTTGAATGCTACTGAGAATAATGACATCATCGGATACGCCGGCTATTAAAAATGTCTCACGCGATCACGATATATAGCCGGAAACACGTGCACATTCCAATTCGATTATTTAATGTAAGATAAAATATATTCGCATGGAGGCAGGAAGCAGGTGCATAATCCGTTGTATTTAATAATTAAGCCCGGCATGTGATGCATAAATGAATAGTCTTACGAAATATTGCGCAACATAGTTTTAGCGTGGGAGAGGCAGTTGGATAAAGAGCAGATGCACTACATATCGTCAGTTCAATTCTGATCATCCTTCAGACAAGTTGTGTGTTTTGTGCAGCGTCAGCAATTATACAAAGTACCGTTCGGAGAAGTTCTGTGTTTGTGAAGTGTCGGCAATTATATATACAAAAGTAAGTTTTATAATACTTAACCTTTTTTATATCATTTAGAATTCATCATTATCTTTACTAATTTCCAATTCTTAATAATTTTTCTGATTTAAACATTTTATTCAAATTACTTGGTTATATTCTCCGTTCTAAAAAAAAAAAAAATGTTTGTAA
This sequence comes from Diabrotica balteata, assembly GCA_918026665.1. Lineage (NCBI taxonomy): Eukaryota > Metazoa > Arthropoda > Insecta > Coleoptera > Chrysomelidae > Diabrotica > Diabrotica balteata. The sequence goes on along the minus strand of OU898283.1, from coordinate 72,880,877 downwards.
ATAGTGCGGTATTTGTAATTTTTTGTTTCTATGAAAGTTTTGTTAGTTAAAACTATTTCATTGTTAAATTAAAAAATATACATATTATAATAGATAGAATTTTTGTAAAATAATATTGCTACTCAAAGATATTTCACTGTTAAATTAAGAAATTGCTAGTCAAAGATATGTTACTGTTAAATTAAGAAAATATATATTGTTGCAGATGGACCTAAAAAAGATTAATGCATCCTCTCTGCTTACAGAGAAGACAATCAAGCCAATTAGAAAGCTAAACAGCCTACCCGTAGGAGTACCCCAGAAGATAATTGCGGCAAGAGAAGTCGATACGAAATTTGGGAAATCCATCCTTATTGAATTAGAAAAGGAGGTGACGTTCTTGCCGCAAAGGGTGGTTGAACTCTACAGGCCGCATTTGGAACATTTCAGCGAGGGAAAGTACAGCTTGGTGTTCCGAGGAAACGTTGCCACTGGAAAGGTGCAGCCAGCCGCCTCGTTTGAAATAATAGAAAATTAGAGGATAAAAAAAATATTGGTGAGTTTTTCATTTATTGATTTATTGCTTTTTACTTAATCATGAGTAACATTGGTGATCTTAGTAATGACATTGTACAACATTTAATTAAAGCGCGTGATGTTTTGTTTCGAAATTATACACCGCGAGAAGCGAATATTTGGTTAAATCACATTAAAAGGCATTTGACTTTGTTTACTAAAGCGATTCGGTGTGGGGACTTGGAATTAGCTAAATTACGGCAACTACAGACAAACGCGGGGCATTTAAAGACAATTAAATCGGAAATTCAAAATTTCGGTCTTCGCGTGGGTGGTGGAATTACTAAACATCGTCGGGTTAAATGGGAAGATGTAAATTCCGCATTCAAGAGTAGAATCAGAACAGGTATAATTATTAATCTAGGACACAAAGATTTAATGCAATTTTTCGGAGATTGTTTTAAGTTATTTAGAATTCGAATTAAAAACATTTTAAAAAAATTAAATATGATAAAATGTAATATGACATTATGTGGAGAATTTATTAGAAAATCAAATCAAGGAGGTGATATTAACCAATTTAAATATTTTAATACCAAAAACGAAGCCATAGACGCAGGAACGGACTTGGTTTTATGGTTTCACACAAACATAGTTGATAAATTAATGTCTAAGCTATCGGAATTTGAAGAAACGGGATCAGGGTGGGCTTTGAAAAAAATAGTTTCTTTAGAAGTCAATATAAATAAATATGAAGTGGGAAATGGAGCTTCGTCGTTCATTAGACTACCAGAACAAATCCAAAAGAAGCACGCATGTATTAATATCAAAAACGATGATGAAGCATGCTTTTTTTGGAGCATAGTTTCAGCGATTTATCCAGCTAAATGCAGTTCAGATCGTACATCTTCATATCCACATTATGCGACTGTCTTAAATATCGATGGGCTAGAGACACCTATGACTATAAAGGGTATTTCAAAATTTGAAAAGTTAAATAATATTTCTGTAAACGTGTACGGGTTAGAAATGAATGTTGCTAAAGAGAGAACATTTTACGTAACAACGCCGGTAAGGCTATGCAAAACCAAATTAACTAAACATGTAAATTTATTGATTGTACAAGATAAATATTTTCCAAAATTGAATGACTACGAAGCACCTATGGCTCACGATGAATCTGTAGAAATTAAGTATCATTATTGCATGATTAAAGATATGTCTCGACTTATGTCCAGGCAGTTAAGTAAGAACCGTAATAAAAAATTTTTATGTGATAGGTGTTTGAATTATTTTAGTAGTTTTGACAGATTAAATGATCATGCAAAATACTGTGAGAAAATTAATGAATGTAAAGTTTCTTTTCCATCATATCAGAATGTTGAATTTAAAAATCATATTTATAAACAAACAACTCCTTTTGTAGTCTATGCCGATTTTGAGTCAATGTTGAACAAAGTTAAAAACAGTCCATTAAAATGCAAAACAATTAAGTATCAGCAGCATAAAGCCTTTAGTGCAGGTTATTACGTAAAATGCTCTTACGATGAATCTCTGTCGTTTTACCGAAGTTACGCAGGTGAAGATTGCATGGAGTGGTTTGCCAAGGAAATGACGTTGTTGGCGGCATTTGTGCAAGGAAAAATTAAAGATATTGTACCTATGAATGTCACACCCAGTTTTAATGCATCTAATTGTCACATTTGCGAAAAAACGTTTTCAGATAAGGATGTAATTGTTCGTGATCATGATCATTTTACCGGAGATTTTCGAGGATTCGCACACCAAGTGTGTAACTTAAATTTCAAAAAACTTTTCGTTGTCCCAATTTTTTTTCATAATCTTAGCGGTTACGATTCGCATATGATGATTAGAGATCTTGCGAAAAATGGTAGTATCAGCTTACTACCAATAAATAAGGAAAAGTATATTTCATTTACAATATACGATTCTGAGGTCAGTATTAAGTTGAGGTTCGTTGATTCACTGAGATTTTTAAATTCATCATTGGACAAGTTGGCTGCCACATTGCAACCTGAGGATTTAAGATATTTAGCTAGCGAATTTCCAAATACCACTCCCGAACAAATGGAATTATTGAAACGAAAAGGCATATTCCCATACGAATATATTGAGTCTTTCAATAAATTGAATGAAACGCAACTACCATCAATTGATAAATTTTACAGCTCATTATCGGGTGAACACATCTCCAAAAATATGTATCATCATGCTCAGAATGTTTGGCAGTCATTCGGTATTAAAAATATTTTGGAATATAGTATGTTGTACATGAAAACTGATATTATGTTACTGACTTGCATTTTTGAAAATTTTCGACAAAAATGTCGAAGTACATACAGTCTTGATCCTGCATGGTACTATACCATGCCGGGATTTTCTTGGGATGCAATGCTTAAATATACTGGATGTAAACTTGAACTGCTGAATGATATCGATAAAATCATGTTTATTGAGAAAGCTATCCGAGGTGGTATAAGTCAAGTAAGTAATCGGTATTCTGAGGCAAATAACAAATACATGCATAATTATGATCCATCAAAGCCTAGTAAATATGTGCTATATTTAGATGTCAACAATTTGTATGGTTGGGCAATGTCTCAATTCTTACCATATGGGGGTTTCGAGTGGGTCGATACCAATATTGATGTCTTGTCTATTCCTGACGATGGAGATACAGGATACATACTACAAGTAGATTTGGAATACCCAGAACACTTACATGACTTACATCGAGATTTACCGTTTTGTTGCGAACATCGTGTGCCACCAAGAAGTAAGCTTCCAAAACTTATGACCACCTTGTACCATAAAAAAGAGTACACCTTGCACTATCGCAATCTAAAACAAGCTCTGAATGCAGGACTCAAACTAACAAAAATCCATAAAGTGTTGAAATTCAAACAGAGCGCTTGGCTTAAGCCATATATCGATCTTAATACAAAATTGCGAACTGCAGCAACAACGGCATTTGAGAAAGATCTTTTTAAGTTGGCCAACAACGCCATATTTGGTAAAACGATGGAAAACATTAGGAAATATCGCATTGTAAAACTTGTATCAAAATGGGATGGAAGATATGGAGCCAAAAATTTGATTGCTAGTCCAAGATTTCATAATAGAACTGTGTTTAATGAAAATTTAATGGCAATCGAACTTAACAAAACAGAGATCATTTTCAACAAACCATTGTACATCGGCATGTCAATTTTAGATATATCCAAAGTGTGTATGTACGATTTTCATTATAACTTTATGCTGCCATATATGGGAGTTGAAAATTGTAAGCTAATGTATGGGGACACTGACAGTTTTATCTATGAATTAAAATGTGATGACGTTTACAGAGATGTTATTAAAGCAAATTTATCCAAATTCGATACATCAGACTATTCTGAGAATAATATTTATGGAATACCTCAAGTCAACAAAAAAGTTCTCGGAATGATGAAAGATGAGGCAAACGGTCGCATTATGACTCATTTTGTCGGACTTAGATCTAAAATGTATTCGTTTAAGATTAGTACGACGGATGAGGATCGAAATGCATTGTGGGATAAATACAAGAATAATATGGATGATGCAAATATTGAAAGACTTGCAAATAATTTAGGCGTCACAAAAAAATCTAAGGGTGTAAAATATTCAACGGTAAAAAATGACATTACTTTCGATGATTATGTTAAGTGTTTAAACGAATTTACAACTAAAAGTGTTTCCCAATCAACGTTTCGTTCCTACGCCCATGATCTTTTTACAATAACACAAGACAAAATTGCATTAAGTCCGTATGACGATAAACGTTACTTGCAACAAAATTCTCATGACACTTTACCTTGGGGTCATTATGAAACCACAATGATTGAGTAAAAACAAAAATTAATAAATGAAAACATAACCAATTTTTTTATAGCTTTATCAATCTCCACACGAAAATGGACTGGCTATTTGTTAAATGAATATGTAGAATGATAATTGTAATTTGGTGAAAATCAACATTTGTAATTATTATAAGTAGAAAATAAAAACTCTAAAAAATATACATTGTTTTCCTGTAATTTTAAGTCTCAGCTTATCTTTTCCAGCGTTGTGAGACATTCAACGTGAAAATAAAAAAAGACATGTTTGCATAAATAGCATTTATTTTGATTATTACATAAAATCATTTACAACTTTAATTTTATAATAATATAAATATTCTCTTAAAGCATTACTTAACAAAGAGTCTGAGGAAATTTCGCAAAACGCAGTTAGAGCTTCAAGTGGTCCATATAAACTGCTTCTGCTGCAAAAGTTTGATTGTATCAAATCGATAACATTTCTATAATAAGCATAAAAGTGTAAATTATCCAATAACGATACACGATGACACACCAGACTGCTGTTTACTTCTAGGATTTGGTTGACATCACTTTCATCTAGATAGTATTCCAGACCATGCTTTTGAATAACAAGGAACTTGGTTGAATCATACACTATTTGTTTAATTTTACAATAGCCTCCACACTGAAACTCGATAGGATTGTAATCATCTTGAGAGGTGCTGTTAAAGAAATCGCAAATCTTCTGCTTAAAAATTCCGATTATATCATCCCACTCGAACGTGTTTAAACTAATTCTTGCATTCTTGTTGTGCTGACACAAAATAATGGCTGATGAGAAATGACGAGCTGGAGAAAGGCCAACTTTGATTATACAGTTGACAAGCGGAAAGGATGCTTCTAGTAAATAATATGGTTCATTTTTGGTTGCTTCTTCGAATTTCGCCAAAACTCTATCTAATTCAGCATCATAATCGATATCATCTGATGGTGAATCAGCAGCTACCACCATATCGTCTGATGAACTATAACCACTATCTTGAGAACTCATATTGATGAACTGGCAGGAACAACTGGGCATGAGCTTGCAGCATTTATGAAATTTATACTTTTTGTCACCCCCCACTCATTTAGTGTATATCTACGCGGTGTATGTAAAAGTAGATCCTAAATGATATCTTTAACGTTAATCCAACTATTATGGCTACTATCGAATCCCAACCATTGAACATACATCTTATTTCCACGTCTGCGCAGTACTTTCTCTACTAAATATATGTCTTTATTTTTTGTTTTCTGTAATTCTTCTTCGTAGAATGCTCCTTTGATAGGCGCTCCAGTCATATCTTCAATCAAGTATGTTGTGGGATTCGTTATTTTAATTTCAGTAATTTTAAACAGTTCTGTTGTCCAATTCGGTTTATATCCCTTATCGAAAATGTGTTTATTTTTACTAATGCGAACCACGTCACCAACTTTCAATTTTCTTGGACCGGCAATTTTCAAGTGAGTATAATATTTTCGTAAAATTTCATTTTCGTTAGATTTATTAACATCAATAGGTCTAAGTCGAATTTTGCTGTGTTTCGTGTTGTTGTACTCTTTTGTAATTTGAGGCAAGATATCAATCCATTTGTAAGTTCCATTAAGACTGAAATACTTGTAAAGTTTTTCCTTCAATGTTCGAATAACACGTTCACATATGGCTGCTTTTTTAACACTAAAGGTATTATAGTGATTAATACTATGCTGTTTCATGAGATTTTGAAACTTGGAATTAAAAAATTCTGTGCCTTGGTCTGTTTGTAAATTTTTCGGACATCGTCGAGTATGAGCGAGAATATCCGAAAATGTTCGAGTAATTTCCTCACCTGTTTTCGTCTTTAATGGTCGAGTCCACACAAACTTTGAAAAACAATCAATTACAACAAGAATGAGCTTGTAAGATTTATTTTGACTGGCATAAGGCCTCATCTCAGCAAGGTCCATTTGCCACAAATCGTCTAGTCCTTTAATGATTGTTCGTCGACGAGGATAATTTTTTCGTGCAGGCTTGTGTAGCTCGTTAACTAGTTGTATCTTCTCCTCGGTAAATGCCATGTCTAGCTTCCAACGATTCGATTCTTTGAACTAACGCTAATTCGTTGTTCCGTTAGCTTTATAATGTAAGAGGTAATCTTCCATTACATTAAGACGCTCATCTAAATCATGTGATTTAAGATCCGCCGTTTTAATCTTTTTTTCTATTTCCAACGTTTTCATCATAATTTGTGCATTTTGGTTGGCGGCATCTGTAATATTCTTCGTCATTTCTTGTTTAAATATATCAAGATCATTTTTAAATTCATGCATTTGTTTTGATAAATCAGATATTTTCGAAGCAGTCATTTTATTCTCATCAGACAACTCGTTAACTTTTTTACTTAAATTAACTTCTATTTTACTAATGGAGTTTGAGATTTTTTGTTCGAGTTGAGTATCTTTTTGAATTCTATTTTTTTGTATCAAATTAATCTCTTTTCTTAGAAAAGTTTTCGCACGAACAATGCTGTCATCTACATATTTCTTATTGGAAAGATGATTACCTGCTACAGGAGGATCTCGTGTAATGTCTTTATGTACTTCATGTATCTGGTTTTGTAAATCCAAAATGGATTGCTTTAAGCCTTCACGTAGCTTTTTAACAACTTGTTCATTAGAACGGTAATGATGACGACCAAACTTGTCAACACTCATGTTGGAAATGATGTTCCAATAATCCAAACATTAATATATAATATCTGCTTCACGTAATTCGTTGATAATGGCAACAATTTCGTTATTGTGGGATGTGTTTCCTGCTTCTTGGGAAGCAACCAGCAATTTGAGTCTGTCGCATAGTTCGTTTGGATCATCCCAATATACATATTCAATAGGATTATCGTTGTAGATCAAATGAGAATTATCGACGAGCCCTGACCCTTTGGAGCTAGATGGTGAAGATAACGATGTTCGAGGAGACGTTGTCATCGATGATGAACGAGTCGTTTTTGCTAAACGAACAAGACCTTCGAAAGGTTGTCTCTTTAATGCAGTAGATCGAGTTTTCGGTGGCGATTTCTTTGTTGTTTCATCGGTAGGTTTAAATAGCGGTTTGATAATATGATGATATTTTTTCCCAGTTGCACCTTTAAGACGACCTTTGGAATCCAGATGAACTTCTGTACTATTTAATAAACTTTTATAGTGCTTTAAATCTGTATCATTATAATCTTCAGGGTTATCATAGAAAATTAGTTGGTATAGACCTGGCGTTCCCGGCACCCATCCTCCTTCCCCACTACCATCACTGATAACTTGTATACTACCTTTGTTTTTGTTAAAGTTTATTCGTCGTTTACCCAACATCCAGCCAATTTCATCATTGTAAATAGGTCCGTAGTTTTTATCAATTTTATTATCTTTCATCCAAAATTCTTTTATATACTTATGGCTCATTGGAGGATATTGCTCGATATATTCATCAATAGCCTCTTTCGAAACATTATTAGGATCAAATATGTCATGTTCGTTAACTTGATCGATTGATACTGCATCGGAAAATACATCATCATCTCTGGCTTCTTTTTTTATCTCTTCCTCCGTTTTCACCTCTTCTTTTTTAACGTGTCTAAGCTTGTTATTAATAGCATGATGCAACGTTTTTGACGATTGCGCAATATCTGTTAGAGGTTTAGCTATGGGCTTAAAGAGTTTATTTAGCGACTCATCTTGTTCTGTTTTACCTAACTTTAATGCCAAATACTTTTTGCGAATGACACGAGCTAGTTCGGCAACTTTACGCGTGCGCGCAGCTACCTCTTTGTCTGACATATTGTTATACAATGCGTGTTTTTCGATCATACCTACAGTTTTATAAACTTGTCGAAACCTTTACGATATCGTCCGTTAGAAATATCGAAATCCTTAACAATGACGAATGTACCGTATTTGTCCTTCCAACATTCGGAACAAAATTGTTTAAATTGCTCAAATGTCATATCAGGTGATACGTGGTCATCAAAGACGTGTTTCAAATTGAGCTCATCTTGCTTAAACAATACAATAAGATTCGCATTATCACGTAAAAGTTGTTTGCCTGCTCGACTGTATGATTGACATAGGTATGCACAATCAATGTCTTTATGTCTACCCATACAGTAATATTCACGTATTGTTTGTTGTGGATCCGTTGATACGTCATCAAATATGAATATTGAGTTTGGTTTAGCTTTACTTGGGCTTATAACATCATCATTATCTTTAAATGGAAAATAACCTACTTCTTTCACAGACTCCAACACTTCCTTCAAAAATTGATACTTGGGCTGAAACAACGACTTTGAATAAACGTAAACATTTTTGAATTTAGCGCCATTCAGGTCAAAAAGTAATGCCAACATAACATTAGTTTTTCCACATCCGCTTGGACCACATATGATAGCACGAAATGAATGTGGTAGCAATGCACCATGTTTGCTGGTTCTTGTCACGTTGTCGACAAAATCCAAGTTTTCCACTGCTAGTGTCTTGTCTTGTTGAATGACCTTCATCTTGTGATTGAGATGTATTTTGTACACATGGTTATATAAAGACATTTTGCAAAAAGCGATTCATTTCAATGTTGGTCGTTCAAGGTGAAGGAGTGTTGAATTCTCTGATCAATAGTCTACCGTTTGAATTGCATGCTCCTGGTTACCAATATCTAGGACCTGGAACTAAATTACAGAAACGTCTAGCTCGTGGAGATCCGGGGATAAATCCGTTAGATCGAGCTGCGAGAGATCACGATCTCGCATATTCCCAAAGTAATTCATTGAAAGATCGACATAAAGCAGATTGGGTGTTGGAAAATAAAGCGTGGGAACGAGTTAAAGCAAAAGACGCATCTTTGGGTGAAAAAACCGCTGCCTGGTTAACTACTACAGCAATGAAAGCTAAACGAAAACTGGGTATGGGTATGAAACGTGGTAAAGGTGTTGGTTCATTTAAGCGACATGTGTTACAGCCAATTATCAAAACATTAAAACGTGCTCCTCCGTCACCAAATCTGCGTAAATCCGCTCTACTTGCACTTGCAGCAGCAAGAACAGCCGTTAAGAATGTAGGTGGGAAGAAAAATGTACGTGTTCCAAGAATTATTCCATTTGAACCAAAATCTGGTGGGATTTTACCTTTAATCCCAATCTTTGCAGGCCTATCAGCTCTCGGAAGCCTCGCTGGGGGCGCAAGCGCGATAGCGAAAACTGTTATCGATTCAAAGAATGCTCAAAAGAAACTAGAAGAAGATAAACGTCACAACAAT